>CM075941.1:36712376-37032881 GCA_038030265.1 Corythucha ciliata
TCAAGCTGCATACTTCCATTGAGGGAACAGGACAGGGGGTGGTCTGGCGAATAATGCTGTTGACAAGGTCAGAGGAGGGGTGGCCACTGCATATTTTATAAACTCATTTGATTAAGTCTTTTTCTTTTTCTTCCTAAGATTAAGGAGTACTTCTTGGGTGAACAATTTTCTCGCCCTTCATGTCACGGCCTACGGTTTTCATGAATTTGTTATTACCGTGTAAAATATGAATAACGTAGGATTGCAGCCAGGTAAATTGAAAAAAAAAAAAAAAAAAAATCAAGGGGGAAAATGCCTAATGAATAAAGAACGAGAACTTCAATACAACCACTCGATTGAGGAAAAAAAGATACATAATTATATGTTTAGTACACACATAACTACGTATAGGGAGTATAATGACTTATTTTACCCCTCCAGTACACGCGATAAATTTTGCTGTATAATTTGAAGGTATGCTGAATGAATTTACAATTTCAAATACCGGTAAGGTAGATAACATTCAAAAACTCCCACATTTATCGTTTATTTTTCCAGAACATCCAGCTTCTGCTTTCTCTGCACGAGGTCATTGCATCGATTTGTGGCGATGGACTTCAAGACTTGACAACGGTCTCTACTTCGAAGGAGCACAGATCAGCAATAAAGATAAGAAGGAAACATCATTGCTGATTGCTTTGAAAAAGAGAAAAGTGAAAATACCAAACTCGCGCAATTGATTTCCTCGAATTGAAAACTGCGGTAAAATAGCTTAGACCGGCATGAGTGATTAATCAACTCGAAACTCAGCTAAAGGAAATCGTCAATTCATCGCCCCTGAAACTGATAACGACAAAATGAAACTTGCTAGTTGAGGAGAGAATGATTTTGCAGCTGGCTTTTGACCTGCACATTTCTTTTGAGTAATTCGGATTCGGATTTGGCAGGAAGTTTGTGCGGACTACATCCGTTATAAAATCACCCAAAAAACTCCTTCAGCGTCGCTTGATGGACAAAAATCAATCGCCCAAGAGAAATTCTCGGGAAACAGCAAACGAGAGAAATTGACCTGATGGAACTGCTTGATACATTCCTTAAAGCTCCCTTTCTCGTATCAGACGCTTTAAGGAGCGTAATGCCGTCCAAGGGGCAGAAGTGTCTTGTGCGATCAACCATTTTATGACCAAGTGTAACACGACGCAGTGAAAAATATCTACGCAGCGGAGACGCTACGGCAGAATACATAATACAGATAAGATAAACTTAAGAGCCGGCGACCGTTTGAATTGCCTGCACTTTCTACTAGCGACATCCTCTTGTTCATAAATATCACATTAGAAAAATGTTGTACGGTCCGAAAATTCAACATTCCATCAAAAAACTATAAGGAAGCGTCTCCAGATCAATATCTCTACGGTACAATATGGATTTACAATTCTTCGCTCCCTCTTCAACCACGCGAAAAATGTGAAAAATCCCACCGAGCCCTTTTTACCACGGCACCCCCCTGTAAAACGAAACCCGCAGACTACTTGTCATTCCTTAATTAGGAACAAAATTCGCGTAAAACAATTGCTTTTACACAAGAATAGGTAAAGTAGCCTAGGATATTCGACTTTAAAACTTGAAAATCCAAGAAAGCTAGAAAT
Organism: Corythucha ciliata; assembly: GCA_038030265.1. Classification (NCBI taxonomy): domain Eukaryota; kingdom Metazoa; phylum Arthropoda; class Insecta; order Hemiptera; family Tingidae; genus Corythucha; species Corythucha ciliata. Next base: position 36,714,005 of record CM075941.1, read on the forward strand.
ACATTATTCACTCTCGACTCGTTCCGCTCCCCCAGAAATTGTAATATGAGCTGTGTCTATATAAACTGGCTATCTTCAGACTCTTGTAATTGGTTCGCATAATAAAACGACCGTTCACCATCAGCATCTTTTTTTTATGGGAAAATATTTTTTTTATAAAGTATGAAAAAATATAGAAAATCTGTGTTCTGTGTATAATTATTTATTAATAAATGTGGTTTCATTCGCTATGAATTTGACAGATTTTTGATTGGACACTCAACTCGTTTGATTCCATTACCGTTTACCATGCAAATGAATTTCTTCGATTTACTCGCAGTCTCTAAAATTTTCATAAATAATTAAAATCGAAGTATCTTGAGCAATTAAATTGTGTTAACATCGATCGAAAACAAAGGTTCATTAATTGATGTCATAATCACAAACTAATTTTCAATGTAAGATAAAAGCATCTTCCGGAGAAAATGCCAATCTTCTATCCCGAATACTGCACCCAAAGTTCTTATTCTATCCTTTTCGCTTCTTATTCGAGGACCAAGCGACCGTCACTCAGATCGAAAACCCTGGATCATTTGCGAGAAGATGAAAAATAGCAATGCCTAGAACGTTCGCCCCCCCCCCCATCTTTCACTTTTCTGCAGACTTTTTGTTAGGTATATTATTGATTCTTCTTCTACACTTTACCCCTGCCATCTGGCAAAGGAGGGCGATCCACCTATCGGCCACCCTCCCCGGAGAGGGTTTTAGCCCAAATTTAAGCAATATGAAGCACAGGCGTAGCAAGGGGCGTGCGGCGTGGTGCGCACCGGGCATCTCTACCCTGGGGGCATCAAACCCGCTGTTTTGCTATGCGATCACCGCTACCCAGTGGCGGAACAACACTTGTCCGGGGCCCGGGGCGGAAATCTCTAGGAGACCCTTTAGTCTCTAATTAAACCGTAAATATACTTTTTTGCAGCTTTGAAGTAAATATTTTCCTCAATTTTAGCCACGAAATTGCCTCTAAAGTGCGTTTTCTCAATTTTTTCCGCGAATTAGCTCATTTTCTCATTTTTAGCTGCGAATCGGCGCTTTTTACAAGCTCTTACCGTGAAGTTGCCCTAAGAATCCGCAAATTAGGTAGCGTTTAAGTGCTCTTTCCCAATTTTATCCGCAAATTAGCAATTTTTCTAAATTTAAGCCGTAAATTCGCGCTTTTCTTCATTACAAAAAAAAACCATTCGTGTTTTTCTCTATTTATTACCCTCGAATTAGCGCTTTTTCACAGTTTTAGCCGCTTGAATTAGCGCTTTTTCTCAATTTTATTCCCAAAGTTCCCCAAGAATGTGCAAGTTGGGGTATTCTCAATTTCAGCTGTGAATTAGCCTTTTTACCCCCAATTTAGCAGTGAATGGGCACATTTTTTAATTTTAGCTGGAAATTATAGCACTTTTTCTCGATTTTATCTGAAAAATTGAAATGTTTTGTACCTTAGTTGTGAATTAAAGTTTTTCTCCACTTTTAGACGCAAATTCGCGTTTTTGTCTATTTCACGCCGTGAATCGCAGCGCTTTTTCTCAATTTCAGTCCCAGCCCCGAGAATCCGTGAGTTGGCGTTTTCTGTGAATTCGCGCTTTTTCCCAATGTTTAAAGCTGCCAAATTGTAACACTTTATCATAATAGCGTGTTTCTCTATTTTTAGACTCGAATTCACGTTGTTCTCTTTTTTATCCTTGAATTAGCGTTTTTCTCATCTTTAGCGCGTGAATTAGCGCTTTTCAACTTCAGCCTTAAAGTTGCCCCTAAGAATTGGCGAATTGGCGTTTTCTCTCATTTTCAGCTGTGAATTAGCGTTTTGTTTCTCAATTTTAGCAGTAAATTAGCACATTTTCTTAATTTTAGCTACGATTTTTAGCGTTTTTTCTCGATTTTATCCGTAAAATCGTAATTTTTCATACCTTAGCTGAGTTTTCCTCCACTTTTTTCTAGGCGCGAATTCGCGTTTTTGACTATTTCACCCGTGAATTAGCGCTTTTTCTAAATTTTAGTCCCAATGTTGCCCCGAGAATCCTTGAGTTGGTGTTTCTCCCTTTTAGCTATGAATTTGCGCTTGTTCTAAATTTTGATAGTTGCTAAATTGTAGCACTTTATCACAATTTTAGCCGTAAATTAGCGTGTTTTTTTTTCAAGACGACGCGAATTAGCGTTTTTCTCTTTTTCATCCTTGAATTAGCACTTTTCTCAGTTTTAGCTGCGTAAATTAGCGCTTTTTCGTAATTTCGCCCCAACAATTCGTAATTTTGCGTTATCTCAATGTCAGCTGTGAATTAGCTAGCGCTTTTTCTTAATATTAACAGCCATAAATTTCAGCAATTTTTCTCAATTTCAGTCGCGAATCAGCGTTTTACTCACTTTTACAAGCGAGTTTAGCCATTCGTTTTCATCTTATCTACTTGAAAATCCCGATTTTTCATCTTCAAGCTATTCAAGGGCCCCCATCCGAACCCCGGATCCAGATTTCTAGTTATGCCCCTACCTGCATTCCCACACTTTGCTGTTTTATTTGAGTACGAATGATTATCGTTTATTATTTAAAACGAATACTTGCCATATTCTTGTGGCAAAAAAACAACTAAGAAATCAATAATAGTATATGTATACGCAGGAGATAAAGTCGTGGCTCTAAAACGCCGTAAAATTTGCCGCGGTACATTACATTACAAGCCCGGCGGGCGAGGCGGGGTAAATCCCCTTCCTACGAGTGATGTACGACTTTTTTCACGCGACAGCAAGGAAATGATAAAACTGACTTTGACAAATTGACTACTGACTTCTCGTGTCTTTAGTTTAAGAAGACCTTAAACGAGATTATAACCCGAGTTCATTTACTCTCCGTACTAGGACGGAAAATATTTTCTGGACTAGTACAGAAAATTTCTCGAATGTCACTGTGCGGTAATGGTCAATTTCCCAGACATTTTTGGGTACAGAAAATGACTACTTTCGGAGCATGTCGCTTGAAAAATAATTTAGTTCCTAGGCATGAAAAGAGACACTTTTGGGACTCATTTGCGGCCGTAAAATTCGGTTTTAGTATCATGTGGGATAAAAATAAAATATTATTAGTCAAAAACCTATCAAGAATCAGGCCGTTGTATACCACATTCAAATCATTCCCTAAATGCTGAAAATTCAAGACTATTGGGCACCTCCATACAATACCTTGCCTTCTCTATTTACTTAAAATTGAGAACTACACTACACTTCACCTTCTATTGATGAAAACTAAGGAAGTGATGGTAGTGTAGGGTATGGCGGGGAAGGGAAGGGGGGAAGCGCCTTTATTTTCGCCCCCCCTGAACCAAAATACTTCCGCCGCCACTGAGTATAGCACAGATTGCAATCGCGCACCGAGTCTTGTATACCCAGTCAAATTAAACGTGGACCTCGCCCTCCTGTGATCAGCCCCTCTATCGGCTCTAGCTCTAGTTATTTTTGCTTAGCCCTGTCCATGGAACTTCGGCTTGATTGGTGACGAGCAGCGCCGCCAGCGCTGTGGCCATGGCAGGAAAATGAATTAATACAGTCCAGATCAAATGTAAACAAACGGTCTTGATTACAAGGGAGCTTGAGTTCAGTTTTGTTATTTTAGTGCGTTTTTGCTTATTTATTATTATTTTTTTTCCGCGAAAATGCTGAGAATTGACGAAATTTTGAAGTGTGCGATTGCACCCATAAATCTAGAAATTTCAAGGAGGCCGAAGAACTTATAGCGGCCGGTCTCTTTGTCCCTCGTTAGGAGCTCTCTTCGTCGCCTGACAAGACTTACCAGGTTGAAGGAGTTCTAGCGAGCCAGGCCAATTGTTTGAGTGTTACTAAAGTCAAGTGTAGTAATTGTAAGGCAGGAGTCATGTAGCTCAGGCTCTTCCAAACACGTTGTTGCCTCCTTGTGTTGTAGTTCTTTTTTTTTGCTTTGCTTGAAGGCACCTACTTCTACTACAAGTACTACACAAGTATACACCCTGGGTTGCCGAGCATAGCAGACAAAACCGAAGAAATTTCGGCCACTGGCTTGGCCTGCTCTTGGCTTACGGCAACGAAGAAAAATGATAAAACCGTACCGGTTCATTCTTTCCCAGAAATGGTATTGGGAAAAGTTCCCACATTACAAGAAAATCACGGACCGAAGTGCTAGGGCTACGTGACAGTGCTGCACGCACCAGACATCCTCTTTTTTCTCTCATACTCATCAAGCCGCACAACGTGTGAGACAACAGGGCGTTTAAACAAATTTTAAATGTGCACGAAGAGCTGAGACGAAGAGCTCCTAACAATGGACGCGAGATGAACTGCGAGGACAACGAGACCAGCAGCTATAAGTTCTAGATTTATGGGTGCAATCGCACACTTCACAAATTTCGTCAATTCTCAGCATTTTCGCGAAAAAAAGTAAGAATAAATTAGCAAAAACGCACTAAAATAACAAAACTGAACTCAAGCTCCCTAGTAATCAAGACCGTTTGTTTACATTTGATCTGGACTGTATTAATTCATCTTCTTGCGATTGACACAGCGCTGGCGGCGCTGCTCGCCTCCAATCACTTTGCGCTTGCCGTCCCTTTTCACCCAAGGGTCAATGAAAGCACCGTCAAAAACGCGATGGCCTCAAGGGTTCGAACCCCTTCAACTTCTTGTCTCATCGAAAATCCGAATCAATTTTCCGATTCCCCGTGTCGAGAAACACCACGACACACGCACTTGCGACCCATTTCAAGTTTTGGCACAGGCAATTGGTAAGAATAAATAAGCAAAAACGCACTAAGGCCCAGTGCACACTTGCGTTTCTCCGAGCTGCGGCACCGCTTTGGCGGTCTGTATTGTCTTAAAATACATTAGTTGCTATGAAGTAATGCGCACATGCGGTTTTTCTAGTCGCGGCACCGCTTTCAAATAAGTAGTTGGAGGGAACTCGAGTTTCAAAATGTATATCCATCCACTCGATTGAAGCTCTTTACACTTTTTAGAAATGAATTGGCGTTGGTATAGCCAAAGCTATAGTATATCTTGGGATATAGTAGCCCTTATTACACTGCCAATTAGTAAGTGATTAGGACCTTTGTTCGGGTCAAAAGTGGTTTAAAAGGTACAAAGCTTCATCAGAGCTTCACACTTCGTGTGTTAAAAGAGGCCTCTGTTGCATTTTTCAATGCTATGTATTGATGTTGCTAGGCAAAATGTGCCGCAAATCAACCGCCGCCGCGGCGGCACCGCAGCTTAAAAAAACGCAAGCGTGTACCGCATCTAAAATAACAAAACTGAACTCAAGCTCCCTTGTAATCAAGAGGTTTGTTTACATTTGATCTGGACTGTATTAATTCATCTTCTTGCTATTGACACAGCGCTGGCGGCGCTGCTCGCCTCCAATAATAACACTTATCTTTAGTAAACAGTGGGACAACCTATTCGGTAACGAAAGTGGAGGGAAGATAAGTAATCGAATGAGAGAGCTCAAGTCACGAGTTCATGTTCTTCTTGACGGGCTAGAGACACACATGCGGTTTTTGCCAACTAAACGAGGAAAATATTCATCAATTTCTAGCAATTGCCTAAAACTGCATGACAATGGTGAGGGGGGGGGGGACTCCTGCCACCTCGTTGAGGTGGCGATGCGCCTCTCATCAACTGATGACGAGAAATCAACAAGGTGTAGGGTTCACCCAATTTCAATACTGGCGACGAGCAATCGACAAAAGGCGGTATAGATTTTAAATCCAGGCTTGTGCATCTGCTATTTTAAGCTATGGAAAAGCTGGCTTCATAGTTCACAATCAAGTTGTGCCATCGTGTCATAGTGTTTTCAAGTTGTTATTGAAAGGGCTAACTGTTCAATAAATCGAGAATTGAAATTATTTCCGCCACCCCTATTAGCTTTCTATGCTTAAATGCGTAATAATAGTTCGATTAAATTGCATTACGAAATCATTAAATTACATCGACTGATCCATGGAATGTTCAACGTCGCTAAAAAAAAGACAGGCCAACTCGAGTTTAATTGCGAGTTTAATTCACTCTCTTTCGTTGATGAAACTCTAAAGCCTGATGGCTTATCAAAACGAGGAAGCCTTCCGAATGTAAATGATTTAATGTCATGTAAATGATACTTCAAAGCCATTCTCTGAAGTGAAGACAGATTGCGCCCTCTCAGTCATCCATTTGAGGGAATATTAGGACAACAAATTGGCAGGTGTAGAGGGAGGGGGGTTGTTTAATTCTATAAAATTATCCTTTTAGTGCATTTCATTCTGAAAATGCACTATTGGTCTCGTCGTGATGGTGGCAAACATGGGTCATGCCATGTTTTTTTCACGTTTCAGAACCTCTAGAACACGAATTCAGTGGTCTCCAGGATTTATATAATATATATAATATTATGGCCGTTTTCTTGTTAGCACGATAACTCTCGAAGAAATTAATTTAGCGGAACGCGCTTTGGCACAAAAATCAGAAGTCATAAGACCCCGGTCGGTATTGCATTTGGGCCAAATCGGTCAAGGTTGAGGGGTGGAATAGGGGTTAAAATGGTCAAAAAATCACTACAAATCACCTGTTGATTCTAGATGCATCATATTCAGTACGAATACTCCATGTTAGAGTAGCCTTTGATTCCCATTTTAATTTTTCGAAAAAGTCAAGGTGGTGGGGGTGGTCCTTCCGGTGTGGAAGTGTAAAAATAGCGTTGAACTTCACTAGTTCATCTTAGCGCTCTAAAATTCGACTCATTAATTTAATGTAACGAAAGCCCTGGGTTCCATTGAGATTTACCGAAAACTTTGATTGGGGGGGGGGGGGAATTTCAAAAAAATCGCTTAAATTCACACGTTTATTATACGGCACAAAAATTTAATATAACAAAGCCCTTGGAAAACTACCGAAACTTTTCGACATTTTTGAAGAGATGGTGGTGAAAGTAGAGGAAGACGCTCGGCTTAATGAAACAAATTATGGTATCAAAATTATTACTTCTGGGACGGCTTAGGGTATCCGTATACGGAATAAAATGCACTCTTTCCGACCTCCAACTGCCGGAGCGAAATTTTTTGACGCTTCATTTTAATTCCTTGGTCGTTTCATCAGCCACAGTGGTTTCTAGCACTAACTTTCTTATTGATTTTTTCTAGTTTTATTTTGCTAAAGCAGGTCCTCTTCCCCATTCTCATTACATTGCTCTCTGAAAAATTAAAACAATATTTGTAAGAAGAAAATATTTCAGTCCTCATTAAGGAGGTGAAGAGAGTGAAAGACGAAAAAAGGCGATTCTAGCAGTTCTACCTATCGCTGATAACGGGCCTCTTTAAGAAGCGTCGGGTGGCGGGTGGCTGTGCCTCGATGATGAAGACGGGGAATCTCACCTGCTCCAATTAAAGACCTCCCTATTGTGGGGGCGAAAGGGCTCATTGTCTCGTCCCTTATTGAATAATTTCTGTTCCTTTCCCCTTTTTGTACGATGTCAGCAATGCGTAAATTCTGCGAGGAAATTGAATTTATTTTTGTATCCGTGAGTTTAATTGGAGTTATGATGGATTTGACAAAAACTGAAAGTTAAGGGTCGAGTTACTTCAATATCTTGAGTGCGAAGGTCAAGGAAAGCCAAGTGAGTTGGTTCAAGTCGACGCACGTACTCTCTGTGATTTATATGTTTTATATTGTCTTGACTTTTGTATAGTAGCAAGGGCCTCTAATGGGTCTAATTCATAGTTTAAAACACAGCGAAATGAAAAATAATCATGAACAGAAACAATTGATTAAAGCTAATTAGCTCGGCCGGAACTGGTCGTGACGTATATTGGTGTTTTATTATCATAAGTAACTTCGAACGCCACATTAAATGTATATCCAGTAGGGGGGGGGGGGAGTTGAAAGAGCTAAAATATAATACAACAATCATACCAAGTGAAAAAATGACTAAATATGGGGAGCTAGTTAAAGTTAAAGGCAAATAAAGTTCTATAGTTGTTAAAGGAAAAGAGATTGATGCACTGTGTCTATAACTCAGCTCGTTAGTCCATCCGAAGTTCTAAAATGAGTGACTTGAGACGCGAGACTATTTTCTTTTGCGACAAGCTAGCCTCGACTTAATGAGCACGGAAGCACGAGCAACTTAGCATTTGAACGAGCAATTTCTGTGATTGAGTTCCAGCATTGAACTAGGATTTCATTAAAAACGGGCGCTGTAACCCCGAGCAGAATATGTAATTTTACATTTAGAAGGTCTTTCTGATGAAAGTTGTTGTCCTTCACGACAACATGAGAAAAGAAAATGTTTCCGTTCAAATATATTTTAAGTCTGCAAATGAAATCGTGCTGCTTAGCTATCACATACCTGGTATATTTGTATTTACCGTCTATTAGCTGAACGACACCGGCGCGGGGAATCAAATCGTTTTTTATCCGGAATTCCAGAAGTTTAGTTTACATAGACACCAACCGTCCCGTGCGCTTTTGTGGAATTTAATTGTCGTCGAAGAACGATTCGTAAATTCAACAGAAAACTTTGAGGCACCGTTTTTGTAGGGTAGGCTCGTGCCGTGGACAGCTCTCGAACTCCTTATGGATAAATATACTCTGTGTAACCCACGATTTCACCCAAATTCTTCGGGTTTTTGATTTTGCGATTTTACGAGTATAAGTACAAATACACATCCTCCCCACCACGCAACCATCAAATGCGCCAACCCTATGACTACCAAACTAAAAATCTGTCCCCGATCGCAGAAATCTTTCGAATCTGACCGATAACTTGAAATCTATCAGATGAACGTCGCCGGCAAACTTCAATCAGATCGATTTTCTACCACTGACGAGCATATAATATCAGAGGCCTTATTTTCCGAATGACCGGAAAAAATTGGGATTCAAGGACGCCGAATAAGAAATGTCATAGATATAGCCATAAAATAAAGCGGTTTCCCCTATGAGTGTCGTGAAATCATAAAGCTGTAATTAAAGTAGTAATTTGAGCTATTGAGTTTCGTGGGTCTGGCTTATTACATACATTTATCGTCGTAATGGCTTATTAAAAAAGTTGGATCACTGAAAAACTCAAATCTCTTGGGCAGGTTCGTTAAAAACCCAATTTCATGGAAATAACTCACCCAAAAAGACAATTTTGCTGAGTCTTCTACAGCATTTCGTGTAGTTGACCCGTTCAGAAAGCAATTTCGCGCGGGTTTGACTTATTTAAATATTAACCAATTTCTCTGGCTTTGAAATAACTTGTGTACTTAGCTCTTTCAAACCACATATTTCGCAGATCTGGCTCTTTCGGAAACTCATTCCGCGGGATTGGCTCATAAAAAGCAATTATTGCTGGCTTGATAAAATAAATGTGAATAATAAAAAACAAGTTGGGTCTTTGAACAATTTCGCGGATTCTCGGCACAAATTAGAAAACCAAAGTAGTGCGTTCGACTCAATTGAAGAATAATTTCGTGGCTCCGTCGACTCTTGATTTAGCGTTTTTCGCCCTATTAAAAAATAGTTTCGCCCCAGTTGGCACAATATTCCGAGTTTGAACCATTCAAGAATGCATTTTAGGGTTGGGGTCTTTCAAAACCCCAAAAGCGTAAAGACAATAGTAATAAATAATAATCGTAGGTTTTGCTCTTCCAAACAACAAATTTCGCCCGCCTATAGGCAGCTAGGCTGGTTCTGGCTCGCTCAAAACCATTTTCGCGGTTCTACACGCTAAAAGGCCATTTACGCAGGTAGGGATCAAAAAAATTCAAGTTCTTCGATTTTTTACTGAAAAAACAGTTCGAGGGGTCGCCCAACTCGCCCATTTGACGGTGATTGGCCCGGACAAATGGGTGCGCGCCAAAGTTAGCTGCAAACGTTTGCTTCGGCTAGGCTCAAGTAGGAATTACTTCTTTCGCGGTTCATTGGCATGGAGTTACTCGTATGTCTGCCCTTCCGATCAGATGTCGAACACCTTTATACTATGGCGTAAATTTTGTTATGGTTGCACTTATGGTGTTTTCCATTCAATGCAATACACTCGTGTGGTGTAAGTTTTCCTACCCGTCCTCTCTGAATTGAAACTCATGTTTATAGAGAGGACAGTAGTTTGACTAGGTCACTAAGGGCAAATAATGATCGTATTCGTATCCAGCTCCATAAAACCTTTCGAATTTCCAGTTTCAGGACTATGTTATTCCGGTTGAATGGATTTCACCAGCTCTCGGTCTATATTGATTCTGGTAAGGTATTTGCCTTGATGTATTTTTGTTTTTAACAATTGTATGTATTTGCTTTAATGTAGGTAGGTACATTTTTCATTCAACGCATCATTTAAGCCAGTCATTTTAGGATTGATGAAGGAAATAATTTTGGACTTCGTTTGGTTGTTAGAATGTGTTCGACAGTGCCAGTATGACTCACCCAACTTTTCCTCAACTTCAAGGCTAGCTTATGGCAAGACAATTTCAGACATTTTGGCAAATCTTCATACTAGGAACTCGTTGTCGGAACGGTTAACGAAGTAATTCTCCCGCCTAATGTCAAGACTACGTGGAGCAAACGTTAGTATCTAACTTCGGAGGTGCACCCATTTGTCGGCGAAAACTCCGTCCGCCCACCAATATGTCCGGACCCCGAAGGAGGATACACTTGTGCGCTGATTCCTTTGAAACGCTTAACAATTAAACTCACCGACACAGTGATAAATTCAAGTGTGGCAGGAAAAATGAAGAAAATTAAATCTTGCAGCTCGGGGGGGGGGGGCGGATCTAGCCCCCATATCCCCGAATATACATATGAAGAATGACATTTCGGAGGGGGTGTTCGGGGCTCGGCAAATGATCACGTGGCACAATCTATCTGATTATGCAGACAATCTCGCGGTGAGGATGTGGCGGCGCGACTTCTCAGAGCACAACATAAAAATTTCAAGTCCGACAATAGCCACAATACTACACAAGAGGCAACCCTTCTTCGCACCTTATTCAGTAAACGAATCGGAAAATCCAACCCCTCCGCTCCGACGATGACATAAATTATGCCACGATCTGCAACGCCAAGGAGCTGTTTGAAGTGAGTCGAGGGTGCCTGAAAAAAAGAAAGCTGGATCTCCAATTTTTTTTCTTTGAAGATTTTTCTCGATCATCAAAAATTTATAACATCTGCAGTTGCGATCTGAACACCCAGGCAACCAGAGGACCAAGCTAACATCCTATAAAGTTTACGGCAAACGGGTACGACCAGTGCCTAAGAGGCTTTAATACAGAAAGGAACGTTGAATATAAATTATTTTTATTTGAGGTTCGTAACTGTTAGCCATCCCTCTTCCTCACTCATCTTAAGGCGGCTTCACGCTATCGTGTCTCAAAGGAGGCTACACACTATCGTGTTATGTCATAACACGAAACACGAGACAACCGTCATTCGGCGAAACATCCCGCAAGTGTGGACGGATGCTTGTTTCGTGTTATGGCATAAAAAACTGTTCTGTCTCGTGTTACGAGTGTATCCGAAAAAAGTCGGTTTTTCAGACACATCAAAGGGTTTTGTTTCGCCATAACACCGAAACAGAAACACTCGTACACACTTTCGCCGAAACAACAAAAGGTTTAGTATACTACTTACTAGTACTAGTACTACGTTCTAGTATACTACCTGCAGAAGGTTTATAGACCTGAAAGCTCCTTCAAGAGACTTAACATTAAATCCGTGCCGCCACTCCTTCAAAACTTGAAGAGAATTTGTGATTCAAGTTATCGCTTAAAGTAAATTGAGAGATTCCACCATCGCCGTTTATTTTTCACTCTTAAAGCTTTTTTTGTGAACAAACGCCCGGTTCGCGACTATGTATGTCACGGTAGCTTCTAGCACATCATCGTCTGACATCTCGAAGGCTTCTGAGTGCTTAATGTCTGTTTCGGGAGACACATTTTAGTAACCGCAGTTGAAATGTTTCGGGGTAACAATCCCTTAGTGTGTACAGGCTGCTACGTTGTAGACTCACAACACGAAACACATACGGCGAAACAAGCCGAAACATTTTTTTTAATGTTTAGTGTTTCGTGTTATGACATAACACGATAGTATGTAGCCGCCTTTATTCTTAACCGTTTGAGTTTTCGATAAAACCTTGCAATTTGAAGAAAAGGTCGTTGAAGGGTCGTTTTGACTAGCAGTCTAATTTAAATGAAAAAAGGGAAGCACTTGAAATGGTTTTTACGAGTGAGACTATTAGCATTCGCTTCGAATTCCTCTTTTATTCGCCACGAGAAATAGCCTTTTCTTCAACCATCTTATGAGAAAAATAAAGCATCCACAAGTGCCATGCGAGTAAATTAACGGGGACGGTTATATTGCATTGAAGACTAATAGGATTTCACTAATGCTGTTGTAAGTGAGCTCATCAAGTTGCGATCGAGCCTAAACACGATACTGCTCACGACGCATCTCATTTGAACGCTGAAGAGGCAAAGTACGTACGTTGTATAAAAGCAAAATACCGAAGAGAGTGATGGGATGTCATTTTTTTATGATTTTGCTAGCATGTAATTATGAAGAAGGTGACTGACTAATAGAAGGAGCATATAGGAACAGAAGTGAAAGTGGTGCTTTTAGTTTTCAATATTATTGTTGTTTTCTCTAGGCTAGGCTAGAAGTTTGATAATAAGGTAAAAATACATAGTTATTAACGACCCTATGCTTTCGTGTTTCGTGTACCATTTACACAATAATCGGATTTTCGTGTTGGTTATTTTTGTCGTTTTAAGGCGAAGCCATTCTTATTTTACCCCATAATTTCACTTTTTTTGCCAAAATTATTTTGACATACTCGACATTTAAAAAATATTAACAGTACTCACGCGTAACAAATTTTGCACTTTCTTGAAGATAATCCGCGTGTTCGTAAAAGCTGCAACGGAGGCAAAACGCGAACTGATCAGTTAAGAGACGAGCGACTATACTCAACCACGCAGCCCTTAGCTAAGCCTCCCCCTTTTTTCCCGACGCCATCCCTTGCCACCCATGATACGGTGGATTTAGCCGGTGCGGTGCAGCAGTTCAGGGACGCCGGCAAATGGAGGAGACTTTTACCGCTCTCCTTTTTTTTTTTTTTCTTTTTCTTCTTCTTGCATTCATGGAAATCCTTCTAATTAAAAATGCTCCCCTCATCCCCTCTTCTTACCATTCAGCTCTTTTTCGCTCCCCCAATAGGTTCATGCAGGTTTTAGAAGAGTCTTTTTTTGTTCCCGTGAAAACAATTTTTTTTTTTTTTTTCCAAAAAAATTATTGTCGTTTTGAGTTGGTGTATTTCATTCCGCATTTCCCTTATTCACAAAGCGCAACCCCCATCGTTTCCAAAGGTTCCTAATGCTCCATAGTGACGGGTTTCCTCTGAGATTCGAAGGATAAGGCGCTTACCAACTTGAGTAAATGGGCTTGCTCCGCGTTTACTTCTTGCTCTAACCCCAAGCAACTTCATCAATTTAAAGTTTTCGTTTTCATTATACCAAACAAAATGATTGTTGTGTTTTATTTCATTAAATTATATTAATGTGCACATCTATTTTTAAGAAAAATCCCCTCATAATGCATACTTTTCAATTTTTAATTACATAATCAAACGTTGGATACTTTCTTAGTAGAAGTTCTTCCAACTTTGACTCCAGTGATTCAATTTCTTGGCATCTTGTTTTCGTCGCTCGTTTAGTTCTGGACATTTCGCTAACAAGATTGAACCTACAAAATGCGACGTTTTTTGTGACATTATTTTTTAATTATTGTTCTCCGTTTTTCATTTTAACGTACCTTTTGTTATAGTTAGTACTGTCCGATAATTTTGATTCTCTGTCAAGCTGTTTCCTGATGTGAATCAATTTACTTCGAGCAGAAATACAGTCTTCTCGGTTTTTCTTTATGTCTTCGATTGTTGCAGTTATTTGATTTCTTGTGTCTTCTAGACATTTTAGATAGGCTTTTTTCTGGATTCTCAGTTGTTTTTTTATCTTTACTCCCCCCCCCCCACCCACGTAAGTTGAATGATCATCGCAATTAATGAGAAACATTGTTTTCTTACCTTTTTTGGTAGGCGGGCTTTATATTGCCTTCCGTACACTTCCCAGTATTTCTTAGTGGCGGAAGCAATTAAGCTTTCGAATGGTTCGTCTCTTCTTTTAAATTTATTGTACATGCGAAGGTCAATTCTTCCCTCGTCGCTGACACTTGGACGAGGCATTGGTTCCAAGATGGGAACCAGTGTGTTTCTTTGATCGATCATTTTTTTCACAGCTGCAACGTTTTCATTGTCTTCACACAGAATTCTTTCAATCCACTGTTCCCAGGCTGTTTTAAATTCCAGGCTCTGAGCGAAGTCCAATCTAGGGCGAGCTAACCTTTTTTCACATTCGGACTCGAGGAAAAGAAATTGTTCACGAGGAATCAGATGTTGTGTTCGTCTGAGAAGTTCGACAAACTCACGGAACTCTGTGAGGGTGTGCGGAAGCTTGCGGAGGAATGTCAAAGAGTCGTTGTCGTAAAGAAATTTGGTCATTTCAGGACTGAGGTCCATCGAGAGGCGACCTATATTTAGCTCGGGTTTCTCGCTCTCCTCGTCATCTGGCATGGAGATCGTTTCGTAGAAGAAATCCTGGATCCTCTCTTTGATGTTGTACTTTTTGAACATGTCCCTGAAGGTCATTTTTGACAGTTCATCAGCGTCATCGTCGACAACTTTTACAAATAATTTTTCAGCGAACGAAGTCGTCGAAGATTTTTCGAGAGGGAAATCATCCTGAAAGTCGTGCGTACCGCTGATTCTCCCCGCCGACCACATTTCTCGTACATTTTTGTTCGCCATTTCCAACGATGTTTCACACTTTGACATCGTCGACTCCGTGTCCTCCAAGTTTTTAACCAAACCCACGAAGGATAAATCAGAATAGGCGAGTGAACGCTTGATCGGAACAACGTCGGAGGCTCCCGACTCATATTTTGTTGAAAGCTCCGAGTCTGGCTGAAGGCCCGAGAGTTTTGATTTAGTGTTACCCGATTTTTTATCACCCTCTGGTGTATCGAATTGAGGTGAAACGAAGTATACCAGCGGGTTCAGAGCGTCCATTTCGGAGAAACGCCGAGGTCGTGGACTTGTAGGAGGTGGAACCCAGTTGGGAATACTGGTGGCTCTTTTGCGGTTTACGACGATATCTGGGAGCTTAGTGGGAGGATTAGGTGGTTTTATGAGGTTGTCGATGTTTTTCATGAATGTTTTCAAAGTGCTCTTCTGCTGCAACTTCTGAAAGTTGACTTTTCCACTCAATGAAGGAAAGAAGGACGTTTCAATTTTTGGTAGCTTTTCAATGGCCACAGACGGCTTGGGGCAAGCGACTGTTAACTTCTTTGCAACTACCTTTATTTCAGGCAACTTAGTCTGAAATTTCTCTTCGCTGCGTTTTAAATGTTTTCCCACTTGCGACGTACTTAAAATATTGGATCGTGTAATCTCGGGAGTTGATGAAGTAGAACCAGACGTACTGGATGTCGAGACAGCAGCATCGGTGGCACCAGGTTGCTTAGAGGACAGTACTTGAGGAGTATCTGGAAAACTGTACGATTTTTCAAACGTCAGACTGCGTACGGATGTATCCAAATTTGTTGAAGACGGCGGGCTAAGAGAAGCGTCAGGGACCACAATTCTCTCATGCGGTTCTCTAAGAACTTCCTTCAACGAAGCTCCAACGAGATTTTCATTTCCTGGATGGGGTACTAAGGAGTAAATACTTCTACCATCCGCAGAAAGCTGTTTTGTCTTGTACAACCAATATGATTCTTTGTCTACGTCATCCATCAAGCGCTTGCTTAGCTCGTCAACAATCTCTGCCGGTCTTTTTTCATCTCCGGAGCTTCCCATTTCACTCTTTATGCATTCGTACAAATCATCTTCAGCTGAAACTTTCTCCTTGGCACTGCAAACGGTAGAGCTAGGCAAAGCATCCCTCTCTCTATTTTCACTCAACCACATTTTGTAATAATTCCATTCGCTGATCTCACTTCCTTCAGGCTCAACAAAATCATTATCCTCCTCTTTATCTCGTTCGGCCAACCAAGTCATCTGAACACAACTGTCAAATTTATCCAAATCCGGCCACATGAGCCTCACGTGCCTAACTTTTGTCTCCTCCTCTTCAGTCGTTCCTCTCTTTTCCATCAATTGTGTCCTGCTTGCAATACGATGATGACTCGTCTGCACCAGCCTTGAGTCGCTCACGGTACTTGTACCCGCGTCTAAAGACGGCGCCGATTCCCTGTCCTGATTCTCATCATCACTCCAACTAACGTATTTTTCAAACTCGAGTATGAACTTTTCATAGTGAGGCACTAAATAAAACTTGATTTTCGGCTGGTTTTTATCCTTTGGCTTTTCCAGTACCATGTCTTCGTAAAGTTGACTTTTGGCCTTGTATTGACTTCGAACTACCTTGGAGCGTGACGTTTCTTGGGGAAGTTCGACCTCGCCAACGGTACTCGTCTGGAAATTTTGAAAGAACACTCGAATTCGATTGTCTTCAAAATGGAGGCGAGTGATCATGTCTCGTGGTTCATGTTTTTTCCTGACCACTTGTTCGATGTACTCATTTATGTGCTGGTTTCGCTGCAACAAAAATAATAGTTATTTATACTTGATTTGAACTTGGAGGGACTTACATAAAAGTTATGATTATGATCCATTTGAGGATTCCGAACAGAATTCGATCAATAAAATTAGATAAATGTGACTAACAATATAAGAAAGCAAAATAAAACGTACGTTGCGTGGAAAAGCACGCTATCCATTAATGAAGGTTGTAGTTGAAAGTCCTTTTTATAACAAAGGATTCATATACTACTAAAATTATAACAACGCTCTCTTTTCCCACTACTCCCCGTCACCCTTTTTAGCTGGCAAAATGCAGAGAAATAAGTTTTAAATGAACTCACACCATTGGTTTGATGCCAAGGCAATATTTTATATTGTAGGGAAAAATTGAGCATCCACACAAAACGCAATCTCAGGTTCTTGCTAAATTGCGTGGAATATAAACTATGAATGTATGAAGTATGATTCATACTTCTAAACTTAGTGAAAAATAAAAATCTCTTTGAAAGAATTTGACTGAGAAAAAATAATTAAAAGAGTGGGCGAAGGGCAATGAATTAATGACCGAAGGGCGTTTTCTGCCTGCTATATATTTGGCCTGGTTACAGGTCAGCTACTCCATCGTCAGCAATTAATCGTTTCCGAGTTCCGGGTATTTTTGTCATTTTTCGACCAAACGCGTCCTTTTCATCAATAATAATTTCTAGTGTCCTAGCCATTCGTAACAGAACAATAGCGATTACATTTCTGAAAAGAGCAGACATTTTGGGTTTAAGAAACGCTGTCGCAACTAACCGAACCCCTTTCCTTCAAAGACGAATCTTCCGAAGTCTTCGGTGGTAAAGGTACGGTTAAATTATTGGAAAAACATGCCTGTGTTATAAGCTACAAAATGGCATTTAAATTTTAAAATCGACGCATTTTTGACTGAGATACCACAGCGAACGTTCAGAAATTCCTGATCAGATAGTCAAATTGAGCCACATTTCACCAAGCATAAAAAATTGAAAACAGCTATTTCCGCGTCAACCTTTGAATGTGCTTACAGAAATGATTTCATGAAACGAATACCTCATGTTTTTGCCAAATAATTAATTTATCCTCTCCTCCCCCGCCCATCAACTACACCTCACCAGTAACGAAAATCTTCCCGAAATGATGGAAAATGTGTAATTTACCCATCATAGTGCATCATGTTATTTTGCCAAATTATTACTCCCTCCCATCCCTCCTCCTCACTTACCCATCATCATATCAAAAATCTCACCAAAATGATCTAAAAGTTGTACTTTTGTTGATGGGTAGTTGAGGCCGATGGTGGGATGTAATTGGAGGGGGAGGGGGAATTATTTTCAGAATAAATAACATTACGGCGTATTACAAAAGTATTGACGCGGAAACAACTGTTTTATTTATTTATTTTTTTGTGGTAGGTGCAATATGGCTTAATTTGACGATCTGACCAGGAATTTCTGAACGTTCGCTGTGATATCTCAGTCAAAAATACGTCGATTTTAAAATTTAAAAAGCCATTTTGTAGCTTACAACACTGGCATGTTTTTCCAATAATTTAACCGTCCCTTTACCACCGAATACTTCGGAAGATTTGTCTTTGAAGGAAACGGTAAAAATCAAATTTGCACTTTTTCGCTTTTTCAAGAAATAAAAGAAAATACTTAAACATTAGTTCGGTTAGTTGCAACAAATGTCTGCTCTTTTCAGAAATGTAATCGGTATTGTTCTGTTACGAATGGCTAGGACGCTAGAAATGATTATTGACGAAAAGAACGCGTATGGCCGAAAAATGACAAAAATACCTGTAACTCGGAAATGAAGCGTTTGCGACCCTATGTTCATATGGTGATTTTGGTTCGTCCTCGTTAGTCCTACGACTGGTTAAAGTCCTGATCATTCCTCCTGAAACACCCTGTATAGTATAATTATCAGGCAGCAATGCCAACGCTAATCAGCCTAATTCGTATTTTTTGGTCCTAATTAGGTGGAATGAGCGGCAAACCACGCAATTTCGCAGTTTCCGAGGTGATCAGTCAAGCTCTTACCCACCATACAAGGTGACATCTCGCT
The DNA here is from genome assembly GCA_038030265.1 of Corythucha ciliata. Taxonomy (NCBI): domain Eukaryota; kingdom Metazoa; phylum Arthropoda; class Insecta; order Hemiptera; family Tingidae; genus Corythucha; species Corythucha ciliata. The sequence goes on from CM075941.1 coordinate 36,732,714, forward strand.
TTGTTTAGTTATTAGGAAGTATCCTTTAGTTTTTAAACTGTAGCCAAGCCGAGAATTTTGTTTTTGAAAGAGCGAAGGTCACAAAATTCCATTTTATTAAATTTGTTTTTGAAAGAGCCATAAACCAGCGAAATTGTGTTTTAAGAACCGAAGGTTCTTCAAGGGACCAAAGACATTTTGCGTTTTGTGCCTGAGAAATTGGTACAAGGCAAATTCATCATGTGGTTTCAGCAGCCCAATTTCGGAGTTTTGTGGGTGGGTGATTAGATTATTGAAATCGCGCGAAATATTGATTGAAACAGCATTCCTAGGCGCATAACTGGCCCCATAATCTGATTTTAAGTTGTTGATTTCCCAGTTCTCTGGGTTCTTTCATCCAGCCCCGAGTTAAAAATGCTCAGTGGTAGACTGGTAGTTCATCCAGTTCCCCATCCAAAGCGACTGATCTTTAATTTTTAAAAGAGTCAACCCCACAAAAGATGTGTTTTTTGTTATTGTGTGTTAAACTACGATTTTAGATTTACTTGTGAAGAGTAACAGCGTCATTGAAGGTTAGGTCTATTCTATGGAGAATGTATTTTTAGTTAAAAGAAGACGTTAGTTTTGAATATATAGGGAGGCCAGGAATCGGTTTCTTTGGGAGCTATATTTATGACGATACTTGTTTTAAATGCACGAACTCCATTTACAAAATTTAATTTCTCTAATTGGCTCTCATAATAGCTTCAGTTGACCAACACCCGTGAACTGCATTTGAAGAGCCGGATTCACCGAATTTGCCTGCCTGCTGAAATATTTGGAGGTCCACCTAATCCCATGATATTAGTTTCGCATGGGATAATCCCGAAAAATTGTGTTTTGAATTATAGACAGACCACGAATTCGCTCTTTAAAATGAGCCAACACCCGGGAAATGTTTATTTTACTCGTGTATTACTTCGTGTGTCCACTCCGTAAAATTGGCACTTTAAGGAGTAAATCCTGCCATATTGGCCTTTTGAGTGAGTAAAACCCGCGAAATTCGGGTTCTGTGAGTGCCAAAAATCAGCAAGATTTGGATTTTGAAATGGCCCGAACCCGTAAATGTTTTTTAAAAGGACCGAGATCCGTGAAATTGCTCTTTAAAATGAGCCAAAGGCCTAGATACTTTGATTTTACATTTTAAACGGGTGAAATCCGCGAAGTTGGCCTGTTTAGGGAGCCAACTGCTCGGACTAGTTCTTTTTTGACGTGCAAGATTCGTGAAATTTTGTTGTTGAATGATCCGAACCGGCGGCTTTGTGTTTTTTCTAGAAGCTAAGGACGGAAATCGTTTTTCAAATAGACAAAATCACGACATTTAGTGCCAAATCCGCGAAATTTGGACTTCGAAAGAGGCCAACCCGTGGAATAGCTATGTTCAATGACCAAAGCCCGTGAAGTACCATTTTCGCACGAGTTAGCTCCCACGAAATTGGCTTTTTATGGAGTCGTTCATGGGAAATTTGCTTTCTGTTTACCTCAATATTCCTCTTACGTAGAGCTCAAAGGCGTGAGGCGTAAGATATCGATACTTAGGGCAGTTGACAGACATTATCTGTCTCTGATAGAGATTGCATTTTGGAAGTTTTAACCTTAACCTTTACGCCTCGCTTCAAAACAGATGACACATTTTAATAAACCATCACATTTTCCATCTCCTTTCTCATCTTCTGGTGGGTTTCTGAATATGGCCCCTAATCATTACAAAAAATTTTGGACAGACTCTTTGCGAGACCCTGAAGATCAGGAAACGTAAAAGGAGTTTATAAGATTGATCTATATTTAATTATTCATATAATTATGAATAATCAGTGGCGGATCTAGGATTTTATCGTGGGAGGGGTTCTATGTTCTAACATAAATCTGATTTACTATTTCTTTTTTTCTGGCAGAAACTTGGCCTAAGAGCAGCACGCATTAGCGGGTTTTTCTCAATTTTACCGCAAATTGTATTCTAAACCCCGGAATCTGCGATTTATTCTCAATTGTATCGGAATTATCGCTTTTTCAAAATTTTTGCCGCGATTTGACGTTTTTTTTTTTTTTGTGTTAGCCGAAAATTAGAGTGTTTCCCTGTGGACGCAGTATGTATTATTAGAATATATTTTTCTCTTTTTTAGCTGCGAATTTACGTTTTTCTCGATTTCAGCGACAAATTAATAGTTTTTTCACATTTAGCCCGAATTAAAAGCTTTCTTTTTTTTCTTTTTTTTTTTTTTCTGGCGTAAATTCTCGCTTTTACTCATTTTTAGCAGTGAATCAGTGTAAATTGTCCATGTTAGCCGCGTGTCACTGTTTTTATCACTTTTAGCCGCGATTTTTTTTTCTTTTTCACTTTAAGCCATGATTCTGCGCTTTTTCTCAATTTTAGCCGTGGACTTGCCAGAAGAACAGCTCATTAGCGTTTTTTGGCAATTTTATCGCGATCCATGCACCTCGAATCTGCAAGTTTTCATAATTTGTCGCTTATAATTGCATCTAAATACGCGAATATGCATTCACTCAATTTTGGCAACAAATAATGAGGGATTCTTGGCAATTTTAGCCAAGAATATTAGTTCTTCGTCCAGATTTTAGTTGGTTTTAGTTGCGCCCTAAGAACAGCTTATTAGGACGTCTTCTCAATTTTAGCCACGTGTAAAGATCTGCAGGCACTGCTGGGGATCAGCGTAATCGAGCCGAAAGTGTGTGTGTGAGCGAGAGTGTGGTATCCTGTTCCCCGTCCGTCGGGGGGCCCCCTCTGAAAGGTCGCCCGGGGCGTTCCGCTTCCCTCGTCCCTAATTCAGTACGCTAATGCGGATAACCTCGGGAATATTGTGATTTCTCCGAATTCCTCGATGAAAATTCCAAACTAAACCACTCGCCCATGAACAATCTACGTACTTGTGTATGAACAAAAATTGTAAGATACTTAGACAAACTTCTTTTTTTTTTTTGTTCGGTTCCATTATTTATTTCACGGGTTTTTTAACGGGATGGAATACATTTTGATGGACTTCTGGCGGGATTTTGAGCTTGACTTGACGGGGAAAACAAAATCTCAGTTGGCAACACTGCTGGCACCCATCTAGGACTTTATAGTCTCATTTTAATTTCCAGAATATTCTACATGTTTGCAAGACACCTTTTTTTTCAAATTCGTCGAAATAAGAGCGTGCAGTTTCAAGGCCCAAAGTCAATGGGATTCAAGTTCGGGGCGAAAGATGGACGGAATCTCGAACTATTAGCTTACAATTGTTGAATACCATGAAAATTTAAATGATATGTTGAAACCAAGGATTGGTATGAGTATAAGACGAGAAAATTGGTGGTGTGCGGTGTAGAAAAGGAATGTTATGGGGGGGGGAAGGTCAAGAGGTCAAGTCCAGCGCAATGGCGATTGGGACTGCACGTGACGTAGGTGAAAGACAGTGATCTGCGGTACCTATAGAAAATTTAGTCACCTTGGTTGTAAACAGTGAGGTTCTATGATGGTTGCAGTGATACTGGATGAGGGCTGAATGGTTGGGCAGATGGTTCGTGAGGATGGAATGGGGACGTGCCTGAGGGGTGTTGGTTGGCGGTTGTGACGTCACATTTCCAACCCTCGTCCAAGACGATCAGCTGGTAATTCACGGATGTTTTAAAATTCAATTAAAAATCGCTGCCTGCACCTATTGAGTTGCGGTTTTCACCATTCTCTTTTGTTTTAGACCACTCTCGTCTGAGAACGAAAAAATAAAAAAATCGTGCAAGTTCTCCATTAAAAGTAATCAGTAGTGAAATAAACAAGGTGAATTTTTGAAAGTAATCAGCTGAGAAATTTCGCTAACGCACGCGTTAAGAGTTACATATTAGGGACTGTTCGGTGGTTAAAATACCAAGGGACATCTTTACTTTACTGGATAGATAAAGTTTTTATCACACCCCCTTACCTTTATCGTAGACTCTCCAGACAGTAAGCAATTAATTTTCTATATCAATATCCATACTTCATTTGTTAGCAGTGACTGGTTATTGAAAGCTAATTATAAATTATATAGCTTCCAGGGTCCAATTTCGATCGATCTCCACGTACAGATATAGGTAGCCCATCGCTCTTCTAAACGACTACAAAGTAAATATGTGTGCGTCGGGCTTTCGGTGTTAAAGGTGCCTCCGTATTTGTGGTTATTGTGCATGCTTGGCTAATTCATTTGTCAATTCAGACAACCCGTCGTGCGATTGAAGTTCAATTTGTAAACTCGCAGTTCCACCGCGCTTTCTCCCGATCAATATTTATTAAGCTGTTTAATTCGAACAGGAAAACAGAATGAAAGGGCACAGAGTACTGCTTGTTCTCCGTGCAACTGAAAAAGGACAAATCAAACGTGATTGATTCCTCTGGGGTCACACAAATTTTTGCTACAAAATCTCTTTCAAGACTGGCTTAGATACGCATATAATCCATAGGTTTTTCACGTTCTCGCTATACTACACCCGAATTCCAAGTAGATAGAGTGGAGGATCAGAAAATGTGGCAAAATAAGCCAAGAATGTATCAGTTACCTTGTATAAAAATCACTCTGTAACCAATTAAAACAAAGTATGGCAGATCGAGGAATTCGCGAGCACGGTAATAAATTCGTGAAAATACGCAAATAAATAACATAAAAAAATTAAAGGAAAATAGAGCACTTTACATCTGAAAATAGGCTAGTGAAAAATACTACTTACCCTCATATTTTCAACAGCAATTATCTCCTGTCTCTCAAGAAGCAAAAGATGCTGCCACCATTTGTAATCTGTTACGGTCCGTTTAAGCTCATAAGTAGACTCTCTAAATTGACTGGTTGCGCTTATCATCTCGTTGCCAGAGTCCTTCATTATAAGATTGCAAAGAAGTTGAAAAATTAAGACTCCACCCAAACAGGAGAGGGATTCTTACAATTGCAATATTGAAGATATTCAGAAGGGTTTCATCATCAACTAAGACCGCTCTTTGATAGTCATAGCATGAACCTTTCGTCTCGATCATGAAATTTGAATTGTCTACCATTATTTGAACCTACGGATGAAACAAAAAAAAAAAAGAATAAAGTTCTAAGTAAAGGGCTCGTTGAACTCAATCTTCTTCCCCCTCATCATCATTGATAGCAATATAGGAAGGAATAATGAGTCAAATTCACATTACAACATTCAAAAAGAATCAAAAGTGTCGAGACTTTACCCTAACGCAGTCGATCCACTGTTTAATGTATTCAAAGCATTTTGTCATCCCGTTTTTCATTCTCCGAATATTTATATTGCACTCGTTTATTGCACGAGCTGCGTGTAACAGGGCAATTTTGTCAATTTCTAACTTGCTTTTCACCGTTTCTAACTGCATGAATGATGTCATATTTCTTGGAATAAATAAACTGAACACGATGGCAGCTTACGCTCAATTCAAAAATTATTTTCCTCCTAAATCTGGCGACGATGGAACTCGCGTGTTTCGGATACTCGCGATAGAGTCGCGTCTCCCATTCGCCAAGCTGCTGCAGAAATTGTGCGAGCTCTTCGGGAAGGAATTGTTGATACACTTTATACTGATCGCGACCACTGTTCACCGCTCGTACCAACATGGTGAGGAGGCCTTTGCTGCCTGTTTTTAGTTTTGGATTGAGAGACGGTCGAGACCTGTTGATTTTTAACAGTTAAATATGTCCGAGAATAAAGTGTAATCCAACTGACCTGGTGAATTCTAGAACAGAATTCAAAACGACCGTGTCATCTTTAAAAGTTTGTGTAATAAACTTGCCGAGTTTTTCAGACTCTGACTTTTCCAAAACTAACATGTCCTCGTAATTCTTCGTTCCCTTGTCCAAACGTAATTTCAGTCGTTTTACTGTTCCGACTAAAATTAGTAATAGATTGTCTTGTTCAGCGAGTGCTTCTCTGTATTAGTCAAGCCACAGGTCAAGTTCCACGTCAATTACTCGTTAAAAACTCGTCACAAATACAAACTTGAGCTGTCTCGCCCTGAAATTTAGTTCCAAAACTATCGTTTTCTTGCGAGCCATCCAGTTGATCTTGAGCCTCTCTCCAATAATGTCAGTTTCGAGAGCGCGTCTTAGTTTTAAAAATTTTCTGAAGCATCTGTCGGTACTTCTTTGTGGTTCCTGTACAAGTTTACAAGTTTTTTTTTTTCGTTTAACACTTTCAAGCCAAGGGGTAGTTTGGTTGTGAAGATGAGAACGAGTACCAGAAAATCACATCGTAATAGAGCGATCTCTTTAATGAGTTTTTCATAAAGTAGTTTCTCTCTCTCATGTTTGGTCAACAATTGGATGGAAGGGATTGAAACTTGTGATAATTTCTGCTTGCTGTCGACCTGAAAATGTTACGAAAGTTTCCCAGTTTGTAATTTCTTTCTTAAAACTTGAATTCGTATTCGTCAGGACAAATTGATTAGTACATTTGTCGCCGGATTCCCCGTCGATAACGACTCATCTAAGGCTTCCTGAATGTCGTTGAATTTACTGTCGCCAGATTGAGAAATCTCCACTGGGCCTTCCTCCAAAGGTGTTTCAGTTTCTTTCTCCACTTGCTTTAAAGGAGTAAAAGAGTGCTCATCTCCTTCGAAAATAGATTCTCGCTCCCATGAGGGAATCTTGAAAAAAATAGATGCGACAAATATGTGAGAAAAAAAATTATATTATAGGTATGTAAAATGTGAGTTTTTTGTGCGAAATTTGAATAAAGCTATCGTTCTGTAGGTATAAAACGTGTGAGAAAAATATAATTTTATTTCCGAAAAATTTATCACCCGCAACCAGAAATCGTCTTTTCCTTCCAAATGACTGAGCGAGGTAAAATACACAATTTCTGGTTCTCTTATTCCTTTTGAACCAGAATTTTCATTTTGACCCAAACTTTGTCAACTAGTTCTGTGTAATTAGCTCCCGTAGACTGCAGTTTTTTATCTTTCGATTTTACTTATTATTTACAAAAACAATGTTCACTTTTGAAAGTTTATCAATGCCAGTATATCTTCGTAACTGGCCAACTTGCTCAATAGAATTTTATTCCTTCAGGAAATGATTGCATATATCGCTTCAGTGAAACTAGTTGGCCCTAATACATCACGAGACTCTTTGTCTCGATACAAAACACGTGCCGTGCGGGGGTAGGTTCTACAACTTCAACGACGGTAATTAGCATCAAATCAAACTTTTCATTAATTAATTCAACAAAACATAATGAAATCGGGTGATTTCTACAGTTGGCATCAACAGTTGCTAATTTTATATAGGCTCCCCACCTCCTATTGTTATTAATATCCTTAAACTGGACGTAATCAATTTTTCGGTGGAGAATGCCTTTTTTGTGTGACAGAAAAGTCATATTGTCGATCCCTCTATCATCGAATGACCATCGTAAATCACTCACAGCGTCACAGCTACAAAAGAGGACCCTCGTCTGACAGTAGAAACGCTCTTCTGCGACGAACACCAAAAAGGAAAGTGTAAGAAGTGAAATTGGCAGGGGGTGTTTGGTTGGGTGGATCGTTTTGTTGAAAGTCTGACGGTGACATGACGAACAAAAAGGAAATGTACCCGCTAAAAACGATCTGATGGCTGAGAACGGGCGTCAATCAAATCATTGTAGGTTACATCGATAGAGTCTACAGAAAGAAAATGTAACATTTCACCATTTTTGTTAAGTAGAAGAAAGCGCGATTAAAGAGAAAAAAAAAAAAAAAAAATTAGAAAGAAGGTGTTGCGTGGAGAGAGATCAATCGAGCTTGATGATTTTAAATGGGTGCTAATAAAAGAGTGAATTCAACGCCCAGTTCGAACATTTATAAAGCGAGGACTGACCTAAATTCACAACCACGTGGCTCTTCCGTCAGGAAATTCTCATAGCAGTAAATAATATACAAGAGAGGACTTAAACTTAAATGTTTTTCGTTTTCTGCCCCCCCCCCCCACATTCTTCTTGAGAAAAAAAAGAAGAGGAAATTCTACTTTGCGGAGAACAATGACGCTTGACCCGTTTGTGCAGAACTTTTGAAGAAGTAGCCGCCATTGTTCCCCGAAAGTGGAATTTCCTCTCTTTTTCAGTGAGGTCTGGCATTTTTCATGAATACTCCCTATAGTATATTACAAGGGCGTAATGAGGGTGGTAGTTGCCAACACGAGACGCACGTTGAGTGCACCTGGCGTAACGTCAGCGACGGAGGCTGGAGGGGTGGCCCGCTCCGGGTACGACTCATTTATACGGAGTGGCAGGGGTTATATGACAAATTTTAAGACTATTTAGATGCAACCGTGCAACTATTGATCGCTTTCTATTTTATCCCTCGTGGCAATACTCTCTTTTTGTTGTTGCTGGAGTGGTGTTGAAAAATATTTATACTCATTCAAGGAAAGTTAAAAAAAAATTTTCAACCCAGAAATTAAACATTTTACTCCTTATAGACCATTTTAACGCCTAAAGATGCTTTCCTGTTCGTGAAATGTGAATACCGCCTAAATTCAGCAGATATACTCCCGATGATGAAACCACGGAACCTAACCACTGGAGGGGTTTAAGAAAAGTTGGGGCTGTTTCCTTGGACCTCTAATTTCTTAGTAGCGCATAGTCGCAGTAGTTAACAGGAATGGTCTCGAAACAGGCGCGAATCCAGAGTCGGCTCAAGGAGGGGGGCCATGACTCCATGAAACGCTATAACTATTTGACCAAAATATTTTTCGTCCTGAAAGAAGTGAACTCAACCTAGGAGGAGAGTGGGAAAATGCGGGGGAAACACGAATGGTAAGTTTCACTATTTCCCAGCCACGGATGGTTCGTTTAGCAATTTTTAGGGCGTGATTAGTCAATCAAGCAATTTTCAGCCCAAGTTCAAGCATGAATCGTAAGTTTAACTATTTACAGCCGCATAGTTAAACCAATTTTTGAGCGTGAATAGCCCCTGTTCTGCAATTTTTACTGCACAAACTGTCAGTATGTTCATTTCTAGCGGGCGTGAAAAGTCGGTGTGATATTTTCAGTGCACGTGAATCTGTCTTTTTAGTCTAGAGTACAAACTCTGTTGTGGTGCATGTAGTCCGCCATACAATTCGTACGTTGCAAATAATCAGTTTGACATTTCCAAGCAAATTGTCAGGTCATTTATTTGAGGAATGAATATTAGCCACGGCGATATTTTCAGAGCAAAAATCGTCAGTTTTGGCATTTTAGTGTCCGAATGGTATGTTTTGCCGTTTTGAAGCTGGAATTGCCAGTTTGGCCATTTTTACAGCAGACAAAGCATGTTTAGCAATTTTATACGCACGAATGGTCAGTTTTGACCATTTTGAGGGCAGGAATCTCCTGTTCAGGTATTTTAGAGTGTGAATTAGTGGCACGTAAAGTCAGTTTCACAATTTTTAGATCGCAAATAGCTAGTCAGTTTAGGCAACCATCAGTTTTGCCATTTTTGGAGCGTAAATAGTCACGTCAAGCCAAATACAAAAATGGTCAGTTTGGCCATTCTTTGCACGCGAATGGTCGATTTTGCACTTTTCCTGAAAAGTGCGAAATCGAGCCGTTTTATTTGGGACACGAATATGTTCCGCCAAGCCGAAGGAGTGAATGGTCAGTATTGGCCGTTTTTGGAGCACGAATTGTCAGTTTGGCCAAGAATCGTCAGTGGGCTGCAAGAATCGTCATGCTAGGCTTTTTAGAGCGCTTAAAGTCCGTTTAGCATTTTTTAGAGCGGGCATTTTCAGTTTGCCCATTTTTAGGGCACACATTTAGTCAGTTCAACCATTCGCAAGACGCTATAATCGTTGGGGTGCGATTATACCTTTAGTTTAGCCGTTTCTATGGTGGGAATTTTGCTATGTTTGACGGTGAATGGCTGACAAGCAATTTTTAGTAGAGCGGAACAGACAATTTCCCAAGCCCCTCCTATGAGCAAATCCTAGATCGGCGGCTGGATTAATATTTGGGGGGGGAGGGGTCTCCACGGGAGCGTTTAAAAACACAGGGAATCCGAAAATTTAGACAAATTGTCGATCAGAAGAATCAATGAAAGGGTTCTCTCAGTGACCCCACTGTTTTTAACCACCTGCACCCGAACTTTCTCGCGGACTGCCCTGAAGTCCAAGGAAGAATATCGACGCCCATGGACCTCTGGGCAGCTCAGGGACCTTACGAATGGTCTCGAAAAAATGCCGCAGGAGGGATCCAAGGACGCTGTTTAAGACGCCGTGGCAAGCACTCTTTCGGTTGTTTTTGTTACCATGTATAATCACGAAGAGATATTGTCTTCCCATACGTCTTCTTGTTACCAACCACTCGTACTGGTGACCCTGTAGTCGATAAATCGGCTGATACAAACGACCACGACGTGACAGGACCGTTTATAGGGCTTTATTTCTCGGTTAAACATGGTTCGGGGACTTATAAAACGTCTGCCTCAGACCAGAACCTTTGACCCTAAAATTTGAGAAAGTGTCAATCCCTCGTTAGTGTTTGGGAGTTGGTTTTGATGATATTTTTGCGCAAGTGACCTCGCGACTCCAAGGAGAAGGGGGCATGCCCCCTGTGGCCCCTCCCTTGGATCCACCACGGTCTCGAAACTGCAATTTTGCTTTAATTAAGACCCTAAACTGCGATTTCTCTTTTCAAGCGTCTACCTCCATGCGTGGGCGTTTAAAAACTGAAAAATTGAGTACTTGAGGGTGATGAGTTCGGTTCGGGAATTCGCCGCCCGGCGACTGAATCCGCTGAGTTCAGAGACTAGCGGGGGGGAGGGGAGACGGTCTGGTAGCGTCAGCAAATCCTTAGGTAAACTAGTTTTCAGCTGTTCCCTGGGAGATGCTTCTACTGCACAACAATGGGTGTTTACCTCCACGGGAACAATAGTGAACTATGATACACCTCTCAACCTTCTACAAGTAGTGGATGGATCCACGAGGCTCGACTTATTTCAGTCTTTCCGTCCAAGGATTCAGGATAACCCGCTGAGCTGGTACGGAGTATTGCCAACACAAACAACACGAACCAACTGATTTGTTCAGCCCAAAAAATTGTCATTTTGCCCCGATTGCTGACTATTCCACCGGATAAATGGTGATTATACCACTGGCGTAGGTTTTCAGACAGGAAACGTTCATTTTTCGTCCAGGAAACTGTCTATCTAGGTAGCCCCAGAATTTGGCATTTTGACGGAGGGCATTAGCCTAATAGGGTCACGGTTATTGACCATTCAAGTAACCCCCCTCCCTCCCTACAGTATCTGTTTGTTAGAAAAAACACAACCATTTCAAGCCCCTTCCACTGTTTACAATAGTTACATTCCATGTAGCCGATTTCACACTGCGAGGAGTTGACTCGACCAGTAAAATTCTTCGGTTTTGTGGTTACTTCGCCATCAGGCGTAAAATTCTTCCTGTTCGGAATTGAAGCCATCGAGCCATCAGAGCCGTCAGAGCCATCAGAGTCGTGGCCCAGGAAAAATTATCCGTAACGTTCGAGGCTGGATCGTCAGCGCCTCACTATCCCCAGGCCCCATTACAGCCGTGCTCACTGTGGCACTCCGGCGAGCACATTACCGATGTGGACTGGATCCGCAGCGTGGCTGTGATGTGTTTTACTGTTAGTCCACATGGAAGGGTCAGAGGGACAGGTACCCGATGTGTTCTAACGACACTCCTGAAGTCCGTGGAAGGACTTTGACACACGGTGGACACCGCTGGGACGCTCTCAATTCGAGATCGAAAATCGGCCGAACCCAATGATATTACGAAACTCCAATTTTTTCTCCGTTTAAAAGGCGTGCTGACGACGACGGTGATTGTTGGCCATGGGCGGTTGCATTCCGAAATTGACCACAAACTTCGGTTCGAGGGACTTATAATCTGCGTCCGGCACACTTCGAAACACTTTGAAAAAATGGCCATAACAATCGCCCACCGAGAAATGTTCCCGGTACTGGGCAATTTTTGGCCGAAATTCAAAATTGGACGAAACTGCGTATCTTGAGGGCTCACGACATGCATTATACAAGTTTTATACATAGGTCATTTTATAATGCAAAAACCCTAAAGCACATGAGAGGACGGGATATGAGCTTTCTAAAATCTCATCCCCGCATGCACGGGACATTCCAGACTTGTACCGAACTGCACTGTGAACCAGCCTATTACTATAATTTTTTCGTGATAGTAAATTAACAGTTTACAGACCGAATAGTCAATCTGCGCTGCAAAACTACATACATACATACATGTGTCTGTTTCCGGAGAGTCCGGTGGAGGTCACATTAGGAGGAAAACAGTCAATTTGTAGATTTAAAATTTGTCAGTTGTAGAGCCAAATTTTCTAGTGGCCAAACCCGCGAATTTTTTTTTTTTTTTTTTTTTCAAGGATCCGAAAGCAATATTTGTTCTTGACCTTGCCAAAACCGTGAAATTGAGTTCTGCAAGTGTCAAATCTACGAATTTTGGACTTCTAAAGAGCTCTACCCGTGAAATGGCATTTTTGACTGTCCCAAACTTGTTAGACTGCTACATTTGACAGAGTGAACCCTGTGAGATTGGATTTCTGAATCTGTCAGCCTTTTAAAACTAGCTTTTCAGGTATTCAATTCTGTGAAGTTGGCTATTTGAGTGAGTGGAACCCACGAATTGGGTTCCGTGAGTGCCAATAATCCACAAGATTTGGGTTTTGAAAAGGTCCAACCCGTTTTTGTTGTTTTTTAAAGCGAAATTTCTCTTTATAATCTGGTGGGAAAAAGGCGTAATGCACTGCACTAGTGCGGAATGATCAAACTTACCTTTGCCTCAACTCCTGAAAGTAACTTGTAAATTTCCTCTTCTGATAAATGATCTTCCTCTTCTGGAGGTTTTGGAATTTTGCGTGCTTCGTTATGGAATACGCCAATCAGAACCCAAAGGTTACTAAAATACGCAGCAGGGAGGAATACGTACAATTTGTTTTCAATTTAATGTCTTCGATGCATTCGACTATTCTCTTAGCAGATTCTTTCATATTGTGAACGTATTTTATTTTGAGCTCCCTCAGGCTGTCAAGCTCTTTATCAAAGAACACTTTGATTTGCATTATTATTCTCTGAAAAACAATACAAAATGGCAGTATTTTTATGCAGGACTATTAATTTTAACTGATGCGTACTCTGATCAAAGGGCACTGTATATGAGTTTGAAACGGCGAATTCAATTCGAGGGGGCTACACAGAAGAGGGTCAATACTCAAATAGACAGGAGCGTTCGAACCGTGAAAGTAGTTGAGTAATCCGAGCTCTTCGAGAGTGACTTCTGAGCACGAATGAGCCGCTCTGAGTCGCACGGTGAAAAATTTTTTTCGCTTCTCTTTCTCCTTGTCGACTTTTCTCTCCTCTTGCCAAGTGGAAAACAAAAATTCCACTTCGGAAGACTCAAGAGCCGTCAGATCCATTTGACCGCCGAGTTGAGTTATTAAGCTTTTTTTATTTTCATTGGGTCGGAGCCGACTGACGCTCATAATCGACGCTCGACTAACGACATCGCTATTTATAAGATCACGATCCGCCGGTGTCGTTACATCGTCGGACATTAACTGGTCAGTGGGGTCAACAGATACATAGTAGGTGAGGAATTGAGTAGATTTTCCTTTTCGTCGGAAAACGTCTTCGCGTTTGGCTTTCATTTCGGCCTCTCTCATGAGGATTTGAAGATTTGTATGGAAGTCGCCCTTGAGTTCAGGACCTGATACTACGGATGGTTCCATTTCCTTGTCCAACTTGGTCTTGTCTGCGACTACATCATCATACGTTTGCAAGCTAAAAATTTAATGAAACCTACTTGAAAGAAACAGCAAACATTGTTATGGAAAGCAAGCACGCCTTTTTTACCAAGTTAACCAAGGAAGACGCCATATTGATCCCTTTAGTTCCATTGATGCGTCCAAGGTGCGGCGGATTTGAGCCTTGATGTGCTCAATATCTTCAACGAGCGCATGACTTTTTAACGGGAAATTTTTAATGAAAACATTTTTGCGAAATGCTTTAACAGAATAAGGCTTGTAATTCAGCTGCGGATAGATGTCCCAGTATTTCCGTTTGATTTTTAAAGAGCAGAGCTGCCAACTTTTGGCTTTCTTGTAAAAATAGTAAAGGAGTAGCTCTTCGAAGAAATCAGATCTCTCGAGATGTACTTGAGTGTGCTCAAAGGCGCGAGGGCTAAATATAAGGAGGGGAAATCTGTATTCTGGGAATACTATTTTCTCGTTGGTTTCCATTAGAGCTGTCACCTTTAAATATAGTCGCACCGATGTAGTCGGGTGAGGGGGAGGGGAAGTAAATGTTAAATAAAAATAATAACCGTTGACTGTATGTCTCCCAAGTTTTTTTTAACCCGAGTAATCAGTTCTTTGGCTTTTGTGAATTCAGTCAAAAACGTGAATCGCTTGTGCCATTCGGCCCAGGGCATTGGAAATCGATCGTAGTCTAAGTCTAAAAAAGTCACTTTTTCACTCATTTTCATCGTTTGGTAAACGTCTATTACATACCTTCAGGCTCCAATGATTCACCCTTAACAACAGTTCTCCTTCTTCTCTCTTCCAATTTCCGTTCATGTGTTTTATGACCGCACAGGTCTCTGAAAAATAGAGGATGACGGTTAATATGGAAATGGAAAAGAAATAAACTCTCCTCCATCCGCTAACTTTTCAATTCCGCAGCATGAAACAACCCCATCACTCCCGATGATGACGACATTACTTCCGTCGTTGCTCAATATCACTTCGCTAGGCCCCTGCGTCATCTCGTGAACTTCCTGAACAAAGTAACAGCCGAATGGCTCGTAGCACCAGTACGAGATTAGGCCATCCCCACTACCGTGAACGGTAAAATGATTCTGATGTGCAGTTAAACGGATATTCCGCGCGAAATGTGGCAATTCATCCGAACGCACTTCCGCAATATCACACTGAAAAAAAAAAAAGACACTTGTGCTATAATCACCTTTAACGTCTCAAAATTGAACGTAGCACGCCTCATGCGATATAACCTTACGCTTACCATGTCGACTTCCCACGAGCTGAATTTGTCTTCTGTCTCTTTCGTGTCAGGGGGACGGGGCGTGACTGTCCGAAATAGTAAATCACTTTCGTAGGCATCGTGTAGAGTCGGCGAAAAATCCCCAATGCTCGAATCAACGTTATCGTGGCGCAATGACGATTCCGAGCCGGCTTTTGTTTCATCCACTACCTTCATTACACCCTCACCGGTTTATATAAAAAAAATCGAGATAAACCATTTAGTAAAGTGGGGAGAGGGTGTTTATCTAGCTTTCTCTCTACCTAGAACTAATTTTTAATAAAAAAAATTAAGTAATTTCTTCAAATGCGCTTAAAATACAAATTAGGACCCGCACTGGGGAAGCAGTGACAGATTGACGATGAATGGAAGAGGGGAAGAGCTAAAGTCTGGAATTATCATCACTTTCAAGAAAAGTAACCAACTGTTAAGAAAGAAGTATAAGTGAGTTGAATCTTAATTATTGCTGTGAAGTAGGAGAACACGGAAGATTAAAATTAGAATTAATGACTTTTCAAGCAAAGTGTATAATAAAGCAGTGACTTCTTTTAAAAGTACAAAATGGTTCTGCTTGTTTCTTGAAATTGAGAATTGAAAAAAAATATCTATACGCACAGATTGCCCGGTACCGTCCGTAGCATCCAATGTCCACATCATCGCATTGCTAGTATCTTCAGTTACATTATTCATTCGTAGAACCTAAAGCAAAGTATAAAAAATTAATATTTCACACTTTTGCTTTATAATTTAAATCTGAACTTTCTCAATGCGCAGTCTGTATTCGAATACTCTTTTAGACTTATCATCGATCATTAAAAAGTGATTGTCTAATTCAAAGTGAGGTTGAACAGAGTTCAGACATCCGTTTAACTGGAATACACGTTCGATGGTCATCCCAGGGAAGGATATGACCGCTACATGACTATTTTTGTTCGCCGAATCGCTGTGTGATGAATCAGCGTATTGCTTCATAATTCCCACGAGGAAGATTTCTTCTTCAAGTTTTAACGGCACGATTGAATTGAATTCTACTCCGAGTCGGCAGTGACGGAAAATGGATACGGTTTCAACTTGAATCTGATTCAAAAAATATGACAGCACTATTTCACATTTTGGTTCACAATTTTTAAAAATTCTGTTACATTGATGACGAAGATAAAGAGGTCGGACGTAGTGACTATCAAGTATTGTCCTTTCAGATCGAATGACATAATTGTGACTATACTGTGAGAAAGCCACAACTCTTTCACCTTCCGAACAGTTTTCAGATTGACAAAACTATGAAAACTAATTCGACCCTGTGAGTATGACGAGCAGACGATGATTGGCCGCGAGGGATGACACTTAATTAGATTCGGCGTCCAATTCAGTTGTGTGTAACTCATCTATAGGAACGATAGCTTCGTGATTATTCGGTCATAGAAGAACGACCCCCCCCCCCTTCTTCACTCAGAACCCACAAGGAGCCCGGTCTTGACACGCCACAAAGCCAAATAAGGTCGCTCGCAAGTTGTTACCAGGCGAGAGCAGCGAGGTTGAAGGAAAGTTGCATTACGGATTCCACAGCCAAATTCCACGGCTTTAACCCAGGTCCAGTTATCCAGTTTTAATAAGTCTTCCTTCGTAAAAATTACGAAAATTTAGTCCAGGGACTAAACGGGCGTAAAAAAAAATATTATTCGCTTACTCCTTTAGCGAAC
This sequence comes from Corythucha ciliata, assembly GCA_038030265.1. NCBI lineage: Eukaryota > Metazoa > Arthropoda > Insecta > Hemiptera > Tingidae > Corythucha > Corythucha ciliata. The sequence continues at coordinate 36,749,466 of CM075941.1, forward strand.
GCTGCAACTTTGGTGGAATTGAAGCTACTCGTGAAATTTAAAATTGGAGAGTTTCTTACACAGACCATTTTAAGTGTGAATGCTGGAGTGTGTTCACTTTGGACGTAGTACTAAAATATTGAAGAAACTCATCAACTATTAAACCGTGTGATTCCAGAAAAGAAAATCTCACTCTAATTGTTCGGTCATAACCCGATATCAATAATCCGTCTTCGTGCCACAGAATTACTGGCGAAGAGTCCCCATGATTTACTGGTAACTTTTCAGGCGACTTTACGGCACCCTGTAACTCATTTTGATCGTTAAGCTGAAACAGATTAATTATAATTATCCCGTCAAATAAGAAATCGAAATTTTCATAAAAATATAGCTACAATTATTTTACGTAATAAACATCCATCGAAGCGTCCAGAATATAAAGTCGATTGTCAGAGCTGAAACAGGCGTCGACGACGTCCATCGTTTTACGATTTGAAATGACTTTCTGAAAGCAGATGGCTCTCTGAGCCTTCGCAAAGACTTTATAAGCGGTTAATATGCTTCCAGAGCCAGTGTTTTCCACTGACACAAAGAAAGAGTCGCGGCTGCTGAATCTGTAACGGAGAGTTTCACCAACAGTAAAACTTGAAATCTAGCCAAGGAATCTGGTTCTCTTGTGATAAATAAATAGAAATAAATTTTTAAAAACCGTATTGAAGCTTATGAAACCGTAAAGACTCAACAAAAGAGCCAATTAAACCATTAGGAACAGTCTAATTGGCTTCGAAACTATTAACCTTCTTGGACATACATGAGGCCCTAAAAACTTACCCCCATCACCACTTCAGAAACCAACAACTTGTCACAGTCTTCTATTCTAACGAATAAATTAAAGTAATAATTTTGGGAGTTCCATATACGGGGGAGCTACACAGACAATTTGTTGATTTTCCCTTCAGTCACCCCCTCGATTACACCGCGGCACCCGTTTTCATGTTTTATTTCTTCACCAACCTGGATTTTAAGGTATAGTTTCATCCTACACGAAATAAGTCAGAAGAAGAACGTGAAATTTCAAGGTGAAAGTTCAAAGGCGTTTTAAAGTAACTTCAGACACTATTTTTGTGTAATAATTTTAAAGGAGCTTCTTTTATAAACAGGAATAACTTGATTGTGTACTTTTTCAACTAATTTTTTCATAGTCATAGTTTTAACTATGAACATTGTCAAAAATTGAAATTTTAAACAAATCTAATTTTCCGTTTCTTTTTCCGGCCCTTTCACACAAAGTGAGCATATGCGTTCTTCTACCCGACCCCTCTCATCACCGACAAAATTGGGATCAAAATCTGAGAGTTTACATGTGAGGACGTCTTCTCCTAAGCGAAACCCCGTCAAGTTCCAATAAGGCGGTTGTCAAATGAGAGACTTCGTTTTAGTGTTTTTCGTTTAGCATTTCACTTTCAATCGTACGAGGGGTAACTGCTGTCATATTTTTCCCCCTTAGCCAACTGCTATGAGTGAAAAAATGCAACCACCAACCAGTGAATGGAAATTACGGCTATTTATACGTATTAAACGTCATTAATCTTCAAACTCCATTTCTCAAATCACCCACTGACTTTAGAGTTTAAAAAAATACTTCTTAACGAATAACAATAGTGTTTTTACAAAGTAAAAATTCTCCCCTGTACAACTGACGCCGACGGCATTTGGGAATTAACCGCATCAATCGTATCTGGTTACATGGATACCTGACCTTCAAAGCTTGTCGTGAAGTGCGGGTTTTTGCCGTTCTAAAACCTGTTCTTGCCAATGTCGCTTGTGCACATTGAGATTGTGGCACAATACTTCAAGTCCGGGGGCCCACCGTATGAAAAATCCGTATCATCTGATCGCGCTTGAAACCATCATCACGACGTTATATGGTCACTAGCTAATGCTAGCTACGATCATTTGATCGTATCTGGCGTTTGTAAAGGCTTATCATACGCCTAGAGAGGTTTCCCTAGTAACAAACACCAGACAATTTCAGTGGGACATATAGAGACGACAGCGTTCGAAGTTGGCAAAATTTGTGCCTCGACTTCGGATCATCTGAGCATGTCTGGCGAGGGTAATTTCTTACAATTTGATGGATTCAAAGTCGAAGTCAGAATATCTCAATGCCAGACAAACCGGATGGGACACTGACTAAATGTGAAAGGATGAAATTGCAAAAAAAGGGGAGACTTGGATGATTTGAACATGTCTGGCATCGCATGATTAGCCATTCATGGATCACAACATTTGTCACTCCGCCAGACATTTTCAGCAGTACAGGGACGTGCCAGACAAATTGAAAGTGTTATTTTTAGTCCGAAAGTTATAGGCGAAAAGTAGGGTAAAAAATACAAGCTTTAGTGACCAAGATTTGGGTGGGTGCTACTAGTACTCCTTCCCGCTGGATAATGTGGATATCCCTTTTGGGTCCGTGTGAGGTCTCGTAGAAGCCCCCTCAGTAGTCCAATTGAGGATAAAACATCCGATGAAAAAGTTGATCCTGCCTAAAAAAAAATTAATCATTCACTGATTCATCATATGTCTAGCGTAGGGTCGTTTGGCTCTCACGGAGCCCAAACTAAGCGCCGCTGGGTCTTCCGGTCCGATACAACGTTGTTTAACCTGAGTCAGACGAACATTTTGGCCCAAACGGAATCTCTATGCAGGGTGGGAGGGGATAAGTGTGACAAAACAATTTGGGTGAAATAAGACCTCATTTGTGACCGAAATCACCATATAAACCATACTCCGAAAATCAAAACCCTTCGAGATATGATTTTTCCAACGATTTTTAAGGCTTACATAATTTTTTTAAACAAACTGCGAGAAACTCGCATTCAATTTGAATTTTTGCAACTTTTGGGGATGGATTCGGAAAAAGCACGCCATTTTCTGTCAGGATTAGCCATTTTCGATAGAGGTTAACTATTTTATGTGCCTTTAAATGCGGCTTAAAGACGTGCAAATCGGGGATTTTATTTTTTTCAAGAAAAGTCAGTCCACGGTTGTACACACTAATTCTGAGTGTACGGACAACCCGTGATTCAGAAAAACATCTTCAAAGTGTCCTTTACAAAAATAGTCATAAGCGTTTTCTTAGTTGATTGGCGAGTTTTCGTCAGAAATGACCATTTTTTAGAAAAAATAATGTTTTTTCTCTTCAAAATCGCTTGTTTTGACCTGAAAAATTTGAACAAGTTTTGTTATTTTAACGCGATAAAAAGCACTAAAACCTTACCCAAAACTATACGTTGAATCGAACTGATTATGCCCGCCTACTAAAGTAACAAAATATGTCGCTCCGGCCGCTGGCTGTCGGGTTAAGTGCATTACACAACTTTCAAGTTTCGACGTTTTTAGTTATTTAGCTATTATTTGGCATTAATTAACATTTCATTTTGTTACTCTAAATTTTTATAGTCATTCTTGCTGAATAATCGCTAATTAAGTTAATCGCTAATTCGTATTTCGTGAAATTTCCCCCACACCCCAGCTGCCGGAGCCTTAAAAATCGTTAGAAAAATCATATCTCGAAGGGTTTTGATTTTCGGACCATGGTGCATATGGTGATTTCGGTCGCAAATGAGGCCTACTATCACCCAACAATTTTTGTCACACTTATCCCCTTCCACCCTGTATAAAAATAATGATAAAGTCGACATAAATGGAAAATCGTACCATAAATTGTGTGGCGTCGTGGGAAATAAAGTCAATAGTATAAATAAATGGCAAATGGATTATTTGCAAAGTTGATGTCGTTAACCTCCGGACTATTTACTGATAATTTAATAAGCATACGAAATACTTCGGATAGTTAGCCAAGTTTCTTAAAACAATCGACTGTTCTTAAAATTCGCAAAAATGTGAACTTCTACAGGCTACTCTTTCACCAGAGTGAAAAATAAGATGCGAGTATAAGCCGATGAACATACCATTTTTGACGACTCACTCTTGGTGCCGATTTCCTATGAAATGACTGGCCTCGATCATTGGATAAGTTATTGGTTGTGAAATTTAGGTGACGAAATTATACTTTCAATCGCCATCTCCAAGTCACGAAAGGCGTGTTTGCGACAGGTGGGACAATCAAACAGGTGGGACAATTTCAGGGGGGATTTGTCTCCTTCAAACCGAACCTAATTGTTTTCTTGAAACAATCAAGCAATTCCATTTGTTGAGGCTAGGGTTGCCAGGCGCTCCGTTTTTTGGGATCTTGCCCCGCGTAAGATTCAGTCGAGACGCTGTTTGTCCCGATTATTCGGTCTGCTCCAGGATAGAAAAATGCAATGAATTAAGCCCTGTTCACACGATGCAATGTTTGAAGCTAAATTGCATGCTGGATTTTTAAAAACATCCGGTCATTACCAAGGAACATCTGTCCTTAAAAAACCAGCATGCAATATAACTTCAAACATTGCATCGTGTGAACAGGGCTTTAGTCGAAATAAATAAGCGATATTTACGAGATTTTCCGTTTGTGTTTCCGCGCGTTTTTATTTCTGACATTGTACTTATTCATTTATATTTCGTCAGCCCCACGGCAACACTGGCTAACTGATTATAAACAACTTTTCTACGGGTGAGCCCAAAAACTTATTTTCAATAATAGTACAGGAAATAAAGCTTTAAAAAAGGGAGAATAGCGGCAAAATTCGGCCCAACTTCAAATGTGGCTTTAAAAATTCCTTTTGGAGCTTACTTCCAGGATTTGAAGAGTCCGCAACGATACTGGGTGGCAAACATCCTTTTAACGTTGGCCAAGTCATCGCTAAAAGAGGTGAAGCAATTTGCCCGAACAGGGTGTCCAAAGTCTAATCCTATGTAGTTTTCTGTGCCCAGTAGATAAAAATCAACCACAAGTCCGTGCGACGATCAGTTTTTGAGTTACGACGTAAATTGTACCAAATAACTTGATTTTTGCCTTGAATATTCCCAAAAAATCCTCACCTCCAACGTTTAGTAATGCAGTTCACGTAGATGTGATTTCTGAAGCAGTTTTTGGCGTTGAATCGAATGCTTGGTGGCTCGTTTCTCTGCGATCAATTTTCTTTGAGTTACTAACGAAAATACCTGACAAATCGAGTTTTTCCCAATACTTTGATGTGCCATGATAATGTGTATCAAGATTTTATGCAGGAGTGACCTTGTCCTCTGATATTACGTAGTTTTTTTGTGCTGAATCGAATGAGCGTTTGCAGCGTTGGTTGCGTTTGCTTGAGTGGTTGCTAGGGTCAATACTTTCAGAGATTCGTCCACAAATATAAGAACAAATCCTTTAAAAATGCTGCAGATTTTTTTCCGTCACTCAAAAAGTATTGTTACTAGCGATCTCGACTACAGCTCAAAAAACTGCGTACGATGAAAGAAAATGGTCAGTCCTGCCTAAATCGTGATACAATTTTTTTAAGGCACATTTAAGCATTAAGAAAATCGTGTTTTTTCGGGTATTTTCGTTCATGACTCAAATAATATTGATCTCAGAGAATCGAGCTACCTCGCATTTGATTCACCACTAAAAACAACTTCAGAAACGACATATGAAACGACTTCATCACTAAATGTAGGGCGTGAGGATTTTAATAAACTATTCGAGCCAAAAACAACGTTTTTTCGTATACAAATTATCCTCGAGAAGTAATCAGCCCAAGGACTTGGGGATGGTTTTTATCGACTCAGCACACACAACTTCATAAGATTAGTCACCTCGTTTGGGCAATTTTGTTCATCCCTTCTTGTGGTGAGTTGGCCAACGCTACCCACCCTTAAAAATACGTTCGTCACCCCGTATCGTTGCGGACTCTTCGAATCCTCAATGTATATATTAAAAGGAATTTTTTAAGTCACATTCGAAATTGGGCCGAATTTTGCCGCTATTCTGGCTTTATTCCCTTTAATATAATTATTCTTCACCCAAACGTTCACCTTACCTTTTGTAACTATCTCGAAAACCAACACTTAGTAGTAGATATAGTTTGTATCATCAATGACCTTTTTTAGTGGAAAAATGGAATCGGTTTTTCGGGCGGCATTTCAAGATCGCTCGGGTTTTCATTATTGAACTCATCCGTTCAACTGGTTGGTCTTTACACCTTATACGATAATAGTATAGTTTAATTAATTAGACGAGGAAGTGAGGTATTTTCTGCGAGTCTTTGGTTTGGCTGGCGAGTCAAGCTCTCGAGAGTACTCTCGAGAGCAAAAAACTCTCAAATGTAAACGTAGCTTAAGTTGTTGTTTAAAAGAGATGTGAGCCTAGGTTATTTTATTGAAGTCTGGAGAAAAAAACAAAAGCAAAAGAAGGACACCCTTTGCATCTACCATATCACGATGTTAAAGAGGAAAAGTGTGAAAATTAAGATTCATATCTTCACTATAGAGAACCTTTACTATCAGGTGAACTCACGGCCATATTAGGGCAGATAAAATTAGCATATAAATTTCTTATTTACATTTTTTCCTAGGAAACCCAGCTGAGTCGCTTGCTTAGCGACTGCCTTTCGTGGATCGACTGGCGGCCATCTTACCACTTTTTTTTAATCTGATAAATTTTCATGTTGATAGTTTATAGTGAATTTCATTGTTTTTGTGTTTAGTTCCTGTTTAATTTCAAGTACGTGACGCTGCAGGCTTTCTTACTGCGGGCGGGGATGGGGTGGCGTTCGTCAACTTGTGCCATTCACAAGGGCTCGTCCGAGTGAAAGAAAGGTGACGAGTTTGACTTCCTTCTATTACTTCACATTTGTGTCAGAAAACTAAAGAACTGAGTGTAAAAACGTCGAGCTTAGTGGCTTTCGCTGCTTTGTATCATCATTAACTGCACAGCGCATCAAGTTTCCTCATAATTCGACATTATTTATTTCTACTCAGAGAAGCTTGATGGCACCATTGGAGAAAACATTAAGGCCCTCCACACACGGGTCGTCTCGTTTTCGTCTCGAACTCGATGCGGAATCGAAGTGCTCGTCTTGCTCGAACTTTATGATTTTCGCATCTGTGAAATTAGGGTGCCTAGAAAAATAAACATCTTACAGGAAATAAAAAAAGTCGTGATTCATTTCTCCGTTTTTATTTTATTTAAAAAAATATTGGTCTAGTAGGCTCGAGTAGAGCTTCAAATCAGAATAATGGGTAGCTCAAGCGATGAAGAGGCCGGAGTCATGTTTATTTATTGGCAACGCCGAATTAAAAAGGAAAAAAGAATCTGGGTGCATCCGTACCTTGATAGAAATTTTCACCGTCGGTTATTTGTCGCCGCTAGTGAATTGCAGGAATCGGACTCTAAATTCTTGGCCTTCTACAGGATGTCAAAAGAATCATACAATTCTCTTGTTGAATTGATCGCCCAATTTATTACCTACCAAACGACGAACTTGAGGAAATGTATTCCTGCAGATGAGCGCATTCTCATCACTTTAAGGTATAAACTCTTTCTATGATTGCCATTGAACTACTGCACTGAACCCTCAATCCTTATAATGAATTCCACATTCTATTCGCGCATTTTGTTGGAATTTTGTTTCATTAATTTTATTTATTCTTTTAAATGTTTGTTTTATGTACAAGAATATACGTTAATAACAAGCTCAAATATCCAGGGTCTCACAGCATATCGGCCAACGTCTAGCCTCTCTTATGAGAAGATGCTGGCCACCCCGTATCGTTACGGACTTCTCGAATCCTGAGAGAATACACCAAAAGACATTTTTTGAGGCACTGTTGAAGTTGGGTAAAATTTTGCCGCTATTCTGCCCTTTTCTACCTTTATTTAATGTACATATAAATAAAACTTATCTCCATGCTCCGTTGAAAATTAAATCACACGTGATTTCTCGTACCAAACAATTCGCAAGGTTCGAGAGACGAGGATGACGAGAGCTCTTCGAGTCCAAAAGGATAAAAAAACGACCATAAATGATAAACTATTTAGTCAGTATTAATTTAACAATGCGGATGCGAAATCGCATCGAGTTCGAGACAACCAAAATGACCCGTGTGTAGACGGTTTTATAACATACGATAAAAATCACTTCGAGTTCGAGACGAGAACGAGACGACCCATGTGTGGAACAAATTCATTTACATTGAAAACAATGTCGAGATCGAGCCGAGTTCGAGACGACCCGTGTGTGGAGGGCCTAAGAGACTTAGCTTTTAACAAGTGTTTTTTTTCACACTGCAATGTTTTTTGATGTGATGATCCACTTCCCTTATTTTCTATTACTCCGAGTAAGTCATAAAGCTTAGCGTTTCACGCTCAGTTCTTTAGTTTTTGGACATTGAAGGAATTCCGAATAGTCTCACATGTTTGCCCTGTTTGTACTTATTGGACGAACACTTCTGAATGATAAAAGTCCGCGTAGCCAGTTAGAAAGCCTATAACGTCACGGACCCGAAATTAGGCAGGAACTTTTAAAAAATGAAATGCACTTCATTTCATGCTTATCTGATAAATAAAAAAGTGGTAATATGGCTGCCAGTCGATACCACCTATAGAATTCAGTTGAGGTGTAAATTCTAGAGAATATTTTTGGCTCCCTTCAAAAGCCTCGTGGGGCAGGAACACTCCGTAGTACTTCCGCTCCCACGCACCCTTCCTACCCTCTAAATATCAACTTTATTTACCCCAAAATGCCGGAGGGGTTCACTCGGTTGTATAGTTACCTTAATCTTCTCTGAGTGAAAAAAAGAATCATATTTTCACAGTTTGAAATAACCTCAACTTTCCTGTGAAAAATGACACAAAAAAGTACGGCTTCCGCACTAAGTAGTGAAAAAACTCATTTTTCGCGTGTCCAGCGAGTAAAGTTCAAGTTTACAGACAAAAAACAACTGCAGGAAGTCGAGAGATACGCGCCAGTGATGTAAAATTTTGCGCGCTACTTGAACGGAAAGTAAGGAAAACCGCACCAGAAACCTCCCTCGAAATGGGTCATTATCATAGAGATATAATACGTATAACCAACGATATATAAACCTGGATTGCTCACCAAGGTCCAACTCCTTGTGTAGTTATGGCAACACAACTCTCTTCCCGTGTTTACTTTGAAACTCCACCCCTCTCATCCACTTTAAGCTCCACTTGGAGCTTATTTGATGGCAGACTTTATCAGCAGTGATGAGCAATCCAGTTCTTTTATACATCGTTGAATACAACTAGAGCTTGAATTGTGTATTGCGCAGCGGTCCGTGGCTGACCTCACCAAGAGCTTGAGTTAACTCCGAAAATCTATGGTTGAAGAAGTACTGGTGGGGATGTGGATGGTGTGAAGGGGGACTTTCTTTACCATTCAACTCGTCCGTGTTGGACCCCCCCCCCCCTGAACCGGCACAAATAGAGATTAAAGATTATGAAGTGCCGTTGTTTCTCAAATCTGGGACTATTTTCTTAACTTGATTCCTCTCCTTCTATTTTTTTATTCTTCTGTTAAATAACTTGACAATATTTAGTTTCATGTCGACCTAAATGGGCACACAAATTTTCATAAAAATCCCAGATACCTTCGAAAGTCCAATCCTGGGTTGATTTGGCGTGGAATCACCTTGAATAAAACTAAACATTTTCATAATTTAATAGTGATTGAATTGGAGATTTTCCCAACGAACTACATATCCCCATTGAATGCGAAAATGGGCGTAACATATCAACAAAAATATTACTTTGTCCAAAGTTAAAATGTACTTATTCAACACGCTTTCAACTCGTAACCCACAACATAGAATGTAGAGACAGGTTTCAAGTATAGAGAGCAAACTACACCCCTTGAGTTCTCAAACGTTTCTTGTTCTCCCCACTTTTTGAGACAGCCAATGGGAAGAGACCTACGGAGGCGGACGTCAATTCACGCCCCAGTTTATTCTTGTTTGCGCATCCAATGCGCCCTCTAGTAGTTATATTATCTCTATGGTCACTATCGTCAACCGGTTACGATAAAAAGAAATATCGCACGGGTGTGCGATATGAACAGCTGAAAATTGCGTTTTCGCGCTACCTTGCTTCGTAAGTTGCCCATTACGATAACATAATAACTCCAGTAAGTTGCATTTTTCATAACCTGGCACTTTATAGCTTCAGTCTTTGAAAACTGTACAGTAAAGGTTTAAAACTGACATGAAAAGTTTTTTACATGTCAGTTTTTTATAACCTTGTTTAACCTTTGTTGAAATTTTATCGCCTCATCCGTGATTATAGAAAGATCTTGAGACATAGTTTTTTTTTGTCAAAAGAATAAAACTGGGTAATAATCGACGACGGTTGCGCGAAAAATAACGTACATCACTCGACTATTAATAGGCACTACCCGCTCGTTTTTAATTAGCGGCCTCGGCAAGCCTCGTCCGCCAAACAAAAAACTCGCACTAATCTTGTAATGTAATATACTATTCATAGTCCCTTCTGTCTTTTGTTTATACTTAGGCGGCTTTTCAGTTGTCAATGTCGCCGGTCTACTTGACTACGACCATTTTTTATAATTCTCTTAAAAAATTAAGTTTAGGTACATTTGAATAAACTGTCGCGTGAAAAATATCGTTCGCTACTCGTCGGAAAGTGAAATATCATGTTTGTGCTCGTGTGATAGACTCCCTCGGGTGCGCCTCGCGCGTCTAAATACACTCGCACGATATTTCTTACTTTCCGTACTCGACACGAAATGTACAATACGTCACGGAAAAGTTGTGACGTAAAATTTTACCTCTCTGAACAGAGGAAGACGGGGGTGGGACGTAACTAGGCAACCTGACGTAACTAGGCTTCCGCTTTATAATTATGCAGTTAACGAACGTTGTCAATCGCACACGAATGAAAATTGACTCTGTTTTTATTAGGCTTATGTCAAACGCTGCGTGGTAATTCGAAAAACAGTGTACACAACTCGTGAGGGATTAGAATTGCCTCGCTCGTTTTTTCAGCTCACTCGGCTATGCATTGAGAGCCAAACAAAACTCGCGTGCAAAATTCTACTTTCCTCACTCGTTGTGTAATATACTATTGCATTCGAAAAATGAAGAGGCGGAACAGTAGTGTAGTGAAGAAAGAAAGGAAAATAATTATTCTTTCTTTACTTTCACTTCGGACATCTCTTCTAGTCTTATATACTTATTAAATTTTATTATAAAAGTGGAGGAAGCAACGCCGCCGAATGGAGCACAAGGTGTTTTTACCCTCACAATAGCAACCCACCAAGGCCCCCAAAAGCGTTAGTTATGTTTATACGCACTGAAACGAACCTAATGAAGAAATAGAATGCTGTAATGTCACTACGAAATGAGCTCCTAACGAGATTAAAACGTTACTTGACACACAGTCGCTTTAATTAATACCCATACACCCGAAACTCAACCCACTTGCGGAATTCATAATGCCGACGATCCGAAAATAGAACGGACTCATTCAAAATACTCTAAATAAAGCACAATTTGAAAATAGTGTTTGAACGTGACTAACGTTCTTAAACGTATATAGGAGCGTGTCAGGAGTAATGAAACAATCACAAGTCGCCCCCTTCCACTCAAACTGCTACAGCGCTCTCCACCAACATAATTCAACTAAAGTGAATATTGGGTCTTTTCTTTTGAAAATTTAACTCACCTAAATTTAACATCGTCATTTTCGAAAGCACTCAGGATATTAAGCACCATTGTTCGGTATCTCCATTTCCAAATAGTGACTTGAAAATCGGGGCTGCCTTTGATGGCATAGAGAAGTTCGTTTGAGCCGAATTGTAACGCGATATAATTAACGTGTCGCTTATCTGAAAAAAGTAACGCGACATTATTTCTCCCTACGTAGTTCCAACTGGAAGCGGTAGACTGACCTTTCAATTCGTATTGAAGGTTAAAATAGGGATATTTCACGATGCGAATCCTATCGGAGCCCGTCCCGGAGTAGGCAAATAAATAATCCAAATGGTAACCGGCCGTCGCTTGAAATCGTCGGCCGTCGTGGTCGAATTGTCCAATTCTGAAGAAACTCATTTGCCCGATTTCACTCTTTAGTTCGTTGAAAACTGCGTATTTTCCAGTGACGGCCACCAGTATTTCGTCTTTCAAGAAGAACAGGTGCTCGACTTTCTTTAACTTAACCCACCTGAAATGGATCAATGAATTAAGCTTAATATTGAAAGTTTATGAAAGTTAATTAGGCATTGTGAGAGGGGGGACCTGGTGTAAATAATGTCTAAATTTCTGGAATTGAGCTCTTCAAGGTGAGCCGTAATTACTCGCTCGGACAGATGGAAATTATTAATTTTATTGAATGAATTCAATAAAAATTCTAAATTTCGTAAGCATTTTTTCTTAATTTCCGACTGGTTCAACTTTTTTCGAGATTCCTCTCTAAATTTTCGAAATTTGCGTTTTATGCGACTCACTCGTTCCAAGTTCATTTTTTGTCCAAACTACCGCAGGCGTAACTAAGGGCGACCCATAAATAAAGTGAAAAAATTGATTCACCTTGATCTCAAAGGGTGGCCCTCCCTTATGATGGGTTGACTAGATTTGAGCCTCAAGCGAGCCCATTTGTGGAGGCCCTCGTCGAATAATTGACTCGTCGAAAACTTTACCATCAGTCTCATGAAATTCTTCACAAGACCCTCCATTTTATATTTAGGATTCATTTTGACCTTTTTCTTTGCATCGGTCGTCAGTTTTGTCGGTTTTATGTAAAGCGTCTTCCCGAAATATTTTCGAAAGTATAGCATTTTGAGTTCGGCTGGCAAACTGGCGTAGGGTCCCTTTTCATCATAAAGCTCTTTCATGAATATTTTCTCGAATTGATCAACGGCCCTTTTTATTGTTTCTACGTCATAAAAAATAAAAGAAGAAATTTCGGTTTGTTTCCCTCTTGACTGGTAAAAGCTTACGTTCTTGTTGGGCGTCAAATGTTTTTGCTGTGCTTAAAATTTTTTGAGCTTCAACTATGTTTTCCAAAGCTTTCTTAATGAAAGGATTTCTTAATTTGTCGCGCATCGCGCAAATAACGTCGAAAAATCGCTGAGCGTTGATCGAAGTGTTAATGACAGCGTCTTTGACGAGGACTCTCGTAAGTTTTTTCCTCTTGGCCACAGAATCGCGAAGGATACTCTGGTTGAAAATCTTATCGAAAGCTAATTCAGCCTCTCTCGGTGACTCTTCGCCCACTCGCAACGCTGAACGTTGCGTTTGAGAGACTAATTTTTGAGAGCTGCTTATCTCTTGACGCAGGGTAGAAAGTAAGCTGCTCTGTGTGCCAAGCGTTTGTTGACTGGGTATGGGCTGTGGTGGCTGAGTGAGTTGCGACAAAGACGACGCGGTTGACCCATTTGACTCAGATGACGTTGATACCGCTTCATCAAAGTCGACTGCTTTTGCCGCAAGGTCTAAAATGGAAAAATCCTAGGAGAGGGTGAGGAAAAATTAAGGACTCGAAATCGTTTCAACTAGTTCTATGAGGCAAAATTTCCAACTTATAGTGCACCTCCGTTTTTTCGACCAGTCGGAGTGCTTTTTCTTGAATAATCTGATCCAAAGGTTTTTTTATATTCAGCCGTTTTTTCCAAGTCTTCAAAAGTTTCGTGTCTTCCAACGAAATTTTGGCCGCGTTCACATCTTCCCACGCAGTTTTCTCCATTTTCTTTACGTTCTTTTTTTCTGCTGCCTTCAAATAATGAAACGTAGGTAGTAAAAACACTTGTCAATCAATGAAAAACACATTTTTTTAAACCCACTCGATCAGTAACCACCATTGTGTGCTTCTCTGGAAACACTAAGCCGCGTTTGCTCGAGACAGGGCAAGTATGGAGTAATAACATGGGGGTGTCTCTTCGATAAAAATGCATGTATTTGGATTTGAACGAGCTAAATGCGTAAAATTTGGTTTTGGGAGAAGTTGAAACTTGGGTTTAAAATAGACCCCAGTGGTAAGCCTAAGCAACGCAAACGGGGGACCTTTCAGTTCTGTTCGACGAGATCCCCCGAACACATTTTTTGACAGGCCGTGGATTTGACGTATGATGAATGCCGTAAAAAAAAAGTCTGATGAGGTCAGCACCACACAGATCGACGAAACGTCACTATTTTAAAATAAAATAAATAAATAACGACAAAACAAATTTGCCCGTTGCTGTCGATATTATATTTTTTTGGAAAAAAAAACTTTAACGAAAATATAATGGGCGATAAATTTATTTTGAATACTATTGAAGATGTAGTTTGGAGATTAACTCATGCTTTCCGGTTTTAAGGCACCGTTCACAATCTGTATGTATGTGTGTTCTGTGGAATTTATGCGACCAACCAATCAACATGATTCATTTTTCGAGGGAATGACTTTGTTTGGTTGCATAGATTTAACAGACGCATAACATATAGAGCTCGTGAACGGGGTCTAATAGCTAATATGACTCAAAAAATATATATATTTTTTTTCTGTATGCATGGTTGTAGCCAATTCTCGGGCTAAGTTATCTACAGTTTTACCAATGCACAGCTCGTGTGACTTAAAGGTGTGTTTGCGATCTTCTCAAATAAGCTGCCCACCACTTGATAGAACAGGTGACGCCCTTATACCGAATGAAGGGGAACTCTCGCTCTACCAGAGCCTCTGGACTTTAAAAAAGAAACACTGGCAAAAAATTAGGTATGTCTATAAAAATTTAAAGCTTCCACTGATGGTATTTTCTCGCTTTTCGATCAAGTAAACAGGTTTAGGGAAACTGTGTTTTAATTATGTTTGAATCAAGAACAAAACGCCTGTCGAAAATTGTCATACAATTCGACAAAGAGATAGGAGGCCTTTATTCCTATCCAGAGCCAGCTATTTTCACTGTTTACCTCGGCCAACGACGTCTCACACCTTTAATAACTTCGGACGACCTTCACGTTTCAACGTTTAAACTGACAGATGCCCTCCCACTCTCGCAGGTCCTATTCTCCTGACCGGGGTTTTCATCAAGGCCCAAAATCTCATTCAAGAAGAAACACGGGGTACGTGCCCTTTATTAGATGACCTGGGTTATAAATAGAAGGGTAGGTAGCTTTGGTGGGAGGGGAACTTCAGAATTACATCGGATTCGTTGAATTGTTTCCAATTTTATTACTGTTAATTTGGTGTGCCCAATAGTGAGTATGTGTATGAATAAATCGTAGCAATTATACGTCATATAAGGATCTAGACATCTTGGACGAATACATATAGGCATTATCCTCCTAAAGGGGTGCCAAACTTTCAAGTCAATTTCAACTATTTCTATGTTTATTTTAATGACAGAAAAGTCTCGTAAAAAATGCTGGAAACTGAAAGACTATTGTCTAATAGCACTCGTTTAATCGTGTGGATCGTGAGGATCTTGGCCGATAAATTCACTTGTTAGAGTCGTGATTGAATTGATATAAGAGATTTGAGACAAAACAAAATTTCAATTAAAATAGTGGGGGTGATAGTTTTTTGTAATACAAACTTACTCATTAAAACAGTTGAAGAGCTCTTTTTAGATGTATGCTCATGTTTAAAAGTTCAGTTAATTATACCGAAACGCTATATTAGTGTAATGTGTACATCGTTCACCGAGTTTTGAAGTTCTGAATTCAAACTTTTTGCAACAGATATAGACGAGGAAATTAAGAACTGTAAAGGGAAAGATATGCTATTGGTTGGGGATTTGAACATTGATGTAATTAATTCCTCACATGTCGCTCAACTAGAATATTTGAATTTGCTTGGTGAATTGGGAATTACCTCGTTTGTTAACTTAACTACAAAAACTGATATGGGGACTCGAAAACGTGTATTGATCACGTATTTTGTAATATTAGGGACCTAAATTGTGTTCAATCAATTTCGTACAATGTTTCTATTACACATCATGCGTCTATCATCACTCAACTACGATTGGATAGTGATAAAAAAATCAAATCGCCGAATGAGAGAACTTAATCCAGGCAAATGGTGTTTAAAATTGCCCTGAGGTGGAAAAAAATGGAAACCTTGGAATTACTTGTGATTTTCATGATTTTTCGGGGTGCTGAATCCGAATTTGAACTTTTCCAACAAAGTGTCCTGTTGCGTTTTGAGATATCAGTGAAAAACGGTGAAATTTTGATATTTTTCCCATTTTTCAATTATAACTTCTTAAGAGGGTTACTGACATGAAAACACGCTATATTTACACATTGACACTACACAGAATTTCCTACAATTCGTTATTCAAACAGATTTTTTCGGACCATCCGGACCGACCGGAGTCACAGTTTTTCTATAATTTCAAAGTGATCCCGGAGTTTTTCGAGGTCAATAATTTGTACACGTTATACCTATACACCACCCCAAAACAACAGAAACCAAAAAATCGTCTTGTCTGATTTATACCGAAAAATTGTAGCAGGTTCGCGGATCTCGTGGACGTCAGACACGTGGATAACGTTTTGCGTATTTACTTACTTTTCACCAGTCCACACCACAGATGAGAAGGACGACAGGGCCTCCTCCTACTCCTCGTCCTCTATCACCGCACCTCGCCTAGAAGGCAACTCGCGAGCGCTCTGACTGCCTTTTTGCATTTAATCGAATCACACACTATACACCTCGAGTAAAACGGTATCCTCGTTGAAATGTTATTCACGTTAAAATTTGAAAAGAGAGTAACTTTTGTGATGGGGGGTTTAGCCAATGGGGAACTTGCATGAATGCCCGATTTGTACCAGTGAATTGGCACATGCGGACAAGGATATCAACGGTAGTTGCAACCCCATTGGTGCGTCTGGTGATTTTCAAATAAATTTCAAAGTTCTTCAGGAGGGGATGGATGGTGCGAGGGGAAAATGACGTCAAAGTGCAGTTTTTAAGCATTTGAGGAAACTCTAATGGTGGATTTCACCAAGTTTGAGTTAAAATGCGGGCTACTTAACTGTCAAAGTTAAGAGTGACTCGAGGTTAAGAAAAGGTTTGAGCTCTTCCTAACCCGCAGGCCAAGACTAACTCGAAGAAGTGAAACGCGTTTTTTTCGCTAACCCCAAGTTAACCGTAAACTCGAACCTCAACTCTCAGCTGAGAATAAAAAATTGTCAAATTTCTGAGGTAGAAATGGAGAAAACTACATTTGGTCGGTTAAGCTTTGGTTTCCTAGAAAAGCGGTGCCGTAATATAGCGGTAGAAAAAGTCCCCTTTTAAATCACACCAGTAGTTGCCTAGAGAGCGGTCAACAGACAGCGGCACCGCTTCGAATGAGACGACCGTTCATGACGGTGATGAACTGTTCATCAACGATTTTTGACGGTGACGGTGAACGTTTTTTGTTTACAATGAGCGTGAAAACTGCCTGGACGCTGGAAGGTGGCGAAATTGTAATTAATATTGTCCGAAAACGACTCTATTCTGTTGTTAAAAGAAAATACTACCAAATAGTTGGAGCTACGAGGAAAAAACGTTCATCGTCACCGTCACGATGGAAGCGGTGCCGCTGTCTGTTTACCGCTCTCTTGGCAACTATGGCTTCATTTAAAAGGGAAACTTTCTAACGTAATATTAGGTCTATTCGTTTGTCGTCCCGGACTACTCCGAGCAGCACGAAATTTTGCAACCTCGCGGGTTATCATGTGAAATAACGCGAAAAAATAATGAAAGGTTAGTACTTTCAGTGCTAATAGTGCAGCTCCGGACGACAAACGAATAGACCTATTACGGCACCGCTTTCCTAGGAAACCAAAGCTTTAGTGAAGGCTAGCTAACTCTAGGAGTTAAAAGATTTCGTTCGAGTTAGGAGAGATCCCGTTTCACCATCAATTCTAAGATTGGAGTTACCAAACCCTTAGTTTTTTCCCAGACCCCTTCGGTTTTTCGCACATTCAAATAACCTCACTCAGGACAATTCAAATGAAGACAATTTTCGACATCATTTCAGCTTACCCGGAAGATAAAACGAAAACAAGAGAGAGAGAAAGAAAAGAAAAACTGCGGGGGAGAGAAAAAACCAAGAGACAGAGTCAATTCTTCACGATAAAGCTGTCTACAGGAATAATTTGTATCTACACAGCAGCCCATCAGATCACTGAAATTCGTTCAGTGCAGTCGTGCTCGGACAGTCGTTCTTTGCTAGATTCGTTCTAATTTGGGAGAAATCGTTCCATTCTACACGAAGTTCGTTTATTAAGGTTAGAAGCGGTACGCAAAATTTTCAAAGTGTCGTGATTATACATCCAAAATGCAACAAAAAATGGCCGATGCGATGACCCAGGGTCCGATTTCCATTCCTAGTCGAGATAATAGATTTTTTCACGTTTTTAGGCACAACGCAGGTTTCCGCTACAAAAACAGCTGTAACTTGAGAAATAAGCGTCCTAATAGGTTAAATCCAAGAACACCATCTGTATGATTATGGACATTTTGTCTAAGGATAGCGAAAGATTATTGGAGCAAACTGGGAATATACCAAGATAACTTCAAAAATGTCAGTATTTGACAATCGTTCAAAGCTAGACTACAGTGACGGATCTACGGGGTGGGTTTTGGGGGCTTAAACCCCCCCTAAGAAGATGGCGTCCGCCAAAAATTTGTTGATAGTCATTCCAGAGATTTCTTCTTATACCTTGCACATACCAAAGGGCGACTGTTGAAGGGGGATCTGTACAGAATGATGATTTCTCGACGAATCGGCGATCTCGTGAAGGTGAGGCCACCATTCGTTGAGAGGGGGGGGGGTACCAAAAAGCATAATTAGATGAAAAAAAAAAAAGGATTTTTAGGTTTCAAAGCGATGATTAGCGGCCACTTAAATTGGGAAAAATACACCAATTCGAGATATCTGAAGGGAACTACGCGGACAAACCAGAGAAAAAACGCCAACTCCAAATTCCTATAGGCCATTAAGGCAGAAGAAATTGAGAAAGCGTTGTAATGTGCTACTCCTTGGGCAAGTACGCGGGAGAACGTTAAACAAAAAACGATAATATCAAATAGCGGCTTTTAGCGGTAGCAGAAAAGCGTTGACTCATAGTAGAAAACGAAAGTCACTAATTCGCGGCTGAAAATGAAAAAAATCACTAATATGTGGCCAAAATTGAGAAAAAGCTGGAGTCCATCGCTCACCAGGCTCAACAATTAATTTTTGAAAACGCAAAATTCGTGGATTTCTCGAGTCAACCACAGAAAAAAGCGCAATTGAGAAAAATCGCTATAATTCGCAGCTAAAACTGAGAAAATCTACTAATTCCGGCCTAAAATTGAAGCAAATCGCTCATTCACAACTGAAATGGAGAAATAAGCCAATTCGGGGAACAATTTGAGAAAATTGGATAAAATTGAGGAAACGCGGTAATTCGTGGCTAAAATTGAGAAATAATTTGCGACTAAAAAATGAGAAAAAGCGCTTAGATCGCGGAATTGAGAAAAAAAGCTAATTCACGGATACTAGTGATAGAAAAGCCGCTTATTCACGGCTAAAACTGTGACAAACCGCTAATTCCCGGCTACAATTGGGAAATAGCGTTGATTCACGGCCAATGTAACAAAAGGCGCTCATTCGCGGAGCTGAAATGGAGGAAAACGCAAATTCATGGATTTTGAGAAAATTCTCCAGTTCGAAGCTGAACTTGAGTAAAAGCGGTGATTCAGGCGTGAAATTAAGGAATAATTCACGGTTAAAATTCGGAAATAATGCTTAGCTAAAACGAAGAAAACAAGACGCTAATTCTCTGCTAGAACTGAGGAAATGAGATAACTTGCGACTAAAATGGTGATAAGCGCTAATTCGCATGACTAACGGTGTGAAGAAAAACGCTAAAATTAGAGGAATGAAACGTTAAATCGTGGCTAAAACTAAGACAAACCGCTAATTGCCGTCTAAGATGTATAGAGGAAGAGCTCATTCGCTGTTAAAGATTCAGTGAATTCGCGGCTAAAGTGGGGGGAAATGGAAGAAAAAAATTCGAGGCTAAACTTGAGAAAAAGCACTTAGATCGCGGCAAAAATTGGGAAAAACCGCTAATTCATGGTTAAATTTGAGAAAAAGCCAATTCTTGGATCGTATAGAGGTAGGTTTGCGGCTGAAACTCAGGAAAAAAGAGAGAGATTCATGGTAGAACCCCTCCCAAGATAAAATTCTAGATCCGCCACTGCTAGACTACAATTAGCAATGTTGGTCCCAGCGCCTGTCAAATTCCTCTAAAACCGGATGAAGTAACTTAGTTTAATACTTCATGCTTAGTTTACTCCTGTCCTTCGCTATTTTTTGAGAAAAATCCATTGTAATACAAAAAAAATTAGGCAATTATGCCCATTTTGAGTGTCTACAAGAAGATACGAAAGCCATTCCAAAAAACGCTGCAAATTTTACACGTGGGTTTATTATTCACGAATGCAGTCAAATCCGGCTTGAAATTATATGAAAATCGACACCCCACACCCCTATGATCTCAAAACATTTGAAAACCCCCATTTTGCACCCGCTTTTGGCGCATTAAACGCCAGGGAGTTATTTGATCAAACTGATCAGATGTTAGGACCAACTAGATCCCAAATGGAGTCTATGTGCGAAAGAACGAGTTTTTTCTAGCAAGATAGGCCCGGACGGCGCGGCGGACGGCGGACGGACATTGCAGAAATCGAATCAAGACATGTTAAAACGCATACGGAAAAAGTTTGAGGGTGGGTTCTAAAAAAAAATGTCTGACCGAAAACATAGGTGTATTATTCAGAATGAACAATAAACAAAAAGTGTTTTTTCAGTTTATTTCACTTTTATTCACTTATTCTGTGCTAATCTGAGAGGAAAAACAAATAGTTATTAACTATTTACTCTAAAGGATGTACATATCTTGGTGCACGGTTACCTAGCCGCTGGAGGAAACGGGGGTGAACAAGGTGATCACCCTCCTATTTTTTCAAAATGTACTTAGTTATACCCCCCCCCCCACTAATTCATTTTTTTCTCGTGAAAAATTGGCAATTTCTGGTCAAGGCTGACTGTCAGTTAATTTTCACAAAATTACAAGTTTTGTTGACAAATAAACCAAATTAGTTTATTACGGGTCCCTGGCCCTCAGTGCACTGATTTTAGTTTTTTGATAAAGCGTGAATCCCCGAAATTGGGTTTTGAATGAGTTAAATCCTCGAAATTTTATTTTTGAATGAACAAAGTTTCCTAAAATTATCGAATTTGAACTAAGCGAATCCACAAAATTTGAGTTTTGAATTTGAAAGAACGAAAATCCACAAAACTATGGGGGTTTGTAAGAGCGAGAAAGACGAATTTAGGTTCTTTATCGAGCCTTGTATGAATTTGCAACTTGAAAAAGCAATTTTTTTGAACAAGCAAAATCTGCAAAACTGATGTTCTATAGAAAGAGATAAAAGCCGTTGGTTTTTGAAAGACTGTTTATAAGCGAAAGTATGGTTTGAAGTAGCATAAATAAGTGGAATTGGGTCTTGAAGGAGTAAATCTGCGACATTTTTAGTTATGGAAGTGTGAAAATCCGCAGAAAAAAAGGGAGGTTGAAGGAGCCAAAAATCACGATGTCTACATTTTTCGTCGTTCGATTTCGCTTTTCAAATTAGCCACTTGACCATATAGAACCATGAAATTTTCCTCCAGGTTCATATTTTATCTACAAAAATGACAATTTTTCGTCGGAAAATCTAGAGAAACATCCACTTTTCCATGGACCTTTTTTTTCTTTTTGACTCAGGAAACAGGAGATCCGTCTCTCATAATATTTTTGGTAAACTTGGTATAGAATGCAGACAGCCACTTAATAAACATAAAGTTTGAATGAGACAACAAAATAATACAATGAAATTCAGGTCGTAAATAAGGAAGGCGGGAGTTGTCCTCAAAAGGAAATTGTGCGGTAAATATGAAGCTTTTGACGACAAAATTCAGTGCAAAATCTCGGCTTCTTAAAAGGGAAAGGGAAACCTATTTTATTATTTATCGGGTCGAGACAGCCGGTTCTGTCCGTTTTTCCAGAAGATGGGAATCACATCAAACTTGTCAGTGGGAATTACAGTTTTTTGAGTGGGAATCACACTATTTTTTGTCAAAAAACTGCTGAACGATGGGGTGGACGTAAGCGGAGGGTTACAAAAAGTATAAAAGGACGTGCGCAGGAGGCCCTTGTAACACTCTGTCCTCTGCTATTCTGTCGACTACGTACTTACGGAGCGTCTGTCTGTACTGACTATACATACTCGATTTTTTCCATCAGACTATTCACAACAATATAAAGGTGAGTAACTCCATCTCCATAGTTTCCAAAATTGTATAATTTTAAAGGTAGACTCGTAATTGATTAGAAGTTGGAAGTGCTTTCAGTTGGGGGTTTTCATCTGAACGCGCATAAGGCTTTTTAGCAACAATATTGATTTTTGCCAATTATTAAATTTCTCACGTCATTAATTTTTTGTTAAAACAGATGCCTCAGGACGCGAACAGAGTCAACCAGTGTAACCCTAATCATCGGGAGACGGGACCAGGACACCATGCCGGTTACCAGGGCGCAGCTAATAAGGCCAACGTGGATAACAGAGCGGACCAGTTAAATCCCAACAACCCCAAGTTCCATCAGGCGCGCCAAAACAACCGAAACTAATTAAGTTCTCAAATTTGTTACGAGAGATTGCTACAATTATTCTGTAGAACTCAACCGAAATGTATCTTCTTTTTTTATTTCAAAAAATCATTAAAATGATCTGATTCTGCCTTTAAATGCTTTTAAACATTTTTCTAAACTTCCAATGGATTCACGTAAACAACGCCACGCCCCATCTCTCACTATAAATCCTTGAACAGTCGACGCAGCGCGAATGAATACGCGGGCTAGGGGATTTAAGTCGACCGGGGGCGTGTAAAATTATGTGAAATTTTATTCATATTTCATCACACGTAGTGAGGAGGCGGTCTCCTGCTGGGACGCCGTATGGTTTTTCTCACGGTAGCATGCACCGGTAATTCGGTATGCATCACTCCATTTATTTTCTTCATAGATTATAGATTCGCTGGAGTCTTGTGGAAATCAAAAAATCGGCGCCTAGCATATTCAGAGACACCGAAGTTGTTGGCTGATTGAAGTAATTTTGTGAAAGTTGCAGTTATTTCCCAGAAACAACGAAGTACGTACCAGACAACAAAATATGAATCTGACCCCCCCCCCCCCATATAGAGCACCCGACTAGCTTGAATATGGAGAAATGAGATTTTTTAGGTTCTATGTTCATGGATTTAGAGGTACTAGAAAAGGAGATTGGTAAACGATTGACAGCGATTTTGCTCCTTTCGACTATTTTCAGTCCAACCGACCTGGAACTAATATATAGAATCGTTATACTGGTGATCAGCAAACGGTGTGGCTAAATATTCGACTGAGGCATTGAGCCCACGAAAGCGCTATTCTGTTGGCTCAAATTAAGAAAATTCGGGGGTAAAATAGAGAAAATACGCTGATTCCCAAGTTTCTTGATATCCGTAAGCAGATGAAATTGAGAAAGGCGCTCTAATGTGCCGATATTCGTGACTAAAACTGCGAAAAAGGGCCCATTCGTGGTTTCTCAATGCAACTTTTGCAGACCATAATTTAGAAAAAATCGCTGATTCTCTGCGTGTATAGAGGCAATTTTACGGCTTAAATGTACAACAAAAAAAAACCTTAAAGTACCCCCCCTTAACCCATAACCCTTAAGTACGCTAAAATTGAGAAAAAGCACTAAATTCACGGCTGAAATTTAGGAAAATCACTAATTCGCGGATAAAGTATAGTATAAACTAATTCGCGGCTAAAATATAGAACAATGTCAATTTGTATCTAATATTCGAATTAGGTACGTCAATTCGAGAATTCTGAAAGCAATTTATTCGTGGCAAAAATTGCGAAGCCAGTTCATAGGTATAGGTGGAAAAAACCCGCTAAAAACGGAGGTATAAAGCGCTAATCCATAGCTTAAAGTGAATAAAAGCTGTTAATGCAGGGCTAGAATTGAAAAAAAAACGCTAATTTTGGGGAGGCACTAATTAGCACGGCTAAAATGCAAGGTTAAAATGTAAAAAAAAAAAAAATATGATACTGAGAAAAACGTTGCATGCGGCCAAAATGGAGAAATTGGTGCTAATTTGGCTGCATCGACTGTGGGCCGGAGAAGATTTAGGTAAAATATTTGGGGGGGGGGGGGTAAAGTAGCAATGAGCTCAAGATCCCACCCCCTCTCGCTAATCAAATCAAGTTCTAAATTTTTATTATTGCTCGCATCATAACGAAATTTCGTAGGTTTTTCTCACTTAAGAAACCTATGTCACAGGCATGGGCCAGAGGGTGGCAGGGGTGCAGGGGCGTAGGAACGGGGGCGGAATATGGGGGATAGATCCCCCACCCACAGAGCTACAGGTATACGAACAAAGGAGCACCAGTACCATTACGAAGAGCCCCATAAAATCGTTTCACGTTGAAGTTAGGTTTAGCAGATTTTCTGGACTTAAAGCAGCCCGAAAAGGTCCGAGAACGTCCAGCTTTTTCCTTGGACTTCAGACTCAACGCAGTAGTGTATCGAGGTACGGGGGAGGGGGTCGCCCCGGACCCTCTATCAGACAAAAATCGGTCATAATCGTGGCTATAGCTGATAAAAAGCGCTGATTCGTGGTCTCGCGATGCAACTTCCAGACTAAAATTAAGAAAAAAATCGCTGATTCACGGTACATGGAGGTCATTCTACGTATAAATTGTGGAAATCAACGCAAAAGTGTTGTATTTGGGCAAAGCCCGCGGTTAAAGTTGAGAAAACACGCTATAATATTGACGAACAAAAGACGCTTTCAGGTTAAATTGGACAAAAATGGCAAATTCACAACTGAAATGGCGTGAAATCGCCCATTCGCGTATGAAAAAGGGAATAGGATGCTGAATGGCCGCAAAATTAGCACAAAACGCTATTTCACAGCTGAAATTGGGAAAAATCGCTAATTTGCAATTTGCAGATATAAAGTAGTGGAAAAACGTTAATTCGAGGATACAAAATGAAGAAAATCACTAATTCGCAGCAAAAATTGAAAAAATCAGTAATTAACACAGCCAAAATTAAGAAAAACGTTAATTTTCAGTTCAAATTGGGGAAAAGTGCTAATTCTCAGTTAAAAAGGGAAAAAATTGCTAATTTGCAGCTTAAATTAAGTCAAACGCCAATTCTTGGCAAAAATTGACAAAACTCGGTAGGTAATGAACGGGTTGGGAATGCTACCACGCTGCTAAAATTTTAAAAAAGCGAAAATTGAGACATCACTAATTCTCGAATTAAGTGTCGTGATGTTTATAATTTAAAAATGATGATTTTTTGACAGAAATGGATGGATAGATGTAAATTTGTTGGTTTGAAAAAAAAAAAATACATTTATAATTTAAATTCGCACCTTCTGAAGGCATTTTTGTGACTAAAATTCAGAAAAATGGCCAATTCATGCATGTCTATAGTACAATGTTAAGAAATACGTTAATTCAAGGCTAGAAATGAAAAGAAGCAATAATCTGCACCTATAAAAGTTATACAAAATTGCTAATGCGGCAGTAAAATGTGAAAAACCACTAATTTGCGGATAATATTTAGAAAATAAAATACCTAATCAGCCTGGTCAAAATTAAGAGAAAGGTTAATTTTAAGCATGAATTTGAGAAAATTGCTAATTCGCGGCTGAAAATGGAAAAACTCGCCAATTTACAGCTAAAATGCGCCAAACGCCAATTTGTGACTGAAAATGAGAAAATTCGCTAATTCACAGGTTTGAAACGCTACGACGCGTCGCGTCGCCGCTACAATTAAAAAAAAAAGCTAATTCGCGGTTGTAATTGAGAAAAATTTTAATTTGCTCCAAAAACTGAATATACGCCAATTTGCGGATTCTGAAGGCAACTTTTCAGGTTGAAATTGAAAAAAAAAAAAGCGCAATTTATGGCAATAGGTGAAGAAACCGCTAATTCGCGAGTAAATTGAGAAAAATCGCTCATGCATTGCGTATTGTGAATCAAAGAAATCCTAATTCGCGAAAAATCCCCCTATTTTGCGGCTAATATTGATGAAAACACTTAAGAAAAACGTTCATTTCCAGCTGAAACTGAGAAAATTGCTAATCCCCTGGTAAAAAAATTTTAAAAATCGGTAATATGCTGTTAAAATTGAGGCAAACGCCAAAACTCCTGGATAATTAAGAAACATCGCTCACGGGATAAAAACGATACTTTGCTGCTAAAGTTGAGAAAATGCGCAAATTCATGGCTATGGGAGTGGGTGGGGCAAAACCGCTAATCTGCGGCTGAAATTGAGAAGAACGATACACTCGGCCAAAATTGAGAAAGGCGCTAATTTGCGGGTAGAGTCCAAAAATCGCCCTTAACTGGGAGATTGAGGCTATGATGAGGCTGGGTGGAATGATGACTAAAATGTGAAATTACCCCCCTCCCGTCACCTTTACGAGATTTCGATCAGATTCCCCCCCCCCCAGGACAAATTCCTACCTACGCCACTGCAGGGGTGTGCAGTTGCCCTCCCATCCCCGAAACTCAAAAGCGCAGACTTAAAATCCAATTGGGCCGCCACATTTAGTTTCGTCAACATTTTTGTAGGTTATTCAGCCATAAAACCCCGTTCATAAGCTCTGTGCTATGCGCCTGTGGAGCACGCTTTGCATTTTGATTGGTTCCACATACTCCACACACGCATAGCACACAGCTTGTGAACGAGCCCCTAATTAAGTGAACTAAGTGAGCCCAAATCAATTAATTCCGGAGGACCACCAAACCACGGTCAATAGGGAAAATTACCATAAGACGCATTGCATGCACAGAATAACAGATTGGCGTTAAATTGACCAGTGGCAAATACTCACCATTCGCAGAGCAGTATAGTCACAGGCCGAATCTGAGCTCAGATTTCTCGTCGGCAATGCTTTTCTCCGTGTGCTTTGAATTAATATATACGAAATCCTTTTGCTAATAAGACAGGTAGGAAACGCAGGGCTCGAAATTAGGCATACGTCCGGCGTCATAGAGCGACAGTATTCCAAAGTTTCGTGCCGGTCAGCGACCACGATGGAGGAGCAGAAAGAAAAACACGCCGGGGCGCACTCTCCCTGTTCCCACCCCCAGACTCTACAGCGGCAATCAAAAGAAATATTTACAGGGCGTGCTTTCTTGCCCGAACGGAAACACATATTCTGCTGCTATCCAAGAGTGACAGAGGTAAAGGATAGCCATCCAAAGATAGTGCTGCTACCGTTTCCTTTCCATCACCCAATTTCGTGGATTTAGGTTTTATAACCGCCGTGGATCAGGCACTTGTAGAAACTTATTCCGCTAGTTTAGCTTGTTCAAAAACGAAATTTTTTCTGCTATCCAAGAAATAGAGGGACCGAGAGAGAGATAATTCGCCCTAAGAAAGCGCTTCAACTGTATTATGATTGCTGTGTTGTATGGGTTGGGCTTTGCGGTGGGATTGGCTCCCCTAAAAAAGCAATTTCGCTGATTTTACCCTTTCTAAAACCTATTTTGGTGGATCCAGCAAATATGAAATTTAACGGAAATTGCAACCCCACACCTCGACACTTATGCGGTTTGCCTATGACCCAGTTAAACAGCATCGTGCCTTACTCCAGCAAGGTGGGCGAGTGACGAGGGGTCTTTCTTTGCACTTCAGGGCAGTCGATTTGCGCTTAAACAGTTGAAAGGGCATTTCAGGGCATACTCTTGCTTCTGCTCTTCCTCTTTAAGTGTCCGGGCTGGATACGCCACTTGTATGGCCAGAAATGGAAAGCATTTGCCAGCATGGTCAAATTGAAGCAAAACGATCATTTTTTAAATCAATTTAAGGCTCACTGGCGTGGTGGGAAACTGAGTGCATATTGGTCGATGAAGGATGTCTCACATCCAGTTGTAGGCGGTTACCGTAGATTTGAACACAAGTGGCAAATTCCAGCCCTATAAAAGCGGTTTCCGGGGCAAATTATTATATTCAGGGCCAATTTTCGTGCACTTGTTTAGTCACTCATCTTGAAATTTCAGATTTTGGACCAAAAGGGGGCGAGAAAAGCTTACTGTAATCAAATAAGGCGTTCTTGACCGAATGTCAGATGAGATTTCGAGCCTAATTTGATAAGCTTGAGAGTCTCTCCAGTTTTCTGGCACCGTACGTTACTACTTTAGACTGCTCAAACACAAATCTTAAGGCATTTTGTGTTCCTTTATTCGCATCATCAATAAATTCGAATGAAAATGACAAACAATAAGTTCACGGCGAAAATCGCCCTTTATCCGTCAAAAACACAGAACTTATCTGTAGAAAAGTGACCATGGCCACTGACTAAGTAGCCTGGAAACCGACAAAGTGACCCAAAAACTAACAAGGTGACCTGAAAACTTACAAAGTGGACTGGAAACTGACACAATTACTTGGATACTGGCTAAGTGACATGGAAGTGGTCAAAGTGAACTGGAAACTGACATAGTGGCGTGGAAAATGAAAAAGTGACCATGAAAATGAGCCATTACATCTGGAAACTGACAACGTAGCCTCGAAACCTGTACAGCTGGACTTGGAAACTGACAAAATGACTTGGCAATTGACTATGTGATTTGAAAACGGACTGAGTAACTGACTAAGTAGCCTGGATCTGACCAAACGATCCGGAAACTGATAAGTAACCTGAAAACTGGCATACGTGGCATGGAAACTGACGAAGTGGCCTGGAAACTAAAAAAGTGACCAGGAAACTGTCCAAGTGGCCTCAAAACAGGGACAGTGGCCTAGAAACTGACAAAAGTAATTGGAAATTGAAAAAGTAACTATGAAACCGATAGAGCAAATCAGGAAATATCAATATGCTTTTCAAACTGAAGTCTGAAAAGCCCTCCAGAATCTGATTCCTACGGGAATACGACGCGTGTATCAGCCGGCGTGTCAGGGCTGTGTGGGTCTGGGCTGACCGTGATGCCATGAAACAGGATCTATAAATGACAATTTTACCCCAACATTATTAATCGTAATTACACATCATTTTTCACCGTAAACAATTGAATCACATTTCGTGTAAAGAACGAATGGAGTTTTAATAAAGGGAGGGGCGATCGCCCCCTCGTTGAATCCACCAGTTCGTCGGGCTCAGAGTGAAACACGTTTGAAAATTTGCACTATAATTTTAGAATAGGCTACCTCTTCTCGATTTTGTTGAAAATTGACTGACAACATTTAAAATGGGACGAAATGGGGCGTTTCTACACACGGGGAATCAGGAAATGGAGACAAATTTGTGATTAGAGAAGCCATTGGAGGGGATTTTACTGTAATGCACCGTTTTTGGCT
Organism: Corythucha ciliata; assembly: GCA_038030265.1. Classification (NCBI taxonomy): domain Eukaryota; kingdom Metazoa; phylum Arthropoda; class Insecta; order Hemiptera; family Tingidae; genus Corythucha; species Corythucha ciliata. Next base: position 36,778,783 of record CM075941.1, read on the forward strand.
CGTTTTCTGGGGCTTCCCGAATTTTAGCGCTCACGGAGCCTACGCAAACGACAAGTCTCAAGAATGACAGGAAGGGCCTGGACGCTCGTAGAACTCTCTGGGCCGCTTCTGAGTTGAGAAAATCAGACGAAATCGACGATGATGCGAAATGCCCAATTCTTGGTTTCCTTAAGGAGCGCTGCACCCTTAGGTGATAACTTAATAATTTGCCCCTATCCCCCTCCACTAATTTACAATGAATTAGAGAGGTCATTTGAATCAAGTACAAATGTGATAGAAAACAATTAAAATTCTCTTTTAATAGAAAATAAATCATTTCAACTCCCAAAACCATCTGATAAGATAAACCACCAACTTACTTTTATTTCTCGATGGATTTTTCAGTCGGTTTTCTATACGTGATAATTTCCTCTTTAATACTTGGAACAATTTCATTCAACGACACTCGTATGCTTTCTTCATTTTCGACATTTTCTCCTACGGTTAACAGCTTCAACACCAAATCTGCGAGAGTAAAAATGCACAAATCTTGTTACAAAATCTCGTACGGCCAGCTGCAGTTTACTTGCCTTGGAACTGATGAAGTCGCTGATGGAATTCGGGCGACAGGTAGGGTTTCAGAAAAGTCAGCACCGTGGGAGCAAATTTACCCGAAGCGCTCAATATAGTTTGAGTGACCGTTTGGAATAAAAGTAGAACCCCAGAGTGGAAGACAACGGCGTGATTGTCACTTCGACCGATCTCATTGAGCAGCTGCTCACGCTTAGTTTGTAGAAACTGTCTGTAGATAAATATTTACGGGAAGAAAAGTTACATAAATGGCTACTTTTACGATGACCCCGTCAGTAATTCCATACTTTTCTTTCTTTTTATCCGGTTTTCTGTTCAGAAGACCGACAGCTGTCAAAGAGGGCTCGATCGCGGACAAAAATTCTTCCATAGAACCACTGTTCAAAGACTTATTAGCTAAACCGAGCGTTTCAGCGGCATCGCCACTCAACTCGCCAAGGAGTTTCATTCGAGCCTAATTTTTAAATGAAATATTATTTCATAAATTATTTACCCATAAAACCATACGTGCGTATCAACTTACCTGAGGCGTGATTTCACCCGTCGCTGGGATGTTGGAAGACTTGCTGTCCTCAATAGCGTACAACACCAACGAATTCAACAGCTCTGCCCCAACACTCTTGAGAAGGTGAGTCGTCAGACGAGTTCGAGTGTCCTCGTTGGCAAACTGTCGAACACCACGCTCAGACATTCGCAATTCCATCAACCACGAGTCGATTCGCTCTTGTAAGTCACCGTGAGCTCTTCGACGCTCTCCGGCACTCGACTGAAGCATCCGCTCGTATGCTTGTGACGCAAGTTCGATCGCCTTTTTATTTAACGTACTATGAAAAAAAAAATGTAAAACTGAGAATTTGTTAAAGTCTTAAAACAATCGCATTCCTTACGGATGCAGAAAGAGAGCTATTTCTTGGACTAATCCTTCAATGTCAACTAGGTCTTGCATAGCGGAATTTTCTTCCAGTGACTTTTCAATGTCCTTAATTTTAACCAATTCCAATTTGCCTGGCTGCTGAATTTTTTTGATAGCTGCCGAACTGGCATCATTGTCACTGTCTGACTCCTCTTCCCGAGCTGCTCTATTTGATTTTTTCTTCGTCGATTTCGTTTTTGTCTCGCGTCCCTGATACGAAAATCACATATTTAGAGCTTGGAAGAGCCAAAATCGGCAATAAATCAACCTGAGTTCCTCCTCCAGTTTTTCCTCCTGCAGCCTTTTTCCGACGCTCGTCTCTTTTTTCACTCTTGGAGTCTACATCCTCTTTGATGCTCAATATCCTTCCAAGTTTTTTCTCCGTCTGTGCTTGAATGTAGACTCCACTGTTGACTGCCTGAGTAAATTAGAGTCCCGGAATTACTTTCAAATGTTAAAGGACAATGTCAAAGCGAGAAAATGCACCTCTTCGGCTCTGTTTTGCAGGATTCCTCCTTCATAAAACGGTTTAGACAATTCCCCAAGGAAAGATTCCGTCACTATTACCGTCTCGCAAAAAACATGGACAGTAGATTTAGTTTTGTTCTTTTTTAAAACAGATTCCAGAACTCGCCCCATGTCGGCCGGACTGAAAACGGACGGCAAAAGCATCTGAGGATTTTTAAGTAAGCAAAGTTTACTTTCTGTCTTTCTGGAGTCTCCGTTTAAAAATAATTAGGACACTAACTGTGATGTCTAAGTAAGAGCCCGTGACGAGAGTTTCCTCTACGGCAGCTTCAACTTGGTCGAGCAACTGGGGCCCGATAGCACACGTCGGCAGTTCAAGTATTCCGACACCGGGAAAATGCCGTTTCACGAACGACTGGGGGTCCGCGATTCCCTGACGGGTGAGAGCATCATATTCTGATGGCAAATAACTCAATTATGCACCTATTCAAAACTGGCAAAGAATACATATTTTTTTAAACTGAAATGACAGTAATACGCACCTAGATAACCATTCTGTTTGAAGAAATTCTCAACCCACTCGCTTTGCAGTTTCGTATAGATCTGAGGAATAAACGTAGCGTTTCCGCCTTGACGCGCGGTCAGAACACCGTAAAACTCTTTCGCGTCGCTCAAGCCATCGAATGCAACTGTCGGAATTTGATCAAATTCAGCGTTAACTGAAATTGTTCACAAGACCAGAAATCACGAGTCTTACAAAAGAAATCCCTTTCAGGCATTTGAATCAAATTCAAGATGGTCGTGAGTTGTATGGGCCTTGTGAGAGCCCGAAGCGCTCCCCTCAGTATTCCTTTATTTTTTTCTAGAAAAGCGTCGGTGTAAAACACTCGGGAATCTGATTTGTCCTGTTTGCCTTGAATTAATTTGCCTAAATTTCTCTCTATAACCTGAAATTGGAAACAAAATAAAAATAACAATAACATCGACAACCACGCATAATACAAAATAACGACATCCGAACAAAGAGGAGGGTGGACAAATTGGAGGGCCCGTAATATTCACTCCACGATTGGTAGCTCTAGAGTCGAAAGAATCGACTAAAACCCACGAAAAGGCAAAATACAGCAATTTGTGTCCATTTGGTGTGGAAACTGGCCCCATTCATCATCGAATTAGTGTCATCTGAAGGACCCTAATGAGAAAATTACTCTGAACATTATTTCAAATCGGACAGAACCACGTTTCATTGAAAAATATATTTCACGGGGTTCAAACACAGCGAATTTTACACATGGGTTTACTATCGGTATCGGGCGCGGTCGTAAAACGGCAACGTTGCTAAAGAAATACCGCCCCCGCCAGTCTATCAAATCATACATGGCATCCAATAATCCACCAATCATGTTCGAGAAAACTTGGATGCCACACGAAAGGCGCCCGTCCCCGATTCATGAATGTAGCAGGGTTGGTGCTAGAAATTCCATGAAAATTGTAGTAATTCTAGAGGCACCGCAGATTTTCCCCTGCTCATCGGACTGGAGGAGTGGAGACTGACGTCACCAACAGCCCTTTATCCACGAATGCTCTCTCTGGAGAAACAGCAGAACCAGTTAATTTTGAAATTGATGGTTATGAATGTTCTAAATTCACAGCTTCAAAACAATTAATAGTGCACTGGCGCCAGTGCACAATAAGCACTAGGGACTACACGTGAAGTGGATGTAGGACAGTAATGGCCGAAGATCTGCTTCACCTACATAAAGAAAGATTATAACAAAGATATAACCTTCACCGTGGTAACAGTCACCATAGCAACGGTTGCCATGGTAGTTGTGGTCACTGAGATCGTTACCATGACAACCGTTGCTATGGTAGCCGTTACCACGGTTAGAGAACCTTTAAAACACAGGTACTGCAACACGGATTTCAGCGTCATATTTGGTCCCTCAGTCGTTAGGGTAAACAAAATTTCATGAATAAAAAAATTGTCATCGTAACAGCAAACAAACGCGGTCTAAATAAATAAAAATATCCTACTTGTCAATGAGATCAGGTGATAATTATAATCATATGAGGGACCAAGTATGGTGCCGATTTTCGTGTTGCAGTACTCGGGTTTTATAGTGCCTTACCACGGTAACAGTTGCTATGGTAAATCTGCTAAGGAAACAGTCACCATTGCAACGGTTCCCAATGTAGCTGTTACTATTGTAATCGTTACCATGACCACGGTTATGGCAACGATTAAGATGGCATCACTTACCAAGGCAACCATTGCTTTGGGTAACAGTTGCCATGGTAATTGCCACCATAGCAATGGTTGCATGGCGGTTGATAACCCGGTGTTTCATGTGAGAATGTGTCGGGCCAACCCACGTCGCGAGGTGTCACACGGCGACTGCCACCTTCTCACAACAGGAAAGTGTTAAATTAATTGGCCCAACTCATTAGTCACGGGGACAAGGAACAAATCGGAATAGCATGGAAACCGTTCCTATGGTAACCGTTACCTTATAACAATATTTGTGCCTAATTTATCATGGTAACAGTCACAATAGCAACGGTTGCCATGTTAAAAGTCACGACCAAGGTGACTAAACTTTCCTATAAGATGCCGCAGATTTCTCCCTGCCCATCGGACGGGAGGGGTGGAGACTGACGTCACCAGCAGTCCTTTGCTCCCGATTGCTCACCCCAGAGAAAGTTAATTTTGAAATTGAAGTCTATGAATTCTCAAAAATCACAGCCCAATAACAATTAATAATGTACTGGGTCCAGCACAATGGCGGTTTGGACTGCTCGTGACGTAGGTGAAGGACAGTGATCTGCGGCACCTATAGAAAATTTAGTCACCTTGGTCACGACCAACGATGTATAAAAGAATTGGATTGCTCATCACTGCTGATAAAGTCTGCCATCAAATAAGCTCCAAGTGGAACTTAAAGTGGATGAGAGGGGTGGAGTTTCACAGTAAATACGGGAAGAGAGTTGTGTTGCCATAACTACACAAGGAGAGGGATAGGTAATTGTTTATCAGGGGACGACCAGCCCCTCCAGTCCGCTGTGAGCAATCCAGGTTTATATATCGTTGGTCACGACAGTAACGGTGGCCATGGTAGCAGTCGCCGTTATGTCTGTTCGCGAGAAAAAAGTGTAGTGTAGTGCAGGGCAGAACACAAACAGCCGTGTTACCTTCTCTGTAACCTAAAGCCCCCTCTCACTCTCCCTTCTCTATATCCATCTTTACACCAGCCTGCACAAATTTCTCGCGAACGCTTTTGGGGTGCACTGGTGAGCCCTGGTGCACCCCAGAGCAGGTTCGCGAACAGAACTATTGTAATCGTTGCCATGCGATCCGATGACACGGTAACCAATGTCATGGTTACAGCTCCGTGACAGAATTTTCGCCACTCATTTCGAGACAGGGTTGAACGTATTTCGTGCCTCAGTCTCAAAACACTCAACAGTCCACCGTAAATTGGAAAACAAAGCTAAAAAATAAACTTGGGGGGGGGGGAGGTAAAACAACAAAAAACACGCACGATTTCTGTAGAACTCTAGGTGTGTCCTAGTCTGCAATGATTTTCATGCTCCCGAAGGCAGTGCAGTATTTGTTCTTCATGTAGGACCTCAACCCTTATTCGCGCATCGACCGAAACGCCCGCCGATTAAGGCGCCGGCGGGATCGGTAAACCCGAGTCCGCACCCCCCCCCCACACACCTCAACCCGCGGTTTGTTTTACGAAGAACATGATGTGGTGTACATTGTACAGGACCAGGCGCGTAGCCCGGGGGGGAGGGGGTCCACCGTCACTACACGAAATTCCGTTGAATTTTCTCAGAACCGGGTTTGGACCCTATTAAAGCCAACCTAAATTTGAGTGCAAAGCACTTCGACGAATTTTTGACTGGCAATTGAGGGAGTCTTCGATTGTCGAAGACAATTCGTCAAAGTGCTTTGCACTCAAAAAGATTTTACCACTGAGGATGGCCCGCAAGTTGGTCGAAACCTGGCTCTAGGAAGAATAAAATAGAATTTCGTGTGGAGACAAAAGTTCTCATTTTCGAACAACCACACAATTTCCGCCATGTAGATCACCCTAGGCTATCCCATTGCTTTGTCTGTACAATGATGGGAATAGAATTATTATAACTTACATTTTGCAAGTAGTCACCAGGGAGATCGTACACCTTCGTAAGATCACCGACAACCACCTGGCCGTCCCGTTTCAGGCGATCGTTGATCTCTTCCGCTATTTTCTTCTGATATTGCTTACTAATTAACTGTCCCACGATGACGGTGCATCCTGATGTTGAACGCTCAACTTCGGGTATCCGCGCTGAAATGTGACTAAGGTCGACGTTGAGATTTTTGGAAAGTTCAACCAAATTGACTCGCCCTAGAGATTATTTATAGTTAAGAATAACAAAGGAGGCTGAGAATTATTGTGTTTTGATACCTCCGCTAACATATAGTTCATCTTTGATTTCTTTGATTAAATACTGCGGAGTGATGTACTCTTTGCCGTCAGTAGTAAAAATAACATCGAGCAACTTTGAGTCGATCAACTTTTTGATAATTTCAACGCAGTTTCGTTCTGAAAGACTGAAACATACGTTCCAATTTCGATTGAATCATTTTCAACCACAACACGTATGCAAACGATTTGTCACTTACGCCTGGGTGTTTGACGTCAGCTGAGCTCTTTGGAAATCGGCAGCAAGTCGTTTCACTTCGTCCCAATCCCCCGCAGACATTTTATGAAGTTAAGAAGCAAAATTCAAATAAAATAAGAAATCAAAGAACCCGAGGCTCCCATTTGAAACACGTCCACATTGATAACCTGAGTGTAACAGCACAGTAACCTCAAGATAAGAAAACAAAGGAATGAGAAGATAATCCGCCTGATAAGCTGACACCTGAATTTCCCTCCTTTCTAGCAGTCAAAGGAGTTTTGACACATTTTTTTCTTGATTTCGGTTTATTTTATTTCGCGTATTATGAATGATGAATCGGGTAATCGCTTTGGTGGATATGGACTGTTTTTATTGCCAAGTGGAGGAGAAACTCAATCCCGAACTGAAAGGACTTCCAGTTGCTGTCGTTCAATACAATCCCTGGAAAGGCGGCGGGTAAGTTTTATATAGTGCCTTACTCGTGCCGTGTGCTTCATACATATTTTTCCTGTCACTTAAAATTAGGATAATAGCAGTCAATTACGAGGCTAGAGCTCACGGGGTGACTCGTGCTATGCGAGGCGATCAGGCTAAGGAATATTGCCCGGATTTGGTGCTTGCTACTATTCCAACGGTTCGGGAAAAAGCTGATTTGACGAGGTATAAACTCAGTTATCGAATTAAAAGCATAGTTAACCAAGGATTGGGTTCAATCAGGTACAGAGATGCCGGAAGGGAAGTTTTGGGGGTGTTCTGCGATTTCTCCGAGTGTGTCCAAAGAGCGAGTATCGACGAGGCATTCCTCGATATTACATCCGCCGTCCAAAAACGAATGTCTGAATTCAGCCAGAATGTGCCTCATGAACTGCTGTCGAATACGTACGTAGTTGGTTACTCCACGGAAGGCAAGAATGACGACGGTACGTAATTTTTTAAATCGAACGCCGGTTCTATCCCTGTTTTATCACAAATAATCCGCCACAGAGGAAAGAAACGAAGGCACTAAAAGTTGGCTGTCCGATATATTTTGTTCCGATTTCCACAATGAAGAAGATCGTAAGTTGGCGGTAGGAGCTATAATTGTTGAGGAAATGCGTAAGGCTGTTTTCGAACGCACTGGCTTTCGTTGCTCAGCTGGCATCGCTCATAATAAGGTAAATCTCAATAATGTGTATACATGCCCAGTTTATTCAATTGTGCCTGGTGGACAGATACTTGCAAAATTAGCAGCAGGCCTTCACAAACCGAATCGACAGACGGTCCTCCCTCACGGCTCGGTCGAAACATTGTTCTCTGGGCTTCCCATGCGTAAAGTAAGAAACTTGGGTGGAAAACTTGGAAAAGAACTTGAAGAGAAGTTGGGCTGCAAGGTTATGGGTGACCTGTTGAAGTTCTCAGAAAAAGAATTAAAGGACACGTTTGACGAAAAAACAGGGTACTGATTTTACAATGTATTAGATGCCCAAATTGTTGACTAACCGGCTTATTTACATTTTTTAGGGGGTGGTTGCACAACATTGCTCGAGGCTATGATTACGATCCTGTGACCCCAAGGCTTGTATCCAAAAGCATCGGTTGCTGCAAGAATTTCCCCGGCCGAAACGCTTTAACCAAACAAGATGACGTAGATCGCTGGATCCATAATTTAGCGGAGGATTTCTTGGAGCGCCTCTTAGAGGACCAAGCCATGGCTAGAATCTTTAAATCAACTACTGACCGGTTGAACATTTTTCGCCTAATTAACGTTATAATCGTTTGCAGAATAAACGTCGTGCCCAGCAAATGGTGCTGAACCTTCATACGTACAGTTCTGACAGATCCAGTGAATCTTGTTCGCGATCCATCAATCTCTCATCTTATTCGATAGATAAGATTGTGACGTCTGCCTACGCGTGCCTTAAAAAGGTGTGCACATTAGATGAAACAAAAAAGACATGGTAAGTGTGAAGAAATATTATTTATACTCTTCTTTGTAACGATAACCTGTTGAGTTTGGGTGGGGGGGCATGGGCGTAGTCAGAAGGGGGCAAGCTGCCCACCTCTAGATCCGAAAACGCTGACTGCTGGGCTGCTACCCCCCCCCCCCACGGCGTGGCTCAGCAATAAACTAATTTCTCGGGTTTTCTCTCACGGAAACACCAATTTCACGACATTTTTTGTGCTGACAGCCCAATTTCGGAGGGCGGCGTAATTTAAAAACCACTTCCCTGGGTTTTCCACACTAAAAACCATTTTCGCAGTTCTGCCTCACTCAAAAACCCTAATTTCTCAGATTCTTGAAATTATTGGATTTTGCTAACCGAAAGAAAAAACATTTCATGGAATTTGGTTGCTAGCAAACCTCTCAAATTCTGAGACGATTTCGCGCTAATGTGACTCACTAGAAGCCCAATTTCTACTTCCTGGCTCACTAAAGAGTTAATTTCGCGGGTTTTTGTTGCAACGGCCGTAGAGAACATATTCTGGCTCAGGAGGGTGTACACTAACGAGATGCTCAGAGAAAAACCTGAGCTTGGGGACGTCATTTGGGACCAATTTTGCTAAGTAACATTTTTTGCAATTATTTTACACCCTGAATAGGGCCCTTTCTCCTGGGTGAGTGACATCCCGTGCTACCCTCTTTCTCGAAAGACCTGCAACATTCATCCAATCACAGCCAATCTCCAAAACCACGGAGAAGGCTCAAACGCAGCACCATAACCCAAAGGTCCAACCACAGCCAAAGTCCAACCGCAGCAAAGCTCCAACTCTGGAAAGCTCCAACCACACATTTTTATTAGCAATAAACTCCTCAGCCCCTAAGAGTTCACTATTCTTAAAGATGAGGAACAGGCCAAAACAAAACCGCCTTTGGTACAAGGACCGAGCTTCCGGCGCCTCTTCGTCGCCTTCTTCTGTGTCTACAACAGTGGGGTAGGTAGGAATTCGTCCTGGGGGGGGGGGGATCAGATTGAAATATCTTGAGGGGAGGGTGGTAATTTCACATTTTAGTCATCATTCCACCCAGCCAGCGCCCTCTTGAATCTGGACATCTTGCTGGCCTCATCATAGCCTCAATTTCTCAGTTAAGGGCGATTTTTGGACTCTACCCGCAAATTAGAGATTTCTCAATTTTGGCCGAGTGTATCGTTCTTCTCAATTTCAGCCGCAGATTAGCGGTTTTGCCCCACCCGCTCCCATAACCATGAATTTGCGCATTTTCTCAACTTTAGCAGCAAAGTATCGTTTTTATCCCGTGAGCGCTGTTTCTTAATTATCCAGGAGATTTGGCGTTTTCCTCAATGGGGAACTTGCAAGAATGTCCGATTTGGGAGAAAAGTATACCGGTGAATTGGCACACGGACAGAAGGATATCAATGGTAGTTGCAGCCCGATTGGTGCATTTGGTGATTTTTAAATAAATTTGAAAGTTCCTCAAGAGGGGATAGATGGTACGAGGGGAAATTACGTCAATCCCTAATTTTGAAGCATGTGATTAGGGCACTCTAACATTTTTTTTATACCAATAACAAGAAAAATTGTCCCCCTGAAAATGTGTCGTACCCCCTCTTCCTCACACCACCATTTCATTAAATAGGGTTTGACGTTATCAAATCCCCATTCAAAATTTTTAAAAATTCGCTCTAAAATAATCCTTGATTGATTTCAATGTTTAATGTGAGCAATAGCATTGTGGAAGAGCCCTCTTCAATAAACACCAGTGCTTGAAAAATGTGCAAGTTCCCCATTTACAGGCCGCACAACATCAGCTTAGCCAATTTTAGATGTGAATAGCCAGTTTGGCCACTTTTGTGGCGCAAACTATCAGTATGTTCATCCTTCAGGGTATGAACTCAATTCAGCCATTTTCAAGGCGAGAATCGTCAGTTTTGCCATTTTGGGGCGGGGAAAGTCAGTATTAAGCAGTTTTTAGGACTTTAAGTCCGTCAAGCCAAAGCTAGAATGGTCATTATTGGCCATTTTTGGCACGCGAATGGTAGATTTAGCAAGTTCCCCATTTTAGCAGCGTATTACCGATTTTTTAAATTTTTTTACCAGGGGATTAGGACTTTTCTCAGTTTCAGCTGGAAATTAACGTTTTTCTTAAGTGTTTTCTCAATATTAGCCGCAAAATAGGGGGAATTTTCACGAATTAGGATTTTTTTGGTTCACCATACGCAATGCATGAGCGATTTTTCTCAGTTTACTCGTGAATTAGCGGTTTCTTCATTTATTGCCACAAATTGGCGCTTTTTTTCCATTTCAGCCTGAAAAGTTGCCTTCAGAATCCGCAAATTGGCGTATATTCAGTTTTTGGCGCAAAGACGATTTTTTCTCAATTTCAACCGCGAATTGGCGCTTTTTTTTAATTGTAGCGGCGACGCGTCGTAGCGTTTCAAACCTGTGAATCAGCGAATTTTCTCAATTTCGATCACAAATTGGCGTTTGGCGCAATTTTAGCTGTAAATTGGCGATTTTTCCATTTTTAGCCGTGAATTAGCAATTTTCTCAATTTTTAGGCTTAAAATTAACCCTTCTCTTAATTTTGACCAGGCTGATTATTTCATTTTCTAAATATTACCCACAAATTAGCGGTTTTTCACATTTTACCACTGCATTTGCAATTTTATATAACTTTTATAGGTAAAGATTATTGCTTCTTTTCAGTTCTAGCCGTGAATTAGCGTATTTTTTAGCATTGTACTATAGCCATGCACGAATCTGCCATTTTTCTGAATTTCAGCCACAAAAATGCCTTCAGAAGGTGCGAATTCAAATTATAAATGTAATTTTTTTTTTTTTTTTCAAATCAAAAAATTTACATCTCTCCATCCATTTCTGTCAAAAAATCGTCATTTTTAAATTATAAATTTCACGACACTTAATTCGAGAATTAGTGATGTTTCTCAATTATAGCTGCGAATTTTCGCTTTTTTTAAAATTTAGCAGCGTGGTAGCGTCTCCAACCCGTGCATTACCTACCGAGTTTTGTCAATTTTGCCAAGAATTGGCGTTTGACTCAATTTAAGCTGAAAATTAGCAATTTATGAATTTTTAACTGAGAATTAGCACTTTTCCCCAATTTGAACAGAAAATTAACGTTTTTCTTAATTTTAGCTGCGCTGTTTGGTGATTTTTTCAATTTTTGCCGCGAATTAGTGATTTTCTTGATTTCGTAATTGTGAATTAACGTCTTTCCATAACTTTATATCTGCAAATTACGAATTAGCGATTTTTGCCAATTTCAGCTGTGAAATATGTTTTGTGCTAATTTTGCGGCCATTCAACATCCTATTCCCTTTTTCATATGCGAATGGGCGATTTTACGCCATTTCATTTGTGAATTTGCCATTTTTGTCCAATTTTAACCAGAAAGCGTCTTTTATTTGTCAATATTATAGCGTGTTTTCTCAACTTTAACCGCGGGGTTTGCCCAAATACAACACTTTTGCGTTGATTTGCACAATTTATTCATAGAATGGCCTCCATGTACCGCGAAACAGCGATTTTTTTCTTAATTTTAGTCTGGAAGTTGCATCGCGAGACCATGAATTAGCGCTTTTTGGCAGCCAAGCCACGATTATGACCGATTTTTGTCTCCGGGCGAGCGGGGGGGGGGGGTTGTCCGTGGCGACCCCCTCCCCCGTACCTCGATACACTACTGCGTTGAGTCTGAAGTCCAAGGAAAAAGCGGGACGTTCTCGGACCTTTTCGGGCTGCTTAAAGTCCAGAAAATCTGCTAAACCTAACTTCAACGTGAAACACTCATTTTTGGAGATTTTATGGGGCTCTTCGTTATGGTTTTTTTTTTGTTTGGGGCGCCGGGCTTTGGACCCGGCAGGAGCCTAAGCCTCCCTTGGGCTCCTACGCCACACCCAGATATAACTGTGCACTTCACACCCGTGCTACGCGGGCGTTTCGGTCGGTGCGCGGTTTGTTGAACGCACATCGCCGGGAACGCCCACGAAGCCGGGTATGCCGTGTCACAGCTCGCCGCAGCCTTATAGTGTAATGGGCAATGGCTGGATTCGAACCCAGGCCCGCTGGGTTGCGAAGCGAGCATTGTATCCATTACACCATCGAGGCGCGCCTTTGTTATGGTACTAGTGCTCCTTCGTTCGTATACTTGTGACTCTGGGGGGGATCTATCCCCATATCCCCCCTGTACCTACGCTCCTGGTCTACAACATAATTAAACCCACAAAATTAAATAAAGGACAGTGGAGAATTAATAAGTTGAATAAAACTAGTCATTAAACGCAGATAAGTAATAGCATAACCAGAAAAGAACTATACAATAACGATAAAAATAGGCTTCCGTGGCATACATGTTCTTTCAGTAGCTAAATAGGTATGTTTCTTCAACGTCAACCATTATAAACGTCGCTTGAACTGCCCCACAGCACAGGAGCAGCAACATTGACGCTACAAAATTATTATTTGGCCTCTTCCATCGTTAAGAATAGTGTAACCACATATTTAGAACCTCCAACTCCAACCACAGTGACGTCCCAAGCACAGTAAAGGTCCAACCACAGCAAAGGTACAAACACTGCCATTTTCCAACCACTGCAAAGATCCAACTATAGGAAAGGTCCAACCAAAGCATGACTATAACAACAGCAAAGGTCTAACCACATGAATGCTTCAACCACAGGAAAGGTCCAACCGCATCAAAGCTCTCAACCACAGTTAGTACCTCCAACCAAAGTAAAGTCCCGACCACAGCAAAGCTCCACACCACAGCTCCAATCACAGAAGAGCTTCGACCCCAGTAAAGCTTTACTTTTTTCTGTTTTCTTCCTTTTCCTGACATTTTTTAGAAAGGCCGGACCCAGGGATAACGGCCCAGGGCCACCTCTCTCTTGACAAACCTGTTTTTTACTGAAAATCCAGACCAATTTTGTGGGTTATTCGGCAGTTAAAGAAAAAAAATCTTGGTTCTGGCTCACTGAAAATTTGGAGGATCTACATAGCTAGAAAAAAAAAAACGAAGCCGAGTTTTGTGGTGTTGTCTCATTCAACAAACAAATTTCACGGGTTTTGCATACAAAAACGCCAATTTTGTGGGTTTTGCATTTGCTCGTTCACCAAAAAACAAAAAAAAATTGTGGGTATTGGCTTGATGCAAAGCCAAATTTCGCGGGGTTGCCTAGGGTGGCTAAACTTCCTACTTTTTTCGGACATGTCCTACTATTCAGAGCGTCCGGGGACGTCCGGGCTCATTTTCCAGGTGAGCGGGGAGGGATCAAAAGTGTCATATTTTTTTGTTTTACTTTTCAGTCTCAACTTATAACGTCTGGTGGATCTAAATCTACAAACTTCTATCACGATCATGTTTAAACAAATCTGCGGAGCTTAGCCGCAACGGCCCCAATCCGCGTTAACGCCCTCACAGGTCTCATCAGCCCTGATGAGCCGGGGTATTCTATCTGACTCGATTTTGCCTGGTCTGGTCACGCGCCAGCGGGCGAATATCGACGCGCACGGTCCACCCGGAGAACAATAAGGCGGCGATTTCACGGCACAGTGTGCTTGGGTTAAAAACTCTTAAATTCATCCCACAACCCAGAACATTTGACCGTCAAACCAGAGAATTTGGCGCAGTCAGATTCAAAACCAATCCTGCGCGTTTAGTACTTTCAAAAATCAAATATCGTCATTTTGATCTTACTAACGCCATTTTTGCTTTTTTCTAAACTAAATTTCGTGAATTCGTTTCGTTTGAAACCAGATTTCGTAGGGGTTTCTCTTTCAAAAACCAATTTTACGGTCTTTTACTCTTTGGAATCCAAATTTCGTGGACTTAGCTCCTTCGAAACCCAATTTTGGGGCTTTCTGCCTGTTAAAAAAAAAGATTTCGTGACTAGCTCTGAATGAAATAAGCTTGAGGGTTCAGTTAATTCAAAAAACTAGGAGTAAATGAACGACAAAAAATTAAAATTTTGAAAATGTTATGCTTTCTCAGCCGACGGAGTGTATTGTATAGGTGTAATTAAGGCCAGACTCCCGTGAGGCCTCCCATTTTCGGGAATTCCGTGGCCAAAATGTTTCTTAAAGTTATCTCGGGGCTAAATTTGAAAACAATTATACTACCGCATAATATGCATAATTTCTTGGAGATTGAAACACTTTCCCGAAATCCAGGGTGGACACCAGGGGTCATGCGCCATGCCTCTCCCTCCCCCCATTCGGAGTTGAGTTCACTTATTCGGAACGTGAAATTATTGCCACGAAGATTGTTCAAGTCAAACTGTGGTTCGGTGCCCGGCGTTCGGTTTCGGGTTTAATGTGTCCATGTTTCGTTATTTGAAATCTTGGGAGCAGCTTTTGCTACAGAAATTTTGTGATGGTAATGTACTGTCACTGATATCCGCAAACAGACCGTTTTGGTTACGGGGTAAAATCTTCGGCAATACGTTGAACGAAAAGACAATCGTTGTCCGATATTGCCCGGATCTTTGACCCTGCTGGTTGGCTATCCCCAATAACAATAAGGCTTAAGATTATGATGCAGGAGGCGGGTTAGATGTGGTTCTCTAATCTTACCATTGATTTTCAGGAATCCTCCTATAAACATGTTGGGATTGTCAGCTGGACGTTTCTTGGACGCCTCAACGACAATTACAAGCTTTTTCAAAATCGCTGACAAAGTCCATGAAATGAGTGTTAGCCGAAAATCTTCGTTAGATGAAAGTGTGGGCCCGTCGTTTTTTGAGAAAGTAATAACGGAAGAAATTGATTCCATGGACGGGTTTGACGCTCAAGAACCGACCGAGTCACGTTCCAAAGAGCCGGACATCGAAACGTCGAAAAAACCAGACAGGCCAACTATTAAAAGTTTTTTCGAATCGTCCAATTCAAAAATCAGCGTCGATCCTTTGGAGATATTCCCCAACGTCAATGCTATCGATGACGACACCCTCAATCTTTTACCCCCGTCTTTCAGGCGAAAAGTTCTCGATTTGAAAAGAACCTCGGAAGCTCAGCCGTCGTGCTCAACTAACCCGCATCCTCTTCCACCTGATGAAAAAACCACCGAAACGGCGAGTCCGTCGTCCTCGACCGAAGACATTTTTGGCTCGTCATCACCCATCGAAGACGCGACTACTCGCTGTCCCGAATGTAGAAAAGACATCAACGTGGCATCAATGGAGGAGCACAAAGACTATCATTTTGCGAAGAAGTTACAGGGAGAGCTGAACAAGGTGAGCATACCGATCGTCGTAAAGAAACATGATATTAGTCCAAAAAAGGTTAAAAACCCCGATTCCTTGAAAAGGAAAGTGAAGTCGAGTTTAAAGAGTAGTGGGCAAAATAAAAAAGGAAAAACGACTGATATGAAAATAAGAACTATTGAAAGTTTCTTCAAGAAGTAAATAAAATGCAATGGTGCGTCTGTGATAAACATAATAACGAAATAAGTCAAAATGATTAATGCAGTGTCGTACTTATATTTATTTTAAAAATGTTTTCTGCGTGCTTATGACAATGTGAGTTGTGAAGTAAAAATTATTCATGACTTTTATTCCTTCTGAAATAAACGTGCTGGTACGACGATGGTACACTAATCTGATCATACAAGCTCTAGCGTACCGACGCAGGGGCGAGGGGGGCGGACCGCCCCGGGCCCCAGTTCAGATGGGGCCCCTGAAAAGCATGAAGATGAAAAAGTCGGGGTTTTTAAGTAGAACGAATGGCTATAAACTCGCTTGTAAAATTGAGAAAAACGCTAATTCGCGGCTGAAATTGAAAAAAAAAAATGCTAAAATTTGCGGCTGTTAATATTGAGAAAAAGCGCTAATTCACAGCTGAAATTGAAAAAACGCACATTGACGGATTCTTGGGGTAAATTTGCGGGCTATTTTTTTTATTGAATGTTAAAATAATTAACTTTAGATAAATTTAAATGGTTTCGTTGAGTTGAACATTTTTTTCAATTTTATATCTTTTGCCGACTAGTTCCTTAGACTAGTATAACTTCGATTCGTGGGTAAACTTACAGAGAAAAATTAGTTGAGAAATGCCAATTTGCGAAAAGAATATACAAAAAGTGCTGATTTGCAGCTAAAATTGAGAGAAAAAACGCTAAAATTGAGCATAACAAGTTCTTTCGGCCCAAAAATGGAGAAAAACGCTAATTCGCGGCTAGAATTGTGATTAAGCGCAACAATATGCGGCTTTAAAACTGAAGAAAAAGCCCTAGTTCACAGCTGACAGAATTCTTGTGGCAAAATCGGGACTTAACGCGAATTCGTGTCTTAAAAATAAAGAAACACGCTAATTCACGGCTAAAATTGTGATATAGTGCGACAATAAATCAACTTTAAAAATTGAGAAAAAGCGCGTATTCACAAGTAAAAGGGAGAAACGCCAATTCATGTATTCTCGAACAAAATATTGGGACTGAAATTGTGAAAAATCGCTAATTCACGAGCGAAATAGACAAAAACGCGAATTCGCGTCTAAAAGTGTAGGAAAACGCTAATTCAGCCTTCTATGGGATGAAAAATTGCGAGTTTACAGATAAAATCCAGAAAAAGCGTTAAAAATCGCAGCGTTACAATTAAGAAAATGTGCTAATTCAATGCTAAAACTGAAACTTTTAAGAAAAGCTTATTCACAGCTGAAAATGAAAAAAAGCTGACTCGCCTATTCTTGGGGCAACTTCGGGGTTGAAATAGAGAGAAAACGATATTTCACGTGGCTAAAACTGAGAAAAACGCTAATTCACGGATAAAAAAGAGAACAACGCTAATTCGAGTCTAAAAATAGAGAAACTCGCTATTGGTGGCTAAAATTGTGATGAAGTGTTACAATTTGGAACCTTTGAAAATTGAGAAAAAGCGTGAATTCACACCTAAAATTGAGAAAACGCCAGCTCACGGATTCTCGGGGCTGGGATTGAAATTGAGAAAAATTGATGATTCACGAAGTGAAACTGAGAAAAACGCGAATTCGCGTCGGTGGAAAACTCTAATTAACAGTTTAAAGGTATGAAAAATTGCGATTTTTCTGAGAAAATCGAGAAAAAGCGCTATAATTCGCAGCTAAAATTAAGAAATTCGTTCATTTACTGCTAAAATTGAGTGTAAAAAAGGATAATTCACAGACGAAATTGAGAGAACGACAACTCGTAGATTCTTGGGAAACTTGGGGAATAAAATTGAGCAAAATGCGCTGATTCAAGCGGCTAAAACTGTGAAAAAGCGCTAACTCGCGGGTAAGATAAAGAAAAACGTGAATTCACGGGTAAAATAGAGACAAACACGAATATGGCGAAAAAACGCTAATTTTATTTATTTATTTGCACACTCAAATTGAACCAGAAAAATATTAACATTATAGCAAAAATATAACAATATTAACTGTCCCAAACCATAGGAAAGCATAGCTTGGGCCAATCCGAAATAAATGGCTTTCAGTAACCTAAAATCCAGGATATTTCTTAATGTCTAAAGCAATATAATAATTTCCTTAATTTATTAAGGATTAATTCACGGCTAAAATGTAGAAAACGCCAACTCACGGATTCTTGGGACAACTTCAGGAATAAAATTGAGAAAAAGCGCTAGATCAAGCGGCTAAATCTGTGGAAAAGCGCTAATGCGCGGGTAAAATTTATAAAAGCACGAATAGGCGTTTAAATAGAAAAAAAACGCTAATTTGCGGATAAAATTTGGAAAGAGCACTAATACAACGCTACATACTTTGTGGATTCTTGGGGCAACTTAATGGCTAATTCACGGCTAAGAGCTTATAAAAAAAGCTCCAATTCACCGCTAAAAATGGGAAAATGAGATAATTAGCGGATAAAATTGAGAAAAAGCGCTGTAATTCAAGCGGCTAAAACAATGAAAAAGCGCTAATTCGCGGGTAATAAATAGAAAAAAACACGAATTGGTGTTTAAAATGGAAAAAAGCGCCAATTCAAGGCTTAAGTTTGGGGAAATTGCTTATTTGCGAATAAAATTGGGAAAGAGCACTCGAATGCTACTTAATTTGCGGATTTTTGAGGCAACTCACAGGTAAGAGCTTATAGAAAGCGCCGATTCACAGCTAAGAATGAGAAAATGAGCTAATTCGCGGATAAAATTGAGGAAAAAGCTATAATTTGCAGCTAGAATGTGCTAGTAGAACTGAGAAAAAACGCTCATTCGCAGTTTAAATTGAGAATGAGAGCAATTTTGTGGCTAAAAATATGTACTTCAACGCTACCGTAAAGAATATTTCTAGTTTAATTAGAGACTAAAGGGCCTTTTGAAGATTTCCGCCACGGGACCCTATAGGGTTTGTTCCGCCACTGCATACAAGGCGCTAGACTGCTAGTGCTATAATTTTTTTTGTTTTTTTCCTGGGACAATAGAATAGACAAACGCGTTTGTGTCCAAGCATGTCGTCAATAAAACAATGAATTTACCCGACGTCCATTGTGAGTCCTCACGTGAGCCCCAATCAATCAATTGGTCATCTGGCAAAACCAAATCTGTTCACGGCAGTACAATCATGATTGAGATGGAGGCAAAATTTTGATTTAGTTTTCGAGCGAATCAACACGAAGGAACGCAACGAATTCGGCATATTTAACCTTGAAAATGCCTGGTAACAAGCTAACGAACTTGAAGCGATCGCGGACATTAGAGTATGACAAGGCCGTGCAAACGCCAGTACACGACGATGAGGTGGCTCCTGGCAGTCGATCGGTCGTCAGGACGTCTTCGACCACTGACGCGACTCAAACAGAGCGTTCTATCAAGCTTCCATATCGCGTTTTTGTCGGTCTTTGGCTCATTCTGTTCGGGTTAAAAACGTGGTTCGCCTGCGTCAGTTTTCATATTCACAAAGCGGCACACTTGCAATTTTCCACGCACGAACCTACGGCAACTTGGACAAAGTTGAACCATTTCTTCAATAAGTTAGGTTGGCTATTTCATTAAATTTGAACAATTCCATCAAATATGACTGTTATATTCGCCATCATTATAAGTTTGAATACTCTCTGAATACTAACTGAGCTCTCTCAAGCTCATGATCGACAAACATCCAATATTGACCAAACCCTCGACGAAGTTCGAAGCACAACGTATTCCTGGAGTTTGGGGGGAAGGTATATGAGGGAAACGAACTGGGAAACGTAGACTCAACAACAGAACAGAAATACATCCTCAACGGAATGTGCGTTCGTGCTTCGCGGCAGTGTAACGGTCGAAGTCCTCCAAAACAAAACCGCGAAAACAAGTGCTGCTCTCTGGTGAGCAAAAGTGTCTGTCTGTACGCTCGAATTTCTCGTGCGATTAGGATAAAAAACAGAAAATCGCGCTTGATAACGTCCGTCCGTTAAAACTGTTTGTTACGGGTTTTTTCGTTATGTAAAAATCTATTTCTGCTTTCAAAATTCATTATTCGAGTTTCGACCATGTCCGTGTCTAAAATATTTGGTCGTGAGCCGGTGCTGGGCTTGAATGAGCTTTTCATGCAAGCCCAAATGTTTGAAAACACCCATCCCGGTGTCAGGAAGCAGCTTCATGACATGTTCATAAGGGTGAGTATTTTCCTATTATTTCTTTCATTTTTGCATTTTCCGCAGCTATTTTTCGCCCGTCCAAGGTGAAACTTGTCAAAATCTTCCGGTTTAATCTCGGACCGAGAACGTGGAATTGGCCGCCAAGGACGGTCTTCCGTTTTTCTGGCCTCGTATTCGACACGCCTCTTATGTATTTGTTGTGGGTATTCTCATTGGATGATCAGTTTTACTTTCTCTGCAATATTGAAACTGTGTGCCTCGCTCATTATGAGTTTAAGCGAACCGGTATTGATAAGTTGGGCAGCTTCCCCGTTGATGTGGCACAGATGATTTTTCCTCTACCCTGGAATGACTTCATCGGATGTCATCACACCCAAGTCACGATAAAGTCGACTGTTCCGAGCGTACCAGGGAGCATCAACCGACTATGTACCTTAGTACAATGTTTTGAAAGCCTTGTATAATGTACGACCCGCTTGGATGGTTCATCCCCACAGTGATTGAGCACCATTAGTCCATAGACACACGAAATCGGTTTTTCGACAGGGGTCGATACCACGCGAAATTATTTGTTGAAGAAGCCAGGAGTACCAAATTTCGCTCTTGAATGTGTAAAACCCGTGAAATGTGTTGTTTGTTTTTGTTTTGGGAGGAGGGACGTGCCAATTCCGTTTTATTGGTTTTGAATGGATCAACCCTGAGAAATTTTGTTTTTAAAACTAGGCAGACCCGCGAAATTGGTTGGTGGAAATTTGATTTTGAAGATGCAGTGTTCCCGTTTTCTGCCGTGCAATTAAAAATGCCACTCTGAGTGATGATGTCGCTATTTTCCTGGAGATCATCAGTGTATGTTTGGTACAGTATTGGGCCTAGTACAGTACTCTGAGGCACTCCGGCTTTAATTGCTTTCAGATCTGAATATTTATCAATCTACCCGCTCGAAATTATCGTTCTGAGAGAAACGAATCCTGCAGATCCACGTTTTCATAAGGCACATTTTTTTTCTTCAAGTCATTGCCACACATTGCCAAAGGCCTGCAATGTAAGGCTGGCTGCTGACCCTTACAATTTCGCAGGTATTTAGCTCCAAAAGATACAATTTTGCCGCTATTCATTAATATTTTGGCGCTCTTGCGGCCGACTTGGGCTTCACACCCTCTATGCCAGTTTGTACCGTAATTTATCAATCAAATTTGCTTTTACTGTACTTTAACTTATGAATTATTATAGGCAAAATAATCAGGTTCTGAGGTTCAAAGAATTTTTCTCTTTGTCAGTCGTTTGGGTAATTTTGGGTGGGGGGAGGGGGGTTGTTATTTTCAAAGCGACTTCACAAGATTCATGGCCAGAATTGACAGCATCATAGGGCATCAGCCGCATACGGAAAATAAGGACTGTGGAGGGGAAGGTCACCGTACCTATAGCCAAGTTCTGGTAGATTTCCTAAATAGGGGAGGGATGGGAGGGGTAAACAATTTTTGAAATGAATATCTAGTACGTTTTTTTGATAAGTTACTTTTTTAAACAACTAATTGGATTCCCAGTTTCAGAGCCAAGCATCACGTTCTGAATCAAGCTGTTTCCGGGCAAAATAATCGGTTTCAGAGGCTAAACTATCACTTCTGAACCTAAAAATCAGGTTTAACAGTGATATAATTGGTTCAAGCGTGTTTCTAGAAGTAAATTTCCAAGTTTTGTGGCCAAACAATTAGTTTGTCGAGGCTATGCTTTCCTGTGTGACATTTTGAAATAATAAACAACATTTTATCGACTGAATATAGGTACCTACTGGTAGTTAACGTCGCATAATTATTCTTTTTCTGTGGGCTAGGAACCCATGTATGACCATTTCCGGTCCACTTGTGCGAATAAAGTGGTGGGGCATGGTCGAAGTTTCAAGGTCAATTAATCATAATCAATTTTGGAGAGAAAATCTAAAAATATCAGCTAATCACCAAGTAAATCAGCCACAAAAGAGACGAATATTTCGTTTTTCGTTATTAAACGGTTGGAGTTGAATCGTCAACCAAAGTTGAGGATTCGGGCTGATATAAAGTGTAATGTACAATCATTTTAGTGTCAAATTTAAAAGTTGGGAGGGGGGGCTAATTTCTTGTTTTCTGCATGAATAGTCAAGTTTTCTGGAAAATTTGCTCTTCATTCTTTCGAAAAATAAAGGGGCCCCATGTAAATATAAGGAAATGGCCCCTAGGAAAAATATGAGAAACCGGCCTCTTTGTGAAGAGGTAGCCCTCCCCCCCAGTTTTCATTCAAATACAAAAATCTTAAGTTTTCCCTGTGATGATTTCTATACCGAACTCGGGGTCCTTAGGTCGTCGCTCACCCTGCCTACCCATGTAAAAGGCGCTGCGCTTAAGCAATTGTTTCAGCCGCAGCAAAAATCTGATTGGTTTACTTACCTATTTACGTGGTTCGGCCGATAGAAAAAAATTAAGCGTTTCATCATTAAGCAAGCCATCATGAGTATGCGTTTTAGGGCGTCACCTCATCATATCAACCCTAAGCGTATAAGATTTTATAACGTGACCGTTGCAATCCTATTGTGAGTTTCTAGACGCGATGTTGATATTTCGCTACCAGGCAGCATCTTCAGGCGTTGAAATGGTCAATAATGTTTTCAAATAGGTATTTAGTCTCCTGGTCAAAAACCGGAGTCGGCAGTTTGGGGACAGGTGAGGGGAGCTACCCCTCTCTGGAGATTGGGGGAAGCTGTAAGCAGCTTAACGTAATAACGAGAAGACGCTGAGTGCTAGACGTCCGTTTTGGTCGAAAGACCATCAGCCACCAGGTCTACCCGATTTTCGCTAAAGGGTTCACAGGCCGCTGAGTATGGCCTTGTCTAGCTGAGTATGGGCCGTTTCTAGCTCTTGCGAGGCCCCTAAACGAGACCCCTTGGCGAGAGTATAGCTAGAAGGTGAAATATAAATAATAATATGGTGGCCCCCTAACGGGTGTTTGTTGTATATGTCATGGGAGTGTGCCTCATATACTCTAAAAAATGCCTTGGCAGCCATTCGCTGCTTAAAAATAACTACATTGGCTATTCTCTCCACAAAAACAATCTAAACTAACGATTCGCGCCTTGAAAATGGCTAAACTGACTATTTGAGCCCTGAATCAAACCCGTCAAACTGACTTCTCGCGCCCTAAAATAACTGAATTGACGATTCTCGCCTTGAAAATGGCTGAACTGAGTTCATACCCTGACGGATTCGTGCCCTGAAACTATCACAATGACTATTCACGCCCTAGAAATGAACATACTGATAGTTTGCGCCGCAAAAGTGGCCAAACTGGCTATTCACACCTAAAATTGGCTAAGCTGGTGCTGTGAGGCCTGTAAATGGGGAACTTGCACATTTTTCAAGCACTGGTGTTTATTGAAGAGGGCTCTTCCACAATGCTATTACTCACATTAAACATTGAAATCAATTAAGGATTATTTTAGAGCGAATTTTTAAAAATTTTGAGTGGGGATTTGATAACGTCAAACCCTATTTAATGAAATGGATGGTGTGAGGAAGAGTACGACACATTTTCAGGGGGACAATTTTTCTTGTTATTTGTAAACAAAAAATGTTAGAGTGCCCTAATCACATGCTTCAAAATTAGGGATTGACGTAATTTCCCCTCGTACCATCTATCCCCTCTTGAAGAACTTTGAAATGTATTTCAAAAATCACCAAATGCACCAATCGGGCTGCAACTACCATCGATATCATTCTGTCCATGTGCCAATTCACCGGTATACTTTTCTCCCAAATCGGACATTCGTGCAAGTTCCCCATTGTAAAACCGACGATTCGCGCGTTTTCCACCGCGGATTTTATTTGCTTTGAAAATCTTTTAAGAGGGATTTCCACGGGCGATTCCCCAACCCCCTACAATCACCCCTCGCCTTTTACTAGGCACACTGTCCCTCCTTATTTCTGCACCAAACCTGGTTTTTAACATCTCGTTTCAATCTCCATGAAATTCTGCATATGCTGAAGTATTCCATTTTTCAAATAAGTCGAAGTAAGAGGGTAAAATTTCAGGGCTCGTTTCACTCATACGTACGCGAAATCACGCTGCTGCCGCGTGACGTCTTTGTCTCATCGAGCCGCATAGAAACCGCGTACGTGTGAAACGAACCGCGATTTCTCGGGTTTCGGTGGCTAAAAAACCAATTTCTCTTATTTAAAAACCTATTTCGTGGGGTTAGCTCGCTAAAAAATCAATTTCGTTCGCTAGGAAAGCAATTCGTGTGTTTCCGCTCTGAAAAAGCAATTTCGGAGGCTTTACCTACTCGTAGAAATAAATTTCGCTGTTTTCGCTCCTTAAAAAACCATTTTGGGAGGTTTTCCTTACAAAAAGCCATTTCGTCGCTTTCGTTTTCTATAAAACCCCAATTTCGAGGGTTTCGCTAACTAAAAAAAAAAAAAAAAACAATTTCGTGAGGGTTTTGCTCGCTAAAAAAATAATTTTCGCTCGTTAGGTAAGCAATTCGAGGGTTTTCCTGACTGAAAAAGCTATTTTGGGGCCTTTACTCACAAAAATCAATTTCGATGGTTTTGCTCACTAAATAAGCAATCTCGGGGGGTTCGGTCTCTAAAAAACTAATTCCGTGGGTTTTGCTCACTAAAAAAAAAAAAAACATTTGTGAAGGTTTTGCTCACATAAAGTCATTTCGCCTGTTTCGCTCCATTTGTACCTCAATTTCGAGGGGCTTGCTCCGTTGCTCGGTAAAAAATCAATTTCCTTAACTACAAAAGCAATCTAGCTCGTTAAGACAGCAATTCATCTCGATAAAAAACAACAACAATTTCGTGGGTTTCAATCGCTTAAAAACACTAATATCGCGAGGTTCAAAACTAATTCAGAGGGTTTCGCTCACTAAAAAAGCAATTTTCAGGGCTTTGCTCACGAAAATCAATTTCATTCGATTAAAGAAGCAAAATCATCACGAAACTGCCTCTCAATTACGCTGAAACATGTGGACACAGCAGAACTTGCTGTGGGGTGGTTTACGGGCCTTAGGGACAGTTTTCCAGGAATTTAGTCCCCGAAATTTGATTTTGAGGCTCAATTACAGACAATAATTGAGCTAACGGAACAGGTTAAATAGGACAAAGGCTAATGCGCCATCAGGGAATCACAATTCTGTCAGAAACTTCATCGTATCTAGTGGGAATTCATGCAGGACATGGTTTTACCCTCAAGCCATATGTATTTCTTAGCAAAACTGACTAAGCGGTTAAATACCGAACATTGGGGCCAACAAATTGGCAACCGAACTTAATTTGTGAATACCAATGGCCTGTACAATTCTGTCTACGTAAATTTCCTCCTTATTTAATAACAGTATTTTGTAATCCCCTTATAATTGAAAAAAAAAAAAAAACAGCGAACGGAATCGGTTGAGTTGCCTACGTTTGATGGGGGGGGGGGGGTCTCTTGTTAGTGGAGCTATTTACTGCACTGTTTGTATCTTGCCCACTTCGGTTACGTTTTGAAGGCTCTCACGCGGAATGCTTAAGGCCGATTTTTGTTGGCATCTTACCGATCTTACTGTTGGACAGCGCGTCCTGGGGTGACTGTAGTTTTAGTGTATGTAAGCCCCTTTTTTCCAAATTTTTAACAGACATGAAAAAAAGGAAAAGGTTCTCTATTTCCGATTTTTGCTGTGAATGTTTCTACTTCTCTTTCATTTATGTTTTTTCATTTATGACCGGGTTTCCATAATTAAGTTCGAGGAGTTTGGGTAATTCAGTTTATTCGATGTGTATTTTTGATAAATTCCAAGAAGAATAAATTCAGCGTCTGGCTACATCTTAAGGCCGGTTCATACGATACAAATTTTCACGCTAGATTTCAAACATATTAAGCTCCGCGAGAAATTTTTGTAGAAATCACATCTTTTCAAAGAACATCCGTGCTATAATGTATAGGTACGTATAGTTTATCTGGTAAACAAACGTTCTGAACCGCGGGCTTAATACGTGTTGTACACGATCTTTGATCTTAGGAACATGCACTGCACTTGATCAATGTTAATGGTGTTTGTTTTTAAATTGATTGATTCCTCGACTTCTACCTGGGTCCGCACCAGATAACGAACTGATGCTTCCGCCTGAAATCATACGTAAGATATTAATTAAGAAATGAAACATTCTCACCTTATTTTCATCACCTCAGCCAGAATGTGACCCAATTGAACCAGATCTTCATTGAAATTTCTAATTTCGGCGTATAAACTCAATTCGGGATCGTCCCTAGTTATTTGAACCAAAAGGAAGCAAAATATTTTTTGTTTTGAATCCCCACAAATGAGCCTACCTGCACATTTCGTTTTCCGGTCGATGACAACGATTAACTAAACGAGTTTGTGCCAAGGCAATGAATCTCTTTTTCGCTTCAATCGCTTCAGTAATGTTTTTAATAGTGACAGTCGCTTGATTTACGAGTCCGAGTGTCTGAAAATAATAATTGAGGTCAACTATTTTGTTTCATCATTTTAACCAGTTAGACTCACGTCAGACAGTCGATTTTCCAGTTTTGTTTTTTCAGCGTTGACTTCAGCAATCCGTGCGTGAAACGCTGCAACCACCTCGGAATTCTTTCTATTGAGATCCTCGGTCGTTTGTATCAGAATTGAGTCAATTCGAATGCGCATTGGACGGGAGTCTTTCAGTTCATTCCGGCACTCTTCCAAAAGTCGCTCTGCTTCATCCCACCAGTCTTCGACTTCAACGGACCTTGAAATCGTTTAGAGGGGGGGGGGGTTGTTTAAAAATTAAAAATCCCAATGGTTTCTGGACAGATTCAGAATAAATGTAGCATTATACTGTGGGTGATCAGGAAGTGACAATTGAAGAGCAACAGATTCGCTGCGAGCGGATAGTTGTAAATTGTAGTTGTCTATCGCTTCCGAAGCTTCTTTGTTGTAAATCATTCGTTCAAAGTGACGCAACAGTGCTTTCATCGTCCGAATTCTCTCTTTCAGTTGATCGAAAATTGCGTTTAATATGTTTTGGGCATTTATTATGGCGGCTTCTTCAGATTTTAGTTCTTCATCGACTTCGTCCCAGCAGAGTTCGATTCCCAATCGTTTTCCCCTGTTTATTGCCCGGAACGAAATACTTAGTGAAAAAGTATTGTGTTATTCACTAATTTTTTTTACCTTAAGCTTTGACATTGCTTATTGACTTCGAGCTGCTCGTTTTTTATACTATTTCTTCCATCACTGACACGATCGAGGTATAATTTTAGACATTCTATCTGAAATGACAAAGATAATTTTCGCCTCAACTGTTTGAAAAGTACTTACATCTAATTTGTATAGAAATTACCTCCTCTGCCACAAGGCTCTTAAACAAAATAAGTTGAGACTTTTGGTATTCTAAATCTCTGGTTTTTACTCGCAAGTAGTGATCGCTTTGCTCCTTTCCCTTAAGGCTATTCTCGACACTTTTATCAATGAGACGTGTCGCTTCATTCAAAATACGTTGTGCTCGATTTAGCTGATCGGAGTTTCTCCGGCGAATATGATAGTTGTACTCCTGCCATTTTTCCGTCGAAGACCTCAACTCAGCAATAAAAATTGTGGGTAAAAATTGACTTTACTGTTATTAATTTGATTTTACTGTTATTAATTTGATTTGATAGTTGTTTGTTACAAATTCAACATAATAATAATATTAAAATTGTTAGTAGAAGCGCTTATGCTACGAGGGTTAGTGAATAATGCGTGCAAGAAATCGTAGCCGTAGAAGCCTACGTGTGTTGTAGTGGGTCTTCAAAGACTACAATTTTGCGTTTTCGGCTCTTCTAATAGCCTAATTTTGGTGTTTAGCTTTTTCATCCTAAACTTGTCAGATTTTCGCTCATTCAAATCCAAATGTTATGAAATTGGCTTTTTCAAACCAGATTTTGTGGATTACCGTTTTTTCCTCAAGACCCACGTGGGGTTGACTCTTTGCTATTTTGGAGTATAAATTTCGGGATTATGTCTCTTCCAAGACTCAAATTTCGTGAATTGTTGTGTTTCTTTTTAAAACCAAAATTTTGTAGGGTTGACTCAAACCTGTGTATAGCAATTAAAAAACCGAATCGGATCTTCCTTTAAAATTATTCCGGGGGTTTGGCTCTTTCAACACTTGAGTCAGGGGTTTCGCCCAAGCACAATTTCACGGGTTTGACTAACTCAAATACCAACTCTTTGGTGGTGTGGAGAGGGGGGGTCAAACAAAATCCCGCAGAACCAAATTTCACGGGTTAGGCTCTTTCAAAAACCAAATATTTGCGGGTTTGACTCACTCAAAACCCAATTTAATGAGTTTGACTCGGTCAAAAAAACCATTTCGCGGTTTTTCCAACAGAATGTATATGTATAAAAATAATGATACAGTCGACATAAATGGAAAATCGTACCATAAATTGTGTGGCGCCGTGGGAAATAAAGTCAATAGTATAAATAAATGGCTCAACTTACCACATAACTTCCCGGTATCGTTGAACAAATAACCAAGGGAACAGTCGATCAATCCTTACTGCGCCAACCTGTTGCATTAAGGATGGGTAACAACGATAAAGAGTTTGATCGTTGTGTTTTCCTGCCTCTGGTAAACTTCACATAATTTTCTATTCCGACAAAATCGTGAGGTGGTGGGGTTATGGTTCGTGTTGACTGCAAATAGTGATTCTCTGATGAAAATAGGGGAACGACATGCTGTTGATGAAAACCATGTCTACAATTCATACACTTCGATGCTCAAATTGTGTTTTTCTTTGAAATCATTTGAATTACATGAAATACGCTATAGTTATCTTTTTCTAACTTTTCACAAAAGAGGGTACATATTAGTTAACCCATGGACTAGATATGGAATGATTGGCCTCGTCTCGTCTTTCGGGATCTGAAATTTACTGCAGAGTGGATCCGAAAACCCACTCCGGATAGAATGTGATCATAACATATTTCATTTACAACACAATGAACATTAGTCCAGTCAATCTAAGCATAAAAATGCAAAATAAATGCAATAAATATGGGATTTCGTTTTTTTGCGGGAATGTGTACGGGAGGGTCCCCTGATCATTGTCTAATAAAGTCCCGAGCTGAACGACCTGCCCCAGAGGGAGGGGGGTCGTTTAAAGGTACCTTTTCGTGATTTTTCACTTGTATCTAAAAAACGATGCGTCTTAGACAAAAACTTTCGAGACTTTTAGACAATGATGTAAGCTCCTTAAATTATCTTCAACTTTTACTCCATGCATTTTTTAAAAAATTCATAACAGTTTTCGATATATACGACCTTGAAATGTGACCTTTTTCAAAAACATTATTTTAACCTCACGTTTTTTGTCAAACTTTTCATCCTACCTTCTTACCTGTTCAATTTTAGCGTAAAGAATAAATTTAGAAGTTGTTGAAAATTGAATTTGCTTCAAGAATACATGCATAAACGCCAAATTATCTTTAAGGGGTCGTCGGCTATGAATTTTGTGGTTTCAAAAGGAAGTCTACAAAAATGATTCACAAATTTTAAGTTTTCATCCTCAAACAAAGCTGCGGCGCTTAGCCGCCAAGTCACCAGTCGCCATTTCGCTATCGCGGCCCTCATCAGCCCTGGTGAGCCGGGTCTCCTCCCTAACTCGATTTTATCAGGTCAGTTCGAGAGTCAGGGGCGGAAAGATCGTTGAGTGCAAAGTCCACTCATAGAAAAATACAGCGATTTCGCCCACTGCATCACTTCCACACACCGTCATGCCTCCA
This sequence comes from Corythucha ciliata, assembly GCA_038030265.1. Taxonomy (NCBI): domain Eukaryota; kingdom Metazoa; phylum Arthropoda; class Insecta; order Hemiptera; family Tingidae; genus Corythucha; species Corythucha ciliata. The sequence continues at coordinate 36,808,693 of CM075941.1, forward strand.
TTTCTCTCAAAACTGTAAAATTCGCCCCAAAACCCATGAGATTGAATCGACGGAAAATATGACTTACGTTAGTCTGATTTAAAACCAGTCATGAGCGTTTGGCACTTTCGAAAACAGAATTTCGTTATTTTGACTCTTCCAAACGTCAATTTCGTGAATTTTCGCTCATTCAAAACTAAATTGTGTGGATTCGTCTCGATCAAATCCCAATTTCACTCGTTCAAAAACCAAATTTCGTTGAATTTACACCATCAAAAACCCAATTTAAGATTGACATCTCCAACTAAGGAAGAATATCCAAGAAAAAGTATCCAAACGTTTTCGTCCAAGACGCACTGTTTTTGAGATACAGGCGAAAAACCACAAAAGGGTACCTTTAATCAGTCCCCCTCCCCCAGTGGCAGAAGATTCAGCTCGGGACTTTATTAGACATTGATCAGAGGACCCTCCCCTACACATTCCCGCAAAAAAACAAAATCCCATATTTATTTCCGCTCAAAACCTTAGATTGACTGGACTACATATTTTTCCTTAGAAAATGATCTTTCCCGAGAAATTGCCCATTCACGTGATTGGAAAAGTCCTACGGGGGGGGGGGGGGTTCTACAGGAATCCTAACATCATTGTTTCTCCGAAAGCCACGATTTTGCCATCCGCGAAGCCAATTATCCAAACTAGAAAAAAATCACAAACATTGATACATTGAGCTGTTTCCAACCTTCCCTTTAAATTATTTTGCTGCTCGAATTACACGAATTAATGGATGTATGTATTCCCATTTCAGAAACCCCGAGACGTTTTCATTGTGGAATTCTTACAATGCTTCAGTGCCATACTCGCTCATCCTGTAATGGGTGGCCCAAAAATGGATAAAATGCTCAAATTCGTAGCCGTGTTTTTCGCTACGTATGAAGATGATGTCGAAGACGTCGTATATGCTACTTTAAAATTTATTTTTCAGGTCCGGGAATCCTTTCGTATTCGCCCTGAACAAAGTTATCATTTTTCTTCCTCATTTTTTTTTTTTTATAGCACCACAACCGCGAATCGCACTTTATCAGATTTCACTGCTGCCGATTTATCACTTTCTTCTTGAACAACCTCGGGGAATCTGCTTCTGTTGATGAACGAGTTTTCGATCAGATTCGTGCTGCATTGGGAAAACGTCTTAATGCACGTTTAAAATTGCGCCTATCCCCAATCAACATTTCGTTGAAATATATTTGATTTTTTCTCCAGGATAAAAATACAAAAATACGATGTGAAGCTGCGACGGCTCTTAAAAGACTTCAAACACCGTCGGATGAAGAATGCCCCGTGATAAAAGGTTTACTCGGAACACTACATGTTTCCAAATGTTGCCAATACTTTCTTCTTTTTCCAGCTTATTTATTTTACCTCGAGCGAGACCCAAACACCGAAGTTAGAATTGCCATTCTCAAAAATCTTGTTCTCACTCCCAAAACTTTGCCGTTCGTCGTCAGCCGAATCAGCGACGTCAGTGAAGCAGTTAAAATCGAAGCCTACAAATCATTGTGTGTTTTGAATCCCAAGAAATTCTCGATAAAATGTAGGCAAAAAATCTTAACTTACGGAATGAACGACGAATGCGGTAATTTGATTTATTTCCCTCGGTAAAGTGTCGTTTCTTTAATTATAGCAGTTCTATTTTGTTCAGGAGCCGTCAAAGATTACGTTTTGACCCGTTTGATTCCATCGTGGTACGAATCAGTCAGTGAAGATTTTACTTCTTTGTTGAGGTTAATACACGTAGAGACTATCGACACTGACGTACTCAAACGTATTTTATTTTCATTGTTCGAGTAAGTAACATTTTTTTTTTATTCCCCTCTCCCATCTATATTTGCCAATGTGGAACTTAGGTAGTCGTCACTGAAAATATCTTTGAACCCCCTTTGACCTTCTACTCTAGAAAATGCCCTGTCGTCCTTGGCTCCCGATTTACACTAAAATTGACGATTTTACCTTAAAACTGGTGGTTTGGACCCAATCGGATGATTTTACGTCAAAACTGACGACTTGGCCTTAAAACCTACGATTTATCTCCAAAGTGGCGATTTTCCCCAAACAGATTAATAACGTTTCCCATTTTCACAAAATTCTGCATTTGGGCACTGACAATTTCCACCTGTCCACTCTGAATGTAATTATATGATAGAAGACGGGTGGAATTGAATTGCCCTGTTGCAAAACTGTAGGCAAATGGTGAGCGCTATTAGTTACAATTTTACTTTTAGGGTAAAATCGCCAGTTTTGTTGTAACGATACCTGGTAGTTTCACTTCAAACCAGAATATTTTACCCCTGAAATGCCGATTTAACCCAAACGGAGGATTTTGCGACAAAACTGACGACTCTTGTCTTGGAAACTGTGACGATTTCAAAACAAAACTGACGATCTTACCACATTACTGACGATTTGTTCCAATATAGGATATAGGACGATATTATTCATTTATTTATTTCCAGCTCTTTAAACCACTGCTTGAGCAGAGGCTGGAGTTGCAAACAGTTTTACATTAAATTACAACAAAACCAATTATTACACCAAAATAGACGATTTCACGCCAAAACTGACGTGTTACCCCAAAACTAGAGTTGTCACTACAAAACTGGCGATTTTACCCCAAAACGTTTGGCGGCTTTACCTTAAAAATGAGTGTTTCACTCTGAAACTGTTTATTTTACAACAAAATTGACTATTTTTAACCAGAAAATTGGAGATTTTACTCCAAACCTGAAGTGTTCTACTGAAGATTTCACTACAAAAACTGGCAATATTACCTAGAAACTGTCCGTTTAAACCCCAAAACTAACAATTTCAGTCTAAAACTGGTGGCACCACGCCAAAACTGGGCATTTTACTCCAAAACTGACAATTTCACACCATAACTGACGTTTTCCCCAAAAAGGATGATTTTACGCCGAAACTTACTACTCGGTCTTGAAAAGTCTGACGACCTTAACACAAAACTGACGATTTCCTGACAATTTTTATTTCTTGTGGTGACGATTTCACCACAATACCGACGATTTGTTCCCAAAAAATGAGACGGTACCCCATAGATGTCACAACTAAACTGGCTATTTTGCTTAAAAAAAAAAAAAAAAAAAAAAAAAAAAAAACTTACGGTTTTTACGGTTTTACCTCAAAATTGAATATTTTACCCAAAAATGGAAAGAACTTTGTTTCAACCTAAAAAGAAGGTTTTACCCTCAAACTAATGATTTTAATGCCAACCTGAAGTGTTGTTCCGACTATTTCACTGCAAAAACTGACAATTTTATCCGACAAATTACGGTTTTAACCTAAAATTTAAAGGGTAAAATCGGCAGTTTCTTAGTGAAAACTTCAGTTTTCTGGTAGATTGTCTCTAGGTAGAGTCTTGAAGTTTGGGTTTAAAAACTTCTGTTTTGTGATAAAACCACCAGTTTCGGGGTAAACTTTTCATTTTTAGGAAAAACTGACATAATTTATTTCAAGGGTAAAATCATAAATCACAATTATTGTTGTGAAATCTTCAGTTTTTATATTACACGTTTAGCTTTGGCGTGAAATCCTTAGTATTTGACAAAAATCGTAACTTTTTGAGATGAAATCCTGCAAAACTAAAGATTTCACGCCAAAGCTGACGAGTTATATCAAAACTGAAGATTTCGAGACTCGGATTTTGAATGAAGTAAAAACATGAACGTTGCTAGGGTATGGATCAGATGATTGGTGGAATTTCAAAAAGACGTGAACGTTTTTCATTTTTACGTCTTTCAAAATCTCCCTAAAACTACTAATTTTACCCTTGAACTAATTTTGACAGGTTTCCCTCAAAATGAAACGTTTACCCCCAAGCTGATGGTTTTGCCACAACTTTGGCAAATTTTCCTTGAAACTGACGTTTTTTAACCCAAAATTGAAGTTTTTACCGTAAAAACTGCTACCAGAAAACTGAAGTTTTCACTACAAACTGGCGATTTCGGCCTTAAAATAAATTGAGTGGTTTTTACCTCAAAAATATAAATTTTACATCGAAAATGGCGATTTGAGCACAAAATAGGTGGTTTTAGCACAAAATGGCAGTTTTAACACACACAAATTGCGATTCACGTAGGTACGGAAATTGTGATTTTTGCATTAAACTGATAATTTCATCATTATGCTGGCGATTTTAGATTTCGGAGATGCGTAAAGAGAGCCAAACGCCCAAAAATGTTTTTTTGAGGGCAAAATGCGAGGAATCCGCATGTTATGTCCACTATATTCGCGGGAAAATTCGTACAGCCTCAGAAAACGGACCCGATCGGCCAAAACCCATACAGAGAATCCGTTCATTGGTTAGCCACTGCACCCGTACAGAATCTCTTTAGACGCATTATCCACCCCCTAACGCCAAAAAATCATGGCTCAACCGGCAAAATGATTAATTTAGTGTCCTCAGCTGCAGACTCGGCCATTTTTTCCCCCTCGTCACAGAGTCAGAAATTGTTCCGGATACTCACTTTATGTCACTATTAATTTGGTAATAAATGTGCTTGTTTTCCTCTTAAATTAACTATCAAGCCAGGCGCCTTATTCAGAGTTGTCGGGAAAAAATGCCGCAAGTGCGGTTACCACGGAGGGATAATGTTATTTCTTGTACGGCGACCATGGATCATTCTTGCGGCATTTTCTTCCCGACCGTTCGGAATAAGGCCCCAGAACTCTTAAAATGTTGGTCACAGAATCCTACTATTTTCGGCCCCAAGAGTTGTATTCAAACCCAGAAATTAAATACAGATGCTGGCTGCTCGCCAGACATCAGCATCGCCTCTAACAACTCTCGTAATAAAGAATACTATCAATGCAAGCACGAAGCTTTATGTTTGATGTCCTGAACGTCATCTCTGCCATAAAATATTTCTTTTTGATTGTTCAAATCATGGATCACCCAATTGACCGACCTTTCGGCTGATTGGATCAGTCATGGGAAACGTCCCTTCTCCTTCTCTGGAACATATCACAACCATCTTTTAAGATGTTTTATTTTGTACGCATATCGGGCAACAAACAGCAGTCCCTCTTCAGGATACACGGATCAGGAGAAAAGAGAATTCAGTCATAGAAACCGCCATTTTGCTCTATATCGTCAATTCAGTCCCTGTACCACATCTGCTGCGTTCAAAAGGTATTTCTTCGCATGGAACTTACAAGTCAGCTCCGCTATGAGGATCCCCTTGTCTCCCAGAGCGGACCATTGAAAAAAAAAAAAAAAAAAAAAAACCCTGTAATTGGATGACTTTATCGAGTGGTGGGGGTATAAAGTAACGGTAGGCCGGTCACTCCATCTGGCGGACCAAATTTGACAGAATTCTACTGACCATTTGCGCAGTGGTGGACCAACACCTGCCGGGCCCGACGCGAAAATGTCTCAATAAGTGAACAATCTAGAGTTAATCTCTAAATAAGTAAAAAAGGACGGGCTATGGAAACGGCATACAGATTGGACTGCATGTCAGGGGAGGTAGGAAACGGAGGGATACGAGAACACATGCGCAGAGTGGCACCGTCCACGGGCATGAGATCGGATCAAAGGGTTAAACAAGGAGACTTTGTAAAGACGATCGTGGTCAAACTATCCCGGGAAGCCGGGCAAGGGGGTGATACAGAAGAGATTAAGTGTTTTACGGACGGTTCAAAAATTGGAACCGGGAAAGGGAAGGCGGGGTCAGGCATATACATCCCCGGAATGGGGGTGGAAGAGAGCCTGACGTTGGGGAAATACGCGACGGTGTTCCAGGCGGAGGTTGCGGCCATAGAGGCTTGTGCAATCGAGCTGAGACGGAAAGGCGTGACAAATAAGCGAATAACGATATACTCGGACAGCCGAGCCGCCCTCGGGGCCATTTCCAGGCCGGTGGTCAAGTCGGGGGCGGTGGGGAGCTGTAGAGCCAGTATATCGGCACTGCTGACGGAGGGTAACACAGTTACATTAGGGTGGGTACCAGGTCATGCTGGCATCCCGGGGAATGAGAGAGCAGACAAGCTGGCTAAGACGGGGGCCATGACAGAATATGTCGGCCCAGAACCGGCGGTGGGGATAGCAAGGGAAGTAGGACTCAGTGAAATTCGGGGTTGGGCGAAAGCGGAAGCCCAGGCACGATGGGAAGCAGAAGATCACTGCAGACAAGCGAAAGAGGGCATTAAAAGGTATGATGCCAACACGACAAAGTGGCTGGTAGGGTTAGGGCGGAAGCAAACTAGAATATTTACAGGGCACTTTGCAGTTCAGAGACACTTGCACATGATGGGGCTAATAGGGGACCCTACATGTGAGAGGTGTGGAGTGGAGGAGGAGACAACGGGTCATTTAGTGAGAGAGTGTGAGGGGTTTGCGGCAGCGAGGTTTGCTATATTTGGGAGGGACAGGTTGACCGACCTAGAATTTTCCAGGGCTCAAGGGGTCCGAGTACTGGATTTTCTGGGGAGGGTGAGGAGATTTGAGGAGCCGTGCTAGCCCCTCCGAGTCCGGGATCCGTTGGGTATGACGTAGGGGCCCAATTGGTGGCCTTGGCGTCGCCGGGCTCGGCTTGGCCGGGACGGCACCCCCCAAAAAAAAAAAAGAAAAAGTAAAAAAGGAATGGGTACACATAATTGTTGCGCTGTACTAAATTATGGCGTTTACGAAATTTTAGCCACGAACTTGCCTCTAACAACTGCGAATTAGCGTTTTCTTTATTTATTCACCGTGAATTAGCGCTTTTCCTTAATTTTTACCGATAATTAGCTCTTGTTCTCAATTTTAGTCGTGAATTACCGCGTTTCTTCTATATTAGACAACCTAGCGGCGAATGAGCGCTTTTTCTGAATTTTAGCCGCAAATTAGCACTTTGTCTCTAGTTTAGCCGCGAATAAGCGTTTTTTCTCAATTTTAGCCGCGAATCTTGGCGTTTCATCAATTATAACCGATGAGAAGAGAATCACCTATCTCAATTTTGGCCACGAATTATTGATTTTCTTACATTGATCCGCGAATCATCGTTTTTCTCTGTTTTAGCCTTTACTTTAACAACTCCGTTTTTTAAATTTCAGTCTCAAATTAGCGTCTTTTGTCAAGTTACTGTGCGATTGAGCGCTTTATCCAACTTTCAACCGTAAAAACAGTTCTTCTCCGTTTCAGCCACGTATTATCGGGTTTTCTCAAATTGATCTGCCTATTGCCATTTTATACATTTTATTTGCGAATAAGGCCTTTTTTGTCAACTTTAACCGTTATACAAGGTTTTTTTTTTAAATTTAGCTGCGAATTAGCGCTTTTTTAAATTTTAGCTGCGAGGTAGCGATTTTGTTTATATTTGTATCCACGCAAATTAGTGCTTTTTCTCAATCTTAGTTGCAAAGTTGCCTCGATAAACCACGAGATGGCGTTTTCTCAATTTTAGCCGAGCCTGCTGAGAGATTGATCCCTGCTTTTTCTGAATTACATAGCCTCGAGTTGGCGTTTTTAACGTGAATACGTTTTACGGGCGTATAGAGACCAATTCGGCAGAAGTGGCAAAATGGGTCTCACAGCGCGTGCGCCGCCAAGTGTGGGTGGTGCTGGGTGGGGGTTATTGGGGGTGGGAATGAGGGATGTGATCAAGATCCCAACTCAAACCTCAAGATGAACTGCCACTTACTTACTAGCCAAAAAACGTATTATTCACCCTAAACTCTGGGTCCGTGGACCTAACGATTTTTTTTCTATTACGTTTGTGAATTAACGTTTTTGTCTATTTTTAGCCGCGAATTATTGATTTCTTTTTTCTACGAATTAGCGCCAAGATTAGCACATTAGCCCACCAGGCATCATCAAAATTTTATCAATAGCCGGATAGAAATTTGGGGTTAGCGCGTTTGCTCTATTTCAGCCACTAAAGTTGCCTTCAGATACCTCGAATTGGTGTATTTTTGATAATTTTAGCGGCAAATAAGCTCTTTTTTTTCAATATTAGCCGCGAATTAATTATTTAAAACATCAAAATCCCCATTTGTTCATATTAATTTAAGCTTATGGGGGGCCCGGGATGGTTTGCCCCCCTCGCTTCGACGTAGGTACGCTACTGCATTTACAAGTTGTCTGTCACGATTCCCCTTATAGGCGGCATCCTCCCTGTATGATGCGCTACTAGTTTCTGTCCTTCTGCACTCCTTTAGTACATACACCATGCCTATTATTGACTTGAACTGTCACTATGTGAGTCTGTGTTTTGTGCTCAACGATCAGTTTCGGCTTGATCAAATTGATGCTTCTGAGGTTTTCTACCCAGCACGGCCACCTGTTGAACAACGTTTCATACTTCGGCCATTCTTTGTTGGGCTCAAAACCATGTTCAATGTTCACAGGGAAGAATCAACTGAGACGTTGATCGAAAAAGTATCAGCTTCCCAGAGAAATAAATTGATTGCAATTGACGATTTAACAATTGAAAATGTTACATTTTGGTATTTCGTTATTTACTACTTACGACAGCCCAAACTTGAAGTGGACGAAGATGAAATATTCAAAATCGTTCCTGAGCTCTCTAGGTTCACAGTGTACGTCAGGATGTAAGTTGATTGTTCATATTTGTCTTTGAATAGGTTTGAAATAACTAAATGTGTAGGGTTCACTCGAAGTTCGCTGAGAATAAAGAAACAATGCAGTACATCTTAATTCATTTGTTTAAAATATCTGCATTGTACAGTATGGATGATGAAGTCGGAAGGTAAAAATTCATTTAAACCTCTGGTAACACTAATTGAAACCCGTGTTTAAATTAGGGAGAAACTTCGAGACTTGTGTTGCAGTGTCCTCACCGATAAGGACATCACACTCAAATGCATTCCAGATATTGTGAAGAATTTGGAAAAAGCCGTACCAACAAATGAACATCTTCAAAGTCTCGTAGCTGAGATCGTGAGTGAAATCCGCGAGCCACTGTGCGCCAACACCGAGTCCGTCGAGATGCCACAAAATGATGACGTCGTTTGTGGTGAAAGTGAAGCGACTGTCTTTGAAAACACTCAACAGGCTTTGGTTGGGGTAAGTAATTATTTTTCAGATTCTCCTGTCTTATAAATATTAACCTGGTCTGTTATATAGAATTCAGATCCTGAAACGGTCATTAAGTGTTTGACGATCGTATTGAATGTTGTTAAATCAAAAGCAATTGGTAAAATAAGCGAAACTCTTCTAAGCTTGAAAGACAATTTTGTGATGAAATGTTTTGAGGTAAAGCGAGTCTTACTTTTGTTTTGATGTGGAGTTTAGTAATTATTATTATTTTATTCGTAGATTTTAAACGATGAGGTGCAAACCCTGGCTCAAGAAGTTCTAACGGTATTCTGCATTTGGGACGTCAACATTGCTAAAACAAATATTCTCAAGTTTTTCTTCCTCGTAAATATTTTGCCTAGTTGATTGTTGACCAATGCGTCAAACCATTTTTTTTTTCCTCGTTTAGATGTCGTCAGAAGCGACGCGAATTCCTGCCCTTAAGTCGCTTTTCGATAACTTCTTAGCCCATGGCCTCCACTCGTTTGTTAGCACATTTTCAGTCCCTAGTAGACCGAGTGAAGGTGACGGTATATTCGACGATTTCGGTGGACCTGAGTGGAGAGATGAGAAAACTCTACCGCCATCGTTGAGGCCTATGTTTCACACGCTGACTGGATTCCTGGAATCCGAGGTAAATAAATTCAATATCAGAAGCTTCTTCTCCCGAACCTTTTATGAAGAAAAGAAAAAGCGTTTTTGGTGTGGTTTTTCAGAATCCAGAAGTCAGGTCAATTGTGAGTCAAGGATTCGCGAAGCTCTTCCTGGCCGGCGTATTAGAATCGCCCGTGATTTTTGCCAAACTGAATACATTTTGGTTCAGCCCTTCAGCAGGTAAAATTATTGAACTACAATTTGTCTTCACCTCGTAAAACAAAAAAACGCGTTTTTCTTCCCATTTCAGCTAAAGGTCATGACATGCGCTTACCCCTGGGACTTTTCTACCAATGGTTTTCTACGAAAAGCCCTAAAGCTGGTCCTATAATACTTGACTCCTTTTTGTTAACCCTGAGATTCGTCGATAACTACAACAGCAAAAATGTTGAGGATGAAATCGATCTTATGTCAGTCGCTTCGGGACTCATCGAACTTATCGCCCCGGACAACTGTATTCCACCACCCGATCTAAAAAAGACTGGAAGTTACCACATTCAACTGGCTTGCATCATAGCCAAAGAGCTGGTCAAAGTGTGCAATCATTCCGTATTGACGAAAGCTCTTAGTTACCTTGTCTTTCCGTCTGAGGACGGACCCCACCTTAAGGAACTACTAAATTTGTTGTCGCCGGTTGTGAAGGTAAAGTTTAGACAACTATTTTTAAAAGTACTACCTATTGTAACTTTTATCTTTAAATTTCGTAGAGATTAGCTACTTACCGCGATAAAAGGCTGCTGAATACGCTGATGACGTTCAAATCCCGCGTTGCAGAAAGGAATGCTAAGTATATTGAAGAGAATAAGGAGGAAGACGTTGATTCGCAAGTGGATCAATTGGAATGCAGGGCAGAGGCCCCGTCTGAGACCGTGGAAAGAGTTCGTGAAAATTTTGAAACGATGGACGTGGCTGTGGAGGAAAGGGAGGACAGCCCAGAGAAAAAGGAAGACCGATTAGAACATCTGGTGGAAGATGTGGACGATCATGGAGAAGAGCAAGAAGAACAAGAAAAGGTAGTTGAGGAAAATACGGAAACAATAGAGTCAGAACACGAAAAGACGGGGGCAGAGAAAAGTCTTGCAACGAACAACACTGTCGTTGATGAAACTCTCGATGAGGTTAATGGAGATGAAGAAGATGAAGTTGAAGTTTCAGTTATGTGAGTGAAGAAAATAACAGCGTGTAAAACATGAAATTATGTACTTTTATTTATTTTCTGCAGTGAGGAATCCTTAACAGAAACAACTGGTGCCTCTAAGCTGCCGTCTTCTCAAACGTACTAATACTTTTAATAGTGGAACTACAATATACAAGTCCTGTATGTGCATACTAAATTTTTACTTTTTTAGGTCACTAATGACATCGGATAACTTCTCACCAAGGATCACTCGATCCCGCCGAAAGTGATCCAACCTGAATCGGGACGGATTTCTTGGGTTAATGTATAATTTGTACAAATCGTTTATTTTTATTTTTTAAATTGTGTACAGTAGCTGAAACATTTTCTACCCCGAAACAACACCACGGCATTAAAGGAGGAAAGTAGATCTGGGGAGCAATGGAATATCGTGCGAGAACGTTTTTAAACAAGCCAAACCAGTGAATCTGATTTTACAAGTAGCTAAAGCCTTGCAATTGGGGGTTTTCATAGTGAATCGCCGAATTGGGGTTTAAGGAGCCAAATTCAAGAAATTTTGTTTGGAAAGATCGAATGCCCGCAAAATTGTGGTTTCAAAGAGCCGAAACCTACGAGATTTTGTTCACGAAATGGTGATAATATAAGAAAGCGGGGTTTGAAATAGCAACAATTTTAAAAGGGATTTGAACGAGGAGAATCCACAAAATGTTGGTTTGAAAGAGCGAAATTTGGTGTTGAAAATAATCTTGAAGAGGAAGCCACACATTTTCCACATTCATGCCGTCATGCTTGGTTACCAAAACTCATGAAAACACGATCCGTTCAAATATATCAGGCCCTATATTTTTTTATTAATTTTTAAATCTATTGGGTTGCGGGACCCATTTGAAATAGGCTAGAGAGACTGATGACGTAATATCAACATTCGCATAACCATCACAATAGCTTCCCACAAATCAAACAATAGGACTTGAGAGAAATGACAGGGGCAAAATAATAACAGCCATGATGAGGAGGGTTGGGTGGGGTCACAACGCCTTAACTACGTCACGAGTCACTGACCGCCCGTTTAAGGTAACAAAAAAATGGCAAGTTTTATTATTTCACTATAAATCGAAATCAATCGTTTACGCACTAACATTGAATTCCTGGTCATATTTAGTCGTTTTCTTTCGAAAAAAAATGTTTCCGGCGATTTTTAATTTTTATGTTATTTCCTCATTGCGATCTTTAGGTTTTGAAAGCCAATGGTGCATGGTTGCTTTTGGATCACGTGAGCCAGGGACGGTTCAACAGTGGGGCGGGGTAATGGGGAGTAACCCCCCCTCACAGAAAACTTGATTTTTTAAGAAAGGTAGAGAGAAAATCACGACGATTCCCTGAGGACAAGCGGTGGTAGCTTTGCTTATTTGTCAATTCTCTCATATACAAGGCTACCCCCTCCTCTGCAATGCCAATTTCGTAGCCTCACCTTTTCATGAAGTGAGTCTTCATGCAGAATTCTTACATGTTGAGAAATGTAGCATTAAGGTACCTATTGGGATGAATATGCCCGTCCTGTTTTCGAAAAATCAAATAAGCACCATTCACCCCAACTTTTTGCAGGGTAGATACCCCTCCACGATGTTTTCACTATGAAATTTAGGTGAAAAACTCGTGTAACATCCTTATATATGTATGTACATCTTGAATCAACACCCCAAGATGACATTAACTCTGGAATAATTGTGTCACTGATGTATTACATGACTGCTGGTCTATAAATTAAGAGGGTTGTTTGAATTCTAAAGGAAATTTAGCGCTCTTCGTCGTTTTAAGCCGGATTTCCTAGCAGCGCAGCGTTTTTAAAATTATTTCGCAGTCGAAAAGTAAACATGCCGTAACAACTAGGAATAAATTTGAAACGCTAGGCGTTTTGCCATTGGCGGATTAAAACTGTCAAATTGACAGGTTTTAACGCCGAAAATGACAGTGTCTATAGGGCGACATTGGCAGTGTTCCGAGAACGAAATTTACAGTTTCTAGAACGAAATTGATAGTTTCTAGTACTCTGATGCAAAGCCTCGTAATCAAGGATTTGGGATATTTGTTATGTTGGAGGAAATTGAGGTTCCAAGTCAAAATTGTCAGTTCCTGAGGCAAAATTGACAGTATTCCAAGTCGAAATTGACTGTAATCCAACGGGGCTTCACGTCCAACGGTGTCGTGGACGAGGGCGAGAGCACGCACTTTACTTTTTTACACGTGATTTATAATTTTTACTGAAATTAACAGTATCTAGGGTGAAATTGGCGAATTCGAGGACGAAATTGATAGTTTGTGGGGCGAAATTGGCAGTCTTAGAATAATATCGGTATAGTTTTGACGACGAAATTGACAGTTTTGAACGACGAAATTGACCTTCATAGTACAAAATTGGCAGTGTTAGATCGATACTGATAGTTTCAACTAGAAATTTACAGTCCCCAGGACGAAACTGACAGTTCTGGAGACAGCATTGACAGTTATTTATGACAAAATAGACAGTTTATCGATGAAATTGACAGATTCCAAGTCAAGACTGTCAGTTTCTGGGGCGAAATTGAGAGTTTTTTAAAGACGAAATTGACAGCTCGACCGAAACTGACAGTTGCCAAGGGAGAAATTAAGAAAATACATGCGGTAGGAAACTATCTGGGGAGTCGGCACGAACGTTTAGAGCATTTTTCCATCAAGAAATATGAATATACAGTGTGCAGCAGTTAACATACATCACCCACTTATCTCCATTATTATTGGAGATACTCTAAAAGTGCTAGGGGTAAGCCCCCTTGGTTTTCAGCCAGGATCCCAAAATTTTCGTAAAAAAAAATCGGGGTTCCTAAAAGGCTTAAAATCGGTCCCAACTTCCTCATTTTACATTACTTTTGACTCAAATTCATAAAATGGCTAGCTACCCCATATTTTCTGTGTTTTTTAACGAAAATAAAAACACAAATTCGTAGCTAAAGTCGAGAAAAACGCTCACTCGAAAACGGTTGGAAATCGGAACTATGTCTATAGAGACTTTATTGGTCCATTTTGGACCTAGAAAAACCCCCTTCATTTTTGCCATCGACTTACCGATCGAACTCATAGTGACTTCTCACAAATTTCTTTTCCCTTTAAATCTTTGAAAACAACCATGGAATGACATTACTGCATTTTTCTAACGCCTTATATCTTGCGTTAGAAAAAAGCTCGTGTGCACTGAGCATTATAGTGCAGTCAAAAAAACTTTTTTATGAAAGTCTCCTAGCGGGTAAAACTCGTCCAGCCCAGAGACTTGGCTCAAAAATTCCATATTAAAGTAGAATACGAGATCCGACAAGTGCCGAGTTATTGCAGAGTAGGGGAAAGTTCGTAAAAATGCCTAAATTTGAGATGTTTTATAAAAATAGAATGGTGTTCCTGACGTATTTGTGAATGCTGGTGATTGATTTGGTCGAATGAAAGCAAAATCGAGTCGAAATAGGGCTAATAATTTCCAAGTTATGTGAATTAGTCCTACCTACTAAAAATCATCGTTTTCACCCATAAAGTTGCGACAATTTTAAATTTGATGAAACTATCAATGGTAGACCGACGTTTTCAACGTATATCACAAATATCACTATAGTCTTCTTGAGTTATGACCAAAAGCGTACAATAAAACCTGGTTTTTGGGACTGGAATTGCAATCACTATCTTCTGGCACTTGAAAAACATGTAAATTCTTGGATGAGATAATGAAACTCATTCTGTCCACGTATTTATACAACAACAATGCAGTGGCGAAAAACAACACCTATCGGGGCCCGGGGCGGAAATCTCTAGGAGGCCCTTTAGCCTCTAATTAAAATAGGAATATACTTTTTAGTGGCGTTGAAGTACATATTTTTCGAAATTGCCTCCGAAAACCGTGCATGCGAGTTTTCTCAATTTTAACTGCGAAAGAGCGTTTTTTCTCAATTCTACTAGCACATTTTAGCTGCGAATTGTCTCTTTTTCTCAATTTTACCCGCGAATTAGCTCATTTTCTTATTTTTAGCTGCGAATCAGCGCTTTTTATAAGCCTCTTAGCCGCGAAAGTTGCCTCAATAACCCGAAAATTAGATAGCGTTTGAGTGCTCTTTCCCAATTTTATCCGTAAATTAGCAATTTTTCTCAATGTAAAGCTCGGTGCACACGATGCATTTTTCGAAGCATGTTTACATGCATGAAAAAAAACACATGATCCCCGGTAGTGACGTGACCGGTTGTTTTTTTAGAACAGGCAGGTCATCATGCTTCAAAAAATGCATCGTGTGCACCGAGCTTAAATCGTGAATTGGTGCTTTTCACCATTTTAAACACCATTTCGTATTTTTCTCTATCTATTATTCGCGAATCAGCGCTTTTTACAGTTTTAGCCGCTTGAATTAGCGCTTTTTCTCAACTTTATTCCCGAATTGGCTTCAGGAATCCGTGAGTTGGCGTTTTCTCAATTTCAGCTCTATGAATTAACGTTGGAAGTAGCGTTTTGAGTGCTCTTTCCAAATTTTATCCGCAAATTAGCGTTTTTCTCCATTTTAAACGCCAATTCGTGTTTTTCTAAATTTTGCCCTCGAATTAGCGTTTTTCCACTATTTTTAGCCACTTGATCTAGCACTTTTTCTCAATTTTATTCCTGAATTTATCCCAAGAATCTGCAGGTTGGCGTTTTCTAAATTTTAGCCGTGCTTTCGCGTTTTTTCTCCATGTTAAACGCCATATTCGTGTTTTTCTCAATTTTACCCGCGCGAATTCACGTTTTTCTTTATTTTACCCACGAGTTAATAGCGCTTTTTTACATTTTTAGCTGCTTGATCTAGCGCTTTTTCTCAATTTTATTCCCAAAGTTCCCCAAAAATCTGCGAGTTGGCGTTCGCTCCAGTTTCAGCTGTGAATTAGCCTTTTTTACCCGCAATTTTAGCAGTAAATGAGCACATTTTTTAATTTTAGTTGCGAATTATAGCGCCTTTTTTCGATTTCATCCGTAAAATCGCAATTTTCTTTACCTTAGCTGTGAATTAGAGTTTTCCTTCAGTTTTAGACGCGAATTCGCGTTTTTCTCGGTTTCACGCCATGAATCAAGCGCTTTTTCTCAATTTCAGTCCCAGCCGCGAGAATCCGTGAGTTGGCGTTTTCTCAATATTAGGTGTGAATTCGCGCTTTTCCTCAATTTTCAAAGCTGACAAATTGTAACACTTAATCACGAATTTTAGCCGTGAATATCGTGTTTCTCTATTTTTAGACTCGTATCAACGTTTTTCTCAGCTTTAGCTTGTAGCAGCGTGAATCATCGCTTTTTTCTCAATTTCAGCCACGAAATTGCCCCCAAGAATCGGTGGGTTGGCGTTTTCTCATTTTCAGCTGTGAATTTGCGTTTTTACCTCAATTTTAGCAGATAATTAGCACATTTTCTTAATTTTAGCTGTGATTTTTAGCGCTTTTTCTTGACTCATCCGTGAAATAGTAATTTTTCATACTTTACTAGCGTGAATTAGCGTTTTCCTCCTCTTTTAGACGCGAATTCGCGTTTTTGTCTATTTCACTCGTGAATTAGCGCTTTTTCTCAATTTCAGTCCCAATGTTGCCCTGAAAATCCATGAGTAGGCGTTTCTCCCTTCCAGCTGTGAATTCACGCTTGTTCTCAATTTTTTAATGCTGCTAAATTGAAGCGTGTTTCTTCATTTTTAGGACGTTAACTCTCGTTTTTCTCTTTTTTGTCCTTGTATTAGTGCTTTTCTCAGTTCTAGCCGCGTGAATTAGCACTACTTCCCAATTTCAGTCCCGATTTTGCCCCAAGAATTCGTGATTTTGCGTTTTCTCAATGTCAGCTGTGAACTAGGACTTTTTCTTAAGTTTTAAAGCCGCATATTGTTGCGCTTAATCACAACCCTAGCCGCGAATTAGCGTTTTTCTCCATTTTTTGGGCCGAAAGGACTCGTTTTGCTCAATTATGCGTTTATCCCTTTCAATTTTAGCTGCAAATTATCAGTTTTTGTGTATTCTTTCCGCAAAGTGGCGTTTCTCAACTATTTTTTCTCTCTTATTCAACGAATTAGCGTTTGTCTCATTGCATTGTGAAGTTACTAGTCGAAGAAACTAGTCGGCAAAAGTAATAAAATTGAAAAGAATGTTCAACTCAACAAAACCATTTATATCTAAAGTTAATTTTAACATTCAATAAAAAAATTGAAGTTTTCCGCAAAATTACCCCAAGAATCCGTCAATTACGCGTTTTCTCAATTACAGCTGTGAATTAGCGCTTTTTCTCAATATTAACTGTGATTTTTTTTTTCTCAATTTCAGCCGCGAATCAGCGTTTTTCTCAATTTTACAGGCGAGTTAAGCCATTCGTTTTACTTAAAAATCGCGATTTTTTCATCATTAAACTTTTCAGAGGCCCCATCCGAACGGTGGCCCGGGGCGGTCCGCCCCCCTCGCCCCTGCCACGGTACGCTAGAGCAACAATGCAACCAACACCAGGTCGCTATATCATTGATAGCTTTCGATGCATGCAAAAATTGGTGACTTTGCTGTTGTCATTCTTAAAATAGGGCGTGTAATGCGTTCAATTATGTTTTGTTTTTATGACTAGCCATAGTACAAAAAAAAAACCAAACGACTATTCGTTTAAATTTTTTAATGACTTTAACCCTCCACGGGAAAACGTAAGCGACAGGGAGCTGATTCAGTAAACGTAACCACCTGAATCGTATCCACCAAAGAACAGAAATTGTTTCCCCATGTTCGATCGTAAGCGACAAAACATGTTTAAAAAGTATCTGGCTCACAGTAGAAAGTTTTGAAATTATGAAAATAATTAGAATGAGTCACTAGGGTCACGTACACAAATTTTCAAGAGAATCGGACGAGATTAAGTTGCCCTAAACGAAAAATGCATCACCTGTAAATTTGGCCAAGTGGCGCTTAACGATACTTTGCCTTTCCAGTAACGGTATAACGATGAAATGGCACATGGAGGAAAGGAGATCAACGTTATTTGCAGCCCGATTGGTGCATCTGGTGATTTTTAAATAAATTTCAAAGTTCTTCAGGGGGGGATGGATGGTGCGAGGGGAAATGACGTCAATGTTTAGATGTGAAGCGTTTGAGAAATTTATTGTTTACAAATAACAAGAAAAATTGTCCCAAAGAAAACACGTTTTACCCCCTCTTCCCCACACCATCCATTCATTAACTAACCTTTGACGAAATCAAAACGACACTCCAAATTTTTAAAAATTCGCTTTAAAAAAAACCCTTGATTGATTTCAATGTTTAATCAGAGCAATTGTCTTGCTGAAGAGTCCTCTTCAAGAAACAACATTGCTTGAAAAATGTGCAAGTTCCCCATTTGAAGATTTGCCTAATAAGTATACACCCAAGTGATTTTCCAATAGGGATGTAGTGTACAGTGGTTTATTCTAATTCACACTCACAATAATTCACACAAACACACATAATATACACACACAATAATTCACATTTGCGTGTTTTTTGTTTTTTTGTTGGGGATTATGTTGTGACTGAGTTGGCTACCTCATTGTGAAATAATTGAATAATAGTTATACATACGTACAAAGTGAAATTACGTAAATTAGTGTCTCGGCAGTCAGTGACTTCTTTAATTGTTGTTAGCCTCTACTGTAATTCCTAATTCATATTTAACACTAGGTTTCTCTTCCCCCCGCCCATTCTTTTCGATAAGTGGCACCAATGTATTATTATTTTTTCTTCGTTTGTCTCCGCGAGCGGCGAAGCCTCTCTTCACACACCGCCAACCGCCTGCAATTCTCATTCTCAAGTCTTGACCCACTAAAGTTAATCGTAGCGAGCGGGCGGCGAGCGTAGTCGACAGGGGCGGTGGGAGCTGAACTATACCCCCAGACACGGCTCACGAACTCACACAGTCGCACGCTGAATCACGGCGAGACGAGAAGCCGGTTGATTCCCCAGTTTTTACAGTTCCGGCGGTCTCTGGAAAAACGTGCCTTTTAAAAAACAATTTTCACGTGCCGGTATTTCGTCACGACAGGCTCTATCGATTTCGCGCTCAAACTTTTTTTTTTTTTTTGGTTTTCTTAATTTTAAAACGTTCGCATTGACTTAATGGGTGAAGTAAAGTCGTCGCCCCCGTTGGCCGTCGTAAGATGCCCCGACGGTGGTTCGCGAGCGTGGCTCGTCATGATCGGGTCATTCCTGTGTAACGGTCTGATATTTGGCCTAATAAACACATTTTCCGTGCTATACGTTCGTCTCCAGGCAGATCTGGAAGAAGACCAAGTAGCGAACTCGTCTTCTAAAGCCGGTAAGTTGATGCGCTTTTTAGTAACTCTATACGTCATGGGAGGGTTTCAAGTTCGCTCATTTACGTTAGAGAGCCTTTTACATCCGCTCTTCGTTTACATTCACGAAATAAAAGTTTCCAAGTTAATTTTCGTAAGACAAAAACAGTAAAATGAAATGAATAGCGTGGAGTAAATAAATAAATAAAACGGCTGATCGTGCTATGACATAGTTTTCCGTTGAATGGAACGACGTTTATTTATTTAAGGGCGATTATTACTTGAATAAACACTTTACGAGCATCATGGAATACATTTTTGTGAAGGAGTTGATTTTCGAACAGACCTTTACCTTGCTACAATTTCTTTTAAAAAAAACAAAATGAAATGCACTAAAACAAAACAAACTCTATACCTGACAACTTCACGAAACCTTTGTTCATAGAAAAGGTAGTGGGAGGGAGGATTGTTTGGGCCGGAAGGTACACAGCTGGATCATTTCTTGGAAGAACTTTGGAAGTTCACCCACACCCCCCAAAACAAATTACATGGAAAAAAGCTGCAACGGTAGTTAGTGAAGAATGTTTTTCTTCAGACTATTGCATCATCTTCACGTCAAAGCAAGAAGCAGTCATTCAAAGCGATGAAACTCCCGGTGATCGATTGTTATATGAATACGGTTCCTGATCGTAATGTTTTAGACAATTTTAATTTTTCGTAGCTACCATGTAATTTTGTACTATTATTCATTTTGTACCGAAGAATCCGGCTTATTCGACAATTTTATTCTTCGTGGCCCTAAACATGAAACGAACGACCCCATTATGAAACAGTTTATTTATTGTTTTTTCCCTTCAACAGTTGTCACTGTACTGTCCCGAACAGTAACGAGAAAACAACGGCATTACTCTCCAAAACTTGTTACAAATACTACTGTTTGTTAAATTGTCTGAAATTGACGTTTGAATGTCTGCTCTTGACCTCGCTTTATTCCAATAGAAACAAACTCAAATGCCCGCTTGGGCACTGCAGCCCTTTCGTTCATGCTGATTTTATTGTTCATATATCATTATTATTATTATTATTATGTTTGTCAAATAGAAATCGACGACTATAACAGCAAAACTTATCTAATCTCCATTGGTTCAAAGAACAATATTATCGTGACCACTATTTCCCAAAAAAGGTCCTCTAAGAAACTATCCCGAGGTTGACTTTTCTGAGGCCATGCGACTTTAAACTTGGTGCGGTTCTTTGTTCAGGGAATTATACAAATTAAAAATTACAAATTAGCAAGAAAATAAAGTTTACTCACTTAACTTTTAAAGTTTACTCAATCTCATGTCATACAATCTACAAAATACAATCTACATGAAGTATTATTCTTAAGAATTCAATATATTAAATAATAATTACATGGGTTGAAATGATGAATTGTAAAAGAACAATAATTTTTGTGGACTTTTAAAGGGCATTTACTTCATTAAAGCGATATAGCAGGGAAAAATATATGCACATTTTTTTTCCATTGTTTCAAAAGATTTGGGGACGGGCGAACATACGCACAGTAACTAACACCGTCAATTACATTGAACACAGTACACACGAACGTTTAGGTCACTTGTCTTCAAAAATTAGTGTGCTCTTTTAACATTCCGGCAGGAAAGTTCCCCCCCCCCCCTCAAAAGTTCGCCCATACCTTCTAGTCTAACAATTAAAAGCAGCCAGTTGAATCACTTGACAACAAATTGTTCATTATGCATATATATACTTTTTTTTTGTTCGAGGAGATCTAGAGTTCAAGGGCATGAGATGAAAGAGCAAAAAAAGTTTCGTTATCGGGTGAAACGGAAAATATTTCGCACTCCAAGCTATGGAGGTCCCGCCTCCTGATTATTATACGTATTTTAACATTATAACGCCGGTGCGATACCCCACGTGCCTTTGGGCTCTAGACAACAATGAACGTCGTAACCACTTCGAACTGGGATGGGTTCAAGAGAATAAAAAAGACGTTGCCTCTTCACTGCGATTTTGAAAATTGTATTTAATTTAACCGGTTTCGGCCTCCTTTTTCACTCGGCCATCCTCAGCAATGGGGATGGGTTAATTTTATGGTGTAGAATCACATAAAAAAAAATATTTTAATTTTAATCCGTATAGGCCCCCTCGACGTTTCAATTTCAAAACACAATTCAAGGAACACATCACATTGCTGACATTGCATGGCATTGAATGCCGGACCGGATTAAGGCTGTGCAGGACACTGGGGGCAGATGTTTCATGCGGGGCCTCCGCCCACGCTAAGAGCACCCCCCAGTAGCGTAACTAGCAAGGGGCAGGGAGCGCCGCGCCCCTGGTACCCAAAACAACATTTCTCGCATCCCACATTTCTGGAATGAGGAAGTAATGGAAATTACCAGGCACTGAGCCAATCGAAGAACAAGTCAGCGATTTCACACACACAGATAATAAATGTCTCCATTTCACTGAAAAACCCCTGAAAATTCGGCCCCAAAATCCAGAGTATTCGACCAAAAAATAAGATATTTTGGCTACTTTTCTGAGTCAGAACCGACCATTTCTCATTTGAGAAACAAAATTTTTGCGACTATGGCTATTTAGAAACACAATTTTGTTGATTCGGCTACTTTAATTCCAATCTTCGGGGATTTTAGCTATTTTAAAAATTAAATTTAATGGGATTGGCTCTTCCAAACCCAATTTCGCGGATTTTGTTCGTTCAAAACCCAAATTGAGGGATTTACGCTTTATCAAAAACGCAAATTCATGACTGCAGCTCCTTCTGAAACAAATTTCGCTAATTGGGCTTATTCAAAACTGCAGATTCGACCAGTTTAAATCAAATTATCGGGGGTTTTCAGGACAGGACTACTGAAGGAAGCCTATAATCAAGGCTGAAAACTGGACTTGGAAATAAAACCTTAAGAAAAAACGTGTGGGAGACACCTCCTTATAAGTCTCAATACTTATTCAACCACACAACTTCGCCACTCAAAAAAATGAGTAATGTTTTAGGGCTCATTTTACTTGCATGTCCCTACGGGAATGGAATAGCCCAGTCAATGAATGATTCTAGGTGGAAAGTCAAAACGTACAAAAACCGACTGTGCCACGTTGTTTGGGATGCCTAGTTGTATAACATACTAAAAGTCCTTGAACCTAGGGTTGGCGCAAAAGGGGAGGGGGAAGGGTCAAAGGTCCTTATTTATGGTTTTTTGCCTATATCTTAGTGGGGGTTGGTCTTTCAAAACATTTATGCGTATACAAAATTAAAGCTCACAAAATTCTCTACTTTTTATTATCCCATGGTTTTTTGGCCATTTCAAACCGTTAGCAAGAAAAACGTAGGTATAGAACAGTTAAATTAGGATTTGGCCCAAACACCCAAAAGAACAGGAAAACGTTTGGTGCACACTGTTTGATATCCTTCCCCTAACACAGCACACAAAATTCCCAACGATTCTGCGTCGGGTTAAGGAGCAGCTGTTGGTAGACGTTTCATTTCGATCTTTCTCACGAAATAATTCTTGAACTAATTGTTTTAACGCAAAAATGTTCCAGACTAAAATTGAAGAGCACAAAATGTTACACAAGAAACTATCATACCACTATATTCCTTCCCTTCGTCTTTTGGTAGAAATAGGAGAAGAAAACTAAAAGCTGACGTAAAATTGGCCGAAGTCTGGAAACTGGAAAAACTGATAAATATTTGGTGCCATCTCCATCGGACCCGCCTCCCTCCATTGTGTAAAAATTTCCCAAAAATTTCACGTCGGGTGTTGCCAGTGCCAGTCATTATGTTCGTTTTACTGAAATATCTCCAAAACCATCAGTGCTGACTAATCATTCTATTAGGCTCAATTTGAAGGCCACAAAAAAGCCACTTCAAGGTCCCACGCACGATTTTCCTCGATCGTATCGTGTAGCGGAAGCCGCGTGAACAACGATGCAAAATTGAACAGGCGTGCCTAATTTTTTCAATGTCAAAACGATTTCATCGAAATCCGGGATGCCCATTAAAAAAATAGTAGGAGGGATTCTAAACGCATCCATCTCAAGAACGTTTAGCAAAAATGGGCGCCTTCCGTTATGAACTTATTCTGCCAAATTTTCGATGGATAGTTTAGCGAAAATATAAAGAACGCTATTTAACGCCACTTTAAACCTCCGTTGAGAAGGCTTCTGATGATTTGTGCCGTTGGATGCGACCGTTCCACAATGAAAAAAATTGTCCTCTTTCAGGATTTATCGTCAAAATTACCATAATAACAGCTGGAAGGAGAGATATTTCAGTTTTACTAAAAAAAAGAGGAGTCTCTGCCAAAAAATAATGAATGAATTAGACTACCTAAGCGCGTATGCGCTTTTGAGTGCATACGTACACTCAAAAGCGGTATTTTTTAGTAGGCAATTAGGCATCAGCTAAAGCTGTACGCCGAGCCACTTGTTTTTGAGTCCACACTAGACCTTAGGCTTTAGACCTTACATGTTAGTTGGTCCTAACATCTGATCAGTTTGATCAACTAACTCCCTGGGATTTTATGGGCCAAAAGCGGGTCCAAAATGGGAATTTTCAAATCTCTTGAGATCATAGGGGTGACGATTTTCCAGTGTGTCCCATAAACCCATGTGTAAAATTTGCAGCGTTTTCCTACATTTTATCTGAGCATTTTAGCACTTTTTATCAATTTAAGCCGTGCATTTGCGAGTTTTCTGAAAGTTTTGAATTGCGAGTTTTCTTATTTTCTCTGATAATTAGGGATTTTTCTCAATTTCAGCGAATTACTGATTTTTCTCTTTTATCCACGAATTCTCAATTTTAGCCGTAATTTAGCGCTTTTTTCGCTTCTATCTGCGAATCAGAGATTTTTCTCCATTTTTGCCACGAATAGGAAATTTTAACAAACAAGCGATTTTGTCCCTTTTCCAGCAGCGCATTAGCACTTTTTCTCTGTTAGAACTGCAAACTAGCGTTTACCATAATTTTAGCCGGACTAATTAGCGATTTTTCTCAATATTGGCCGCAAATTATTAGCGGAGTTGAACTATTTTTGGCTCGCATTATCAATTTTTTTACTTTTAGCTTACCGCTTTTTTTCCGTTTTAGGCCCAAGGTTGCCTTCAGAAGCCACGGATTTGTATTGTCTTAAATTTACCCGTGAATCAGCGTTTCACGAAATTTTAGCTTTGAATTAGCGTTTTTATCTATTTTAGCCGTGAATTAGCAATTTTTCTCAACTTTAGCAGCCAATTAATAAGCGATTCTTTTCAGATAAGCTACCCCCAGAAGGCGCTTTTGTGGGTTAAATCGAATATTCAGCTATACTCTTTGCTGATCACCTGCAACGTTCCATTTCAACCTGGGTGGACGGACGGAAAATCGTGAAAAGAGGCAATATCACTGTCCAACCGCATACGAAAACTCGTTTTCACGTACCAGCATCTATGAACATAGTACCTACAAATCCTCATTTTCCCCGTCTTTAAGATTTTCAGGGGCCCCCTCTGGTAGTGGCCCCGGGGCTGTTTTCCCTCCTCTCCCCTAACACGGTACGCTACTGATTCATAGACAGAAGTGAGAAAGAGCTCTAAATGACGGATAAAATTAATAAAAATACTTAGCTACTTCGCGAATAAATTTTCTTTGAAGCTTCCGCGGAATAAGTGTAGAAAAAGCTATTGATATTTACTGCAATTTCATGAAAAGGTAAAATGAAACCTTTATTTTTCTCTCTAAACTTTCAACTTCAAAACGGAAGTATAAACAAAATATGATTTTAATAAATGACAATGCTATATTGGACAATCAAATGGTTCCAATTCCAACAAAAGCGCTAATTAGAGGCTATAGAAGCATGGAAACGACAATTTTTGGCGTCTGAAGCCAAGTTCGGGGCTCAAACAGAAAAAGCGCTAATTCACAGCTAAAAGCGAAAAACTCGCTAATCCGCAGATAAAATTGAAAAAAATCGCTCATTAGCGGCTAAAATCAAAAGAAAAATTCTGGGAAATTGCTAATTCACGGATAAAATGGAGATAAATCGCAAATCCACGGCAAAAACGGTGGAAAATCGCTAATTTATGGCTTAAAAATGAAAAATCTCTTATTCACAGCTAAAAAATATGAAAAATAGCTAATTCACCGATAAAATTGAGAAGCCTCGAAGTAAAAAAAACGCTAATTCGTGGTTTGAATAGAGAAAAGTTCAATTCGTGGCTTCTGAATAAGCCGCCTCGAGCCGGAAAATGAAAAAAATCTCTACTCCGCGACCAAATTCAGAAACATCGTAATAGGGAATTCGCGGCGAATATTGGGGAAAAAAACTAATTCATGGCTGAAATGTAGACAAATCAGTAATTAGCATCTAAAATTAGGAGAAACGCTAATTTGCGGCTAAAATCAAGAAAAAAAAAAGCTAATTGAGGGGATAATTTGAGAAAAGCCAATTCCCATATAATTGAGAAAATAGCTAGCCGGGTTTTCCGGAGGCAACTTCGTTTGCAATTAAGAATTGCAAGGATTGAGAAAAATTGCTAACTCGCTGCTAAAATGGAGAAAAATAGCAAATTTGCGCTACAATCTAGAAAAATAGCTAATTCACCGACGAAATTGAGAAGAAGCGCTTAGTAATTGTAGTAAAAACGCTAATTCGTGGTCGAAATGGAGA
This sequence comes from Corythucha ciliata, assembly GCA_038030265.1. NCBI lineage: Eukaryota > Metazoa > Arthropoda > Insecta > Hemiptera > Tingidae > Corythucha > Corythucha ciliata. Next base: position 36,834,556 of record CM075941.1, read on the forward strand.
AAACGCCAAATTGATTAATATTTTATTTTTAGGGCTTTGGCTTATTTCTTCTACTTCTTCGTTTTTCCGAACTCTCGCCTTCTTGTGCTGAAGGCATCGTCAGAGAACTTTTGTTTTATGGTTTTTTCTTAATTTGAAATAAAGAAAAAAAGAAAAAGGAATTTTTTATTAAAAAACGTCTCTGTGCACGTTTTAACACGTCTGGATTCGATTTCTACAATGAACGTCCGCCGTACCCCGTCTGGGTCATATCTTGCCCTAGGATTGCACAAAAAACTCGTTCGTTCGCACATAGACTCCATTTGAGATCTATAGTCGGATCCATGGAGGTAGGAACAAGTGGAGGGAGTGAAACGCATTTTTCGTGAAGCCGGTCGCCATTACTACACACCATCTGTTATCAGGCCTCACCCAACAAAAACATTGACAATTTGATACTTGATCAGTGAAAAAGTGATAAATTCCCCTCCCGTTCTCTCTAGGTAAATGATAACAGTGGGTGTGTAATGGCGGAAAACCCGGCTTCACATGCTTCTGCATTAAAAAAGCCTTTTTCTCTCTCCACTTGTTCCTACCTCCATGGTCGGATCGGTGAAAGAATGTGCATGACTCTCTTTTCCCTAAACCCATATGACTTACCGCTACCACACGATCATCTGAGAGAAGCCTCTCCTATTTTATCGGTAAAACCAAGGTGATTAAACCAACGATATTTAAACCTGGATTGCTCACAGAAGACTGGAGGGGCGTGGAGGGGGAAGGTCCCTTGATAAACAATCACCCTGTCCCTCTTCTTGTGTAGTTATGGCAACACAACTCTCTTCCCGTATTTACTTTGAAACTCCACCCCTCTCATCCACTTTAATCTCCACTTGGAGCTTATTTGATGGCTATTCTTTATCAGCAGTGATGAGCAATCCAGTTCTTTTATACATCGTTGGATTAAACTTTACTATAGGTGCCGCAGATTTCCCCCTGCCAATCGTTCAGGAGGGGTGGAGACTGACGTCACCAGCAGCCCTTTGCTCCCGATTGCTCATCCTAGAGCCAGCAAAGCAAGTTAATTTTGAAATTGAAGTTTATGAATTCTCAAAAATCTCAACCCAATAACAATTAATGATGTACTGGGTCCAGTGCAGTGGCGGTTGGGACTGCTCGTGACGTAGGTGAAGGACAGTGATCTGCGGCACCTATAGAAAATTTAGTCACCTTGGGTAAAACTCTCTGTTATTGGTTGCAGTTGTTTGATAATAAGAGGAGAAGTAGAGAACCACGTTAAGAGAGGGAAAAAGGGGGTTTATGGCCTCCCACCACGCATGCACATTCTTTCGCCGATCCGACTATAGTTGGTCTTAACATCTGATCAGCTTGATCAACTAACTCCCTGGGATTTTATGGAACAAAAGCGGGTCCAAAATGGGAATTTTCAAATCTCTTGAGATCATAGGGGTGTCGATTTTCCAGTGTGTCCCATAAACCCATGTGTAAAATTTGCAGAGTTTTTCTACATTTTATCTGGGCATTTTAGCACTTTTTATCAATTTAAGCCGTGAATTTGCGAGTTTTCTGAAAGTTTTGAATTGCGAGTTTTCTTATTTTCTCTGATAATTAAGGATTTTTCTCAATCTCAGCGAATTACTGATTTTTCTCTTTTATCCACGAATTCTCAATTTTAGCCGTAATTTAGCGCTTTTTTCGCTTCTATCTGCGAATCAGAGATTTTTCTTCATTTCGTTTTATTAGTATTTTTTCTCAATTTCAGTTTTGAATTAGCGTTATTGTTAATTCTGATTTTGAAGTTGCATAATAAATAATAAACTCCGAATTAGGGCTTTTTCACCGTTTTATACACGAATATTAGCAAATTTCCCAAACTTTCAGTCGCGTGTTTTCCCCTAGAACAGCACATTGGCGAGCCTTCTCCATTTTAGCCACCTATTAGAGCCTACAGAAACTGGGGATGAGCGTATTTTCTCTATTTTAGCTTCAAAGTGGCCTCCAGAAGGCACGACCTAGTACTTTTGCGGTACAATTTCAGCAGACGATTTGGTGAGAAACGCAACATTCCGTTTTCCATGGTCACTCTGATGAAAGTCGTCGAAAGGAGCCAAATCGCCGTCCATCTGGATACCAAGACTCAAAATCGATTAAAATCCTCATTTTTCTATACCTAAGTTTTTCGGGGGCCTCCTCTGATATAGTGGCTCGGGTTGTCCGCCCCCCTTGCCCCTTCCCTTGTACGCTATTGACACTGGAATAATTTTATTGTTATTTTTTTTTTATATTTTGTACTATTGCACAACATTGAAGGTGCTTCTGGTGAGTGTGGTGGCTGATGAGGTCTTCATGTTGCTGGTGGGGGTGTGAGGGTCTATAGGTCGCGGTGCTCATGTCCCTTTCCCAACAATGCCAGGCGCCCATAATATCCAGTTCTTACTTACATCAATGTTCTTTTATTATGTATAATATCAATATTTATTAATATTTTAACCACACTTACCAATTTCATTGATGTTTTACCGTGTGCCCTGAATAGCTCTTGTTGGGTCGTTGGCGATAGGAACTACGTTCTTCTTGTCTCCTGTGGCTGGAATTTTGACTGATCGAATCGGCGTTCGACTTACAACGGCCTTAGGAGGAATTTTTGCTTCCAGTGGACTTTTTCTTTCGTCGTTTTTAACTCACAAAGTAATTTTCAAGTTTTGGTAATGTAAAACTTTCTAGATTCTAGGTTCTATAACTAATCATAGGGAGTATCGTCAATGCCCGATGCCGGTTACAATGTATCATAATGCTCTACACCGAAAAATAAGACTACTGTGTCCTCCCGTAGTTCTTAGTAAGCTCATCGCCACCAATGCTAAACTCAGTTGGAAACATACTTGAAGGGTTTTACAGGATTACAGCTTAGTTATAGATAGGCTGACGATGGTTTTTGTAATGTTTTTTCCCCGGCACTGGGGACTAAGAGGAGTTTTTAATAGTAAACCGGATGTACTAATATGAAAGATTTAGTCCTCTTCACGAATTTACCGGATGTGATACAGACTACCTATGTTTTTAGGAAAACGTAATTTATGCTAACTTTTTCTAGTCCCCTAAGGACTCGTTTTTTCGGGAACGAAACACATAAAAACATCGGCATCGGACATAACGGACGCACCATTGTAAAATAACTTGGAACGTTATTTTATCTTCCGTTGCCTTGTAACTTTAGTTTTTGCGTTGCGTTGGCAATAAATTTGAATTCTAGGTCGAAGCGCTCTACCTGACGTACGGTGTCATGTTCGGCGTCGGAGCGTCACTTGCGTACACTCCGTCCCTCGTCATTCTCGGTCATTATTTCGACCGCTATTTGGGTCTCGTGAACGGTTTCGTGACTGCTGGAAGTTCCCTTTTCACCATGGTCATGCCGTTTCTCATCGACGGCTTTCTGACTCGTTATGATTTGCCCAACACATTGCGACTATTGAGTGTCATGATGGCTTCTATGATACTCATCGCTTTTCTTTTCAAACCTTTTCCATTTAACGACCAGTCGCCGAAATCTAAGAAACAAACGTTTAGCTCTTTATTGAATAAGGACATCTGGAGAGAAAAGCGCTACGTTGCGTGGGCCATTGTCATACCGCTGTCACTGTTTGGCTACTTCGTTCCCTACGTGCACATGGTATTGGGTTAATCTTTTTTTAATTTTTATCAGAATATCTTTAAATAATTTTTTTTAGGTCAAATTCGTTGACCTTAGATTTCCTGGTGAGGATGCCAAACTCATGGTCCTTTGTATCGGTGTCGCGTCGGGAGTTGGTCGATTGATTTTTGGTCGTATCGCCGACTATCCAACGATCGACAGAATACTTTTACAGCAGGTGAGCCAATGTAAAAAATTGTTCTACAGGCCCTAACCGTACATAAAAAATGTTTCACTTTTACAGATCGCGTTTATTCTCATCGGTGTTTTGACCATGCTTATGACTGTCACCGACAGTTTTCACGTCCTTGAAATAATCGCTCTGGCAATGGGACTTTTCGACGGATGTTTCATCTCTCTTTTGGGGCCTATCGCGTTTGATTTCGTCGGTCCATCAGGCGCCGGCCAAGCTATTGGATTTCTTCTTGGGTTTTGCTCGCTGCCCTTGACAATCGGCCCACCGTTGGCCGGTACGTCATGCAATCTTGGCAGACATTTTACGGGATTCACGGCGTTTTTTGTCCAGGTCTTCTTTACGATGAGAATAAGTCGTACAATCTACCGTTCCTGCTAGCGGGTGTTTCGCCAATCGTGGGTGGCCTTTCACTGTCTGTGATACGTTGTTTTAAACAAAATACGTCGCCTTCAGGTGAGTCTAGTTCTATTCTGCAGAGAGTGTCTTCTTACGACGCGATCTAACATTTTTCATTTCAAAATGATGCCTTAGTTCGATCATCATTCTGTGATAATAAAAACTTATTTTTTACCACTTTCATTTTCCTTCCTTTTTTTTTTCTCCAAACTAATATTTATTGCTGCATGCATTTTTGTGAATGTCTTATTCAGGTACCGTTGAGGACGAGGATACCGCATCGGTGAATTTGCAAGCTTAAAGAATAATAACATTGGGCTTAACGTTTTCCATTCCTATTCCAGGTATAAAAAGTAATCGTTTAACTACAATACACTAACAGCTGGCATTGTGTGGTTTTTTCCCCCTAAATATTAGGGGCATTCACGTCAATCTTTGTAATTTCTTAGGCCGTTATCGAAATGGTAACAGAAAGTAAGATCTATTGGGAGCCGTTTTAAACTGCAAAATTATGAAGATGCTGTGCGTGAAAGAAATAGACGTGAATGTCGTTATTATTGAAAACTTAATTCTCAGACTGTATCAGTCTATAGACAATTTAGAATAATCTATTTAATGAATTTAAGATATTCCTGGTATTAATGACCCGTGTCCCATTCTGTAACTCTTTTAGCGTAGCGCTCAAATGAAAATAATATGGAAAGTTGTAGAAAGGCGGAGTAAAGTTGATATATTAAGGAAATAACGCCAAACACACCTGTCGAGGTCCTCAAATATTTTTATTTCAGCCTACAATTCGTTACGGTAATAGCATCCTCAGGGCTAAAAACAATAGTGTGATTATACAGAATTACATATTTTGAAAGGAAAAAACAAACTATGAAGAGAAAAAACCACAAGACAAGCCTTACCCAAAGTTTAAAACATTAATAAGTTACATGCAATCTAAAATGAGGCCTCCCATTGTCGACACACTCGATGTTCAAAAAAGTACAATACAAAGGGCACAAGGTTCCAATTGTTCAATTTGTGATAATTTTTATACGTTTTTGTTTTTATTAACTCATAGCATGTCCTTCATGTTTGGTGTTTCATCGCCTTCGAAATAGTTGAAAGACTCTCAAACTTTTCATACTGCTGCCCAAGTTTTTAATCTGAATATTTATCACATGCCAAAAGTAGTCTAAATTTTGGACGGTGATTGAGGATCCCTCTCGATTAGAATCATCAGTGTTTTCAATCAGTGCTAGGAACTCGACAAATTTTTCGTTGAAATCAAGAGTGTTGTTGCGCCAAAAAACTACGTTAATGTCACTTTTGGTGTACTTTGGAATACTTTCAGATTCACTCATTTCACTCAATTTATCAGCTATGAGCGAAAGACGGCTCTTTTCACCAGCCGCTCACTTTCTCTGGAAAGCAAGGCCATTGGATAGCTCCATTTATTTCCGTGTTCGGGTATTTCCGTGTTCGTATAACAATGACAACTCGTGCTTCACTAGGAACCATGGTGGTCGCAGTGAACCCCAAACAACATTTCACGTAACTTTTGAAATTAAAATTTGGCCGGTTGGGGGAACCTCAAGATAAATGGATAAATTAATGGATTTTAATTAATTATCTCTTGCCTTTTTCACATAGAGTGTGTCGAAAATGGGAGGCCTAATTTTAAATTACATGTCATGTTACTTTTTAATGTTTTGAACTTTGTTTAAAGCTTGTCTAGGACCATGTGGCTTGTTCTCTTCATATTTTGTTTTTTGCCGCCGATGAGAATTCAGTATTTTACATACAAAATCGTTCAGCAACGCTTAAATGGACATTATCGACTCAGTCCTAAATCCTAAATTGAATGAATATTTCAGATAAAACGCGGGCGCTAACTAAAATATTTATAGAATACCCCCTTCCCCCTGAACTGACCAAAGTATTAATTACGGGAACTAGTAAAATAGACAATTAACAATGTTGGGTTTCCTTGTGATTTTGTACTTAAACAAGGTGCGCACTATACTATGTTTATTTGTTCGTTCGTTTTTAATTTTCCCTTTTCAATAGTAACTGCACTCGTTGGCTAAAATAAGAGCCTTACAAGGGGCCTGTTTAGAAATACTTCAATTTTACATAATGAGGGAAGAAATGTTTACAAACAATAATATTTCAGTCGACGATTGCACCATTTTTGATTCCAAAGAAGTAGTTATATTTTACTAATAATGACTTAAAACCGTCCAGTGTTCTTCAATTAAAGATCGTCTGTTTGCTTAGAAATGAGATGGCTGGGATTCTCTCGTTTCGGAACATAACTAAAAAGGAAAGTTTGGTTTTTTTCATTTTTTTTTTTTTTTTTTTTTTTTTTTTTTTTACCGAGGCTCTCATTTCTTAACAGACAGAATGTAGTTATTAAACTTAATAAACAATAAGTTGATATACGGAAAAGACTGTAATTCAATATTTTTAATGTTGATGTTTTTAAAAAATGTGCTGTGTTTTATCAAAATACATAGTTTCGGAGAAAAAGTTTGGAATGAACTGCACGTCTTAAGGTGCGTTTACACCAAAGTGTCCCGCGACACTTATTGCTCGAAATTTAGTGTCAGACACAAATTTCCTTGGTGTAAACACAAACATCCAGAAATGTTTATCAGATTTGTACAGTCTATAAATTTCACATCTGACACTTTACATTTATGTCGAGACATAAGTGTCGCGGTACACTTCAGTCTAAACGCACCTTTACGACTTAAAATGGGTGACTATTGTGCGCATAATAATGAAAGCTTAAACTTTCTGGTGTTAATCTTACTGAGGGTATGCAACTGGGAACTATGAGATTCGTCCATGTTGGAAGAAGGATACAAAGTGGCTAATGAAAACAAGAATAAATTGACACAAATTTTGGAGTTGCTGACGTCTTGAGAATAAGCCGCATAGCATATTGTAGTTAGCTATAAGCGCTATAACTTACCTTGTATGGTGTTTAGTTGCAATCATGCTACCACATCACACAACTTTCACTCTACTTAACGACTAAACTTGAATTTCTGGTCACCCTAAAAAAAATTCTAAGCAAAATGTTCTTTAAAAAACGATCATCATATCTTCCCATACCTTCGGTATTCGAGGAAGCAAAATGGTTTCCGAGGATGCCTGACACCAAAAAGTATGACGCTTTCGACGAAAACGGACGGAGGCAACATTGTCTCTTATAATATAGGGTAACACTCAGTGTCTTGGACCTAAATTATGAGTCCTTCGTACCAGATACGCGTTGTCCTATAACTGACGAGGTGAATAGCCCCCACTTATGTTAGTCCTAAGGTACATTGGTACTAATTTGAATCACGAAAGTTCATGATTGGAGGACGGCAGGACGGCGGAGTTGAGAACGACAAGGTGGTCCATTTGACTCGACGTGACGGAACGGTTGACGGATATTTGATTCAGGTCATCACTAGGCGGATGTAGTTTTTCCGTTAATGAAACAGTGGTTTGAGCTAGGAGCCATAGTGGTGGTTGACTTGGGATGTCTTTTCCCTCTGGTTGAAGTCGTGATTCTTGGACTTCTGCTTTGGTTTCTGGAGAAAATGAAACCGTCTTATTTGGAACGTTAGTTCTCCTCAACTGATCGATGTGACGATTGTACGTGTATACCCATCGTCTAGCTTGATAGTGTAGTGAAGGAGTCCCAATTTTCGTAGGACAGTTCCAAAACACCAATGAATTTTTGAATTTGAGTAGTATCGAGATTGGACTCGGTCGCCGACGTTTAAAGAAAGAAGGCCAGGAACTGTTGATTCGTTTTCAGAAGTTTCCTTGAATGGCTTGATGCCGTCCAATCCAAACGAATTCGAATTGTTCTACCGAAGTAAAGTTCAGCAGGGGATTTCCCCTTCGACTAAGGGAATCGCTCGGTAAATTTGTAGAATTTTCTGTTGAAGATTTCCTGGTTCGTTTTTCGCCGTGAGACGATTTTTTAGGGTCCTCTCTGCAAGCCCGTTTGTTGCATAGGTGTCCGGGCAAGCTGAATTTGCAAAAATTGGTGAATGTCTCACATTTGAAGATAGTTGCATTGTCTGGGACAATAATTTTTGGAAACCCGTGAGTCAAAAATATGTTTTCCAGTAGAAGTCGATCCCAGTTTTTCTGTGGTTCATCCCGTCAGAGTGGAGCTTTTTTTGTCGGACTGGGTTGGTTTAAAGCACAGGATTTTTTTTTTTTTTTTTTTTTTTTTTTTTAACAAAGATTTATTTTTAGCACAACTAAAATTTGTAAACCAACGTCAGCAAAACAATGGACAATAAATAAATAAATAATAAGAACAAATAGAATTGTCAAAACGAGCTGCGGTCCGTGGAAGAATTGTACTCTTCCACCAAGTACGGCACCACGTCAATTAGAAGCTGCTTAAGCTGCCTTCTACAGCCCTTAGCTGGCAGATTTTTTAGGCAGGTTGGCAGCTTATTAAACAACTGAGGCCCCACCACATAAGGGTTGAGAGACTCGGAGCGGGCCAAGTGACATCTCTCGGGGACCAGCTCACCTCTTTTGCGAGTGGGATATCCATGCCGGTGAGACTGAATTGTGCCCGTGTGAACCGACTGCTTAGTGAGGCAGAGTATTTCCAAAATGAAGGCCACGTAGATTGTGGGGACTCCAAGCTCCCTGAACAAAGGTCGGCATGTATCCCGGGATTTCACACCGACAAGCACACGGATGGCCATCTTCTGCAGTTTAAATACCTTGCAGGTGTGAGCTGAATTTCCCCAAACAGAAATTCCATACGTCATTTTCGAGTGGAAAATGGCAAAATAAACCATCTTCACAACACTTTTAGACAGCGAAGTGGAGAGCCGACGCAAAACGAACACGGAACTTGACAATATCGAGCACGAGGCATCAATATGAGCTACACCAGACAAACGTGAGTCGATATTTATCCCTAAGAACCTCACACTATTATTGTTAACGTTACCGCAGGTGAGGTTAATACTCAAGTCTTGAGTCTTGGAAGTATTCAGCAAGAGCCGATTCGACAGACACCAGTCACTGATCAACGCCGTGGATCCGTCGACGGCGATTCGCAGGAGCTTACTATTCGTTCATATCTCGATCTAGGACAACCCGAATGCAGTATCGCCGAGCAAGTTGCTTCATTTTCGTGGCACCGCAACGTGAGTACTGTGCAGCTCACGCAGAATAGAAGCTTGTAGCATTTTTGGGACTACGGCTCGATGACCTTTGAAAATAATTCCTTGTTCGAGAGTGTATATTCGTCTTGAATTTTTCCTTCGAGAAGATCTGCTTTGATTTTTGAAAATTCGCGGTCCGCATTTGTCTCTCAGGCGATGGTTTCAGCGTCTTCACCGTCCGAAGAGATTTGAAAGAGTGTGAGAGCGCAAATGTCTTTGACTCGCCCTTGTTATGATGATATTATCCACTGTTTGAACGTCTTCCTGTATTGGTATAGGTGAGATAGGCAGTCGGCATTGGTATTTTGTCAGCTCCTCTTTTGAGTTTCCCCTCGTAGTCTAATACTGAGAGAAGTCATGCTGAAGTCATTGCTGGTAGCTTAGCATCCTGGTGAAATATTCGAGAAAGGGGCTGATTATCGGTCACTAGCTAAAATTTTTGCCCGTAGAGGTAAATAAATAAATGGCTCACAGCAAAGATGATGGCCAAGCAGGGCCGTTTTTAGGGGGTAGGTAGGGTAGGCGACCACCTAGGGGCCCCGACCAATGGGAGGGGGGGTTGGAATAAAAATAATTACAAAATAATCGTTCAGGAGTTACACTCGGCTTAATTTGTACAATTTTGAGGCTCTTCTCGCAGTTGAAACGATTAAAAATCGTGTTCTAAAATGCCCAAGCCCAGAAAATAATGATTTTTAATGGAGAGAAAATCCGGGAAATTTGGGTTTTACAGAGCTAAAAATCCGAATAATTTGATTTTTGAAGAATTCAGCCCCATGAAATTGGATTTTCCAATCACGATAATCCGCGAAATTGGCTTTGAAGGCGCCTTATCCACAAAAAGATCCAAACATGTGAAAGTGAAATTGGCGTATTTGAGCCAAACACCCGAAATGTCCATATTTTAAATAGTCAAATCGCTCGTGCAAAATAGGTACTGTTCGGTTTAATTTGCTATTAATCGCAAAAAAAATCCCTCAGTTTCATGGCTGAATCGCCATTTTTGAACATCATTAATTTTATTGACAAAAATAGTCTGTTTTGGGGGGCTTTTTGGATCTTTTTGTACGTTGTAACTGTCTTGGGGTTGTAGAAATTTCATAATGAAGGCAAAGAAATGAAAAGTCTTCTACCACTTGTTTTATTTTAACTATCGTGACCGCGGGTTCGGCAACGCTATTATTTTCAAACGAGTCAACGAATAAAAGACAACCGGTGTTGATACTTTTAGGACATGAATCTATTTTTAGGGCGTATAGAGTCAATTTTTAAAATTTTTCGGGGGCGAAGTAAAGGCGAGAGGGCTCAGTTTTGGCCATTCTTGGCGCGCTTTTGCCATTTTCATGACGGGAGTCATCTGTATAGGCATTTTTAGAGTGCGAATCGTCAGTTTTTAGATATTTTTAGAGTGCGTGTACCCAATTTAGCTGTTTTTCGGACGCCAAGCATCCAGAAAGCCAAGGCCACTTTTCGTGCGCGAATGGTCGATTTAGCCATTTTTAGGTGGGCGCGAATCATGTACTTTTCGGGTATTTTCAAGGCTCCCTAATCGTACGTCTAGCAATTTACAAGGCACGAGAAGTTAGTTTGGCTACTATTAGAGAGACAATTGCCAGTTTTGCTATTTTTAGGTCGTAGATAGTAAGTTTAGTCATTTTTAAGGCGCGAAAATCTTCATTTTTTGGCGCGACTGTAGTCAGCTTAGCCGGTTTTTTGTGGGAATATCTAGTTTAGCTATTTGAAGGATGCGAGTGGCTATCAAGCCAGTTTTTTGTAGAGCAAAGCATGCAATTTCTGAAACCCCTGCCTTTTAAGCAAATACCTGAATCCGCGTCTCCACCGGCTGCTAAGGGGCCCCCCCTAGTTCCCGCCTAGGGGCCCCGTGAGGGCTAGAAACGGCTCTGTAGCCAAGGCCTCTCAATTTGACTGTTGTTACATTCTGCTATAGTGTCGACGCGCGAGATGCAAAGGCAACTGGGTGTTCATGTCCATCCACGATGTGGGGAAGTGTGCGACTCCCGTCGTCGTACTGGCATCGCCGAGTGACCACAATTGGAAGCTCTGAATTGAACTGGTAGAGGACCATGTAATACTACGTATAACAATCTCTTGTTTTTGTGGAATGATGCTTATACACATTCCCTAGTCCACAGGATTTTTTAAATTTTTGTTAAAGAAGTGAACGTAGATAGGTGCAGTTATTGTGGACATCTTTGGGATGAATTTTGAGTAGTTACGTTATAAGACCAAGGAAGCAGCGAAGTTCTTTGACGTCTGTCGGTCTTCACATTTATGAAATTGCTTGAACCTTGTCAGGACTTTTCAGGACCTCATTTTAAGAGTAATATATGACCGAGGTATTTATTTCAGTTTTGAAGAACTGGCATTCATTTTTAGGGTGCGTTCATAGTGAATCACCTTCACTGCGATACCTCGATGAGCGATGCCCCGATGAAACATCGATGAAGAACAAACATCAGTAATTGTATGGGACTGTTCATAGTGAAGCACCCTCACTGCGATGTGATCTTCGATACCTCGCTACTATCATCGATGATTTGAACCATATGGTTCCTCGACTCCCCTCCTGCCGTTGCTTTATTTTTCAAAATAAGGGTTAAACTTGAAGGAAACAGGTGTGCGTGACTTACGTAAATTGTGTGAAGGAGGACTTTGAAAGATTTTGAAAAGAAAAAAAAGGCAACGGTCGGGAGGGGGGTCGAGGAACCATATGGTTCAAATCATCGATGATAGTAGCGAGGTATCGAAGATCACATCGCAGTGAGGGTGCTTCACTATAACAGTCCCATACAATTATTGATGTTTGTTCTTCATCGATGTTTCATCGGGGCATCGCTCATCGAGGTATCGCAGTGAAGGTGATTCACTATGAACGCACCCTTAGGATATGTTTATACATATGTATAGGAGCGGTGACTAAAGAGGAGAGCTGCGAGGGGAGCACAGCAGAGTAAAAGTTCATATTGGTTTCCATGCAGTGGAAAATGTTTATGTCGAAGCTGCGTGACCCACAAGTAGAGTGGTGTGTGATTTCTGTGCTCACTTTTTCAGCCTAGAGGGGCTCTAGCTCCTCTTAAAATTAGCTCTTTTCTTTATTCACCGCTTCTATATAAACATATACCCCCTCTTATTCAGGTGAAGATCATTTAATTTTTGAATGAGTGCCAGGCAAGCGAACGTAGACGCGCAAGGCATTCTGATTTCGTTCGACCATAGACAATACTGTCGTCAAAGAAAGAGAGCACGCCTTCGAGATTTGAAAGAATTTTGTCTTTCTCGCGGTTGAAATCCTCTGGCGCCGTTTTGACTCCAAGGGCTAGGCGATTCACTTTATAGGTGCCTTTGAGCGTGGAAATGGTCAGGACTGGTGCAAATACGCTTTGAAGAGGTGAACATGATAATTCCGCGTCTGTGAGCGCTGTCAGTAAATGTCGCCTACTTTGGTATTGGGTAGTGTGAAGATACAATTTGAGGGTTCGCTGTGTTCTTGTAGTGAACACATAGGCGAATACTCCCGTCCGATTTCGGTACAATAACCAGAGGGGAACCCCAGTTGCAGTGGTCGATTTTTGAAATTATGCCTTCGGCTTCTAAAGTGTCCAATTCTTTGTCCACTTTTTCTCTGAGAGCGAACGGGATCGTTTGTTGAGCTGAAAACGTTTGCGAATTGTGAACGCGGAAGAAGAGTGCGCAACCAGCTCCGGAATCAACTTCGAATTTCTGGGGCTGTCTTTCGATTTCAACTGTTACGAAGTATTTCTTAGCGTCTTTACTAGAGATTTTGTGACCGAAAATATCAACTATTTGATTATTAAGGCCCGTACATGTCAAGCCGTTCCTAGAATTTTCCTCAACCTCAAAGCTCCCTCACAAACTGGAAAAATTATGTAATAACACGTGATTTCACGGTTTGCGAGGAAGGTTGGAGTCGAGGAACGACTTAGCATACGGGCATAAGACTCGACTACTCAGTTTCAAATCGGTGAGTTTGGAACTCCACCAGAAATATAAAAATCGCCGAGGCGACCATTTCTAGTTTGTTGCCTCCAAAATCAGCTCACCTTTGAGGCAAAATATAAACATGTCAAAGACTAGGGGAAAAATGTAAAAACTTATCTGAACAATATCATCGAAAGGGCATTCGATTGCATCAAACTCTGCTAATTTTTTTTTTTTTTTACTTTTAATTGAGAGCCGCGCGTAAAATAGCGTATACCCCTCGTCCATCATAAGTCGATTTCATACGCGAATTGTTATTTATTCATAAATAACAACTCGCGTATAAAATCGTACTTTATGCACTCGGTGTATATGTCGTATACCATTCTCCTAACACCAGGTATTTCTTATACCACAGGCTTTGGGCCGGGACCACAATTTTCGTTTCTCACAAGGAGGATTCTCTTACAACCAAGTTTCTCCGTTAAGCTAAAAAATATAAATAAAATAACACCAAAATTGTATTACGGTACGGACCGTTTCATAGTAACTTTCATACCCGTTTGTTGATAGTTGATTCAATCAACAACGATGCAAGTAAGTTCGCAAGCTTCTCTGTAGAGGCCGTGGTGATGCCTGTATTCTCTAAATGTTTTTCTTTACAAAAAGTTTTATAAAAAGCAAGTTTTTTTTTCCTCAAACAGTTTCCGTGCGCGGGGGGCGGGGGGCGGTTGGGTACCGATTTCTGACCATAACTGGATATTCCTTTAAGTTTCTGCAAAAGTTGCAGAAAGTCAGCTGGGAAGCGAGTTACTCGCATTTAGTCAAGGAAAATGATGTTATCCTAAAAAGTTGTTTAAAAAATCAAGTCTCGAAGGTGTTGATTTTCGTACCATGGTTAGGGGGGTGCGTTTTCCAACACAAATGAGGTCATTTTACCTAATTTTTTTCTTCACACTTATACGTTTTCACCCTGTATAGCTTTCTACAATGACAAGACAAAACAAAGCTTAATGGCCATTTGGAGGGGTGGATTCAGTGAGATTTTGCATTAAAGGGAAGGAGCCCGGAGGCACGCACACCATCTTGCTACCGTACATATAAAGCGCCGATCCGGTGGGGGGGGGGGTCACGTGGGTCAAATACGTTTCGCATGTTTATTTATCTACAGATTCTGTGCTCCCCAGCCTAAAATCCTTTTTTCCGATCATCAAACAATCGGTGTCGACTGTCGATGTTGATTTTAAATAATCGAAAGACTTTCGACTGGAGAGCTCTAGGGGGTAATAATAACACTCTAGACGACTGCAGCCGCGACTGGCGATTTGGAAATTCATGTGACTTGCCCCGCGACTGCCGGGGTGGCTCTTTTTTCACTGAACTCGTACTCCCAATCGCCCGCTCTTTCCCGCAACTGTCGAGAGAGTCGCTGGAACCCGCGGCTGTCGCGCGACTGAGCGGCTGCAAGTGCAAGTGCGTCAGAGTTCAATAGAAACCAGCGACTTCTCTGTCGCAGGTTGCGGCAACTGCCGTCTAGTGTGTTTATGTTTCTGAATGTTCTGAAAAACGTGCCAGCTACCACGTTTTTCGTTTGTCTAACCTCTCGCGCGAAAAAACAATTTTACGGGTTTCGCTGCATTAAAAACTAAATAATTGCAATGCTAACCCATTGAAAGAGCAATTTCGTGGAGTCGGCTCGTTCAACATAGTTTCACGGTGCTGGGTCCATGAAAAAAACAAAATTTGATGGGGCTGGCTACCTGAAAAACCGAATTTCACCCCAAGTATCAAACGATCTTTAAAAAACGTTTTATTAATATTTATTTAAAGACAGAACATTTGAGAAACAAATATTTTTAAATGTGAAAATAATATGTGGTCTTCAAATTTTTGTTACAAAATGTTAAATGTTACAAACCACCAGCACCATCATCACCCACTTACGAGTAAAAAAATAATCCCCAGGCGGGGTTCGAAGTCACAACGAACAGGTTCCCCTCGTCATGATAGTAGTGCTGGGTTATTTAGTGGGGGTTGCGGTTTGCGGCTTGGTAGTCGGGCTGCAACGCCCTAAAAAGGGCGTTACGTTGTGCGAGGGTAATATTGAGAAAATGAGCTCGATCCGGGGGATTATTCGCCGCTCGGTGAGTGAACCCGGCGAGCTCAGGGTCGAGCGGGGGAGAATGGCCCGATAGCGTCAACAATAATCCTTGAGGAAACTGCTTGTTATCCACAACACTTAGGGTTTTACAAACATGTCCTCCGGGGGTTTAGTATAAAACTCGGGGGATTCTATAGTGGGGGCAGTTCACAGAGTCGGGGGTTCACAGCTAAAGTCGGGAGTCCACAGAGTCAGAGACAGCGGGACGTACATCCGTGCGCCAGCTCGTGTACTCACTACCGCAAGCCGTCGGTCCTGGGGAAAGGAGGGTCAGATAGCGAATAAATAGTGTGTGCAACACGGGGTAGAAGAACCTCTTTGTTCCGCGTTGAGCCCCTGTCGACTTCCCTGAACCCAGACTTACACGGTGGTACAGGACCAAGGCCACCATCGGGCGTGAGTGTGCACGACAGCACGTGTTTACAGTGTCTTCATCGTGAAAAACTGCTCGTTCCCAGTAACCGGTAAGTTTACTTTCAATTAATTTAAGGGCTTGTGAACAAGTATTATTGCCTCTTGTGTTCTTCTCGTCTTTGAAACAATGTTTTTCCTGACGCCCAATGCCCTAAACATATTTTGTGTATTTTCCTTCACTAGTTTATCAGGCTATTATATGTACTCCGATGCAATTTTTCCTCACAGGATAAAAATGGTTGGGGGCAATTTTCAGTTTTCTTCAATTTGGTATGGTGGCATATTAAATTTTATAACTGCAATGTTAGCATTGTTTTTTGCAATTTTTAGTAGGATTTCTAAGACCGGCTTCTTTTGGTGAAGCAAGCACTCATCCCTGCACAAGCGAACCTGAGAATAGTTGCGCAGATAATTTTGGTTGAGTATTTTGTATGATTTGATTTTTATTTTTGTCTTCTTCTTCTACACCGCAGAAAAATTGCAGGCTACCGTTCTAACTAAAAAAATAAGTTTTTCTTTATTTTATTTGAAATATATTTGTTTGTAAAACGTTTGAAATGCAATAAAACACATTATTTAAATATTTATTATTTATTAATAAAATGTTTTTCGAAGATTTGAAAGTTGTTAAATAAAGGTTTTTAAATGATTAAAAAAAAATCTTGTTGAAACGTATTACAAATATTTGAAAACTAAAAGCAAAAGCGGTCATTAACATAAAAAAATGAAATGTTTAATATATGTTTTTAAATGCTTATAACAAATGTTAAAAAAATGTCATTGAAATTTCGCGAGGCTGGCTCGTGCAAACTAAATTTCACTGCCTTCACGCGGGGCTGGTTTCTGAAAACACACAATTTTGGAGGTTGCCTTATTGAAAACCAAATTTTTATTAACAATTGTACTAATATTAATTCATGTTCATGCCCTTTGTCACGCATCAAACATGAACCAGCTACGCCAGCGGAGTGCACGAAATAGTATAAATGATCAAGTTAGTAGTAGTAAAACTATTTTCGAAAAAATCGCTTGTACTGTAGAGCAAGAGATCCGATAAATGCTCCCTAAATTTCTTCAGTTGCAATGACCCGTTGTCCAAGAAGACGAAACCAGGGAGGCGGTTATAAAACCTTACGCCGTTAATTGATGAGTTGAGGAGCCTTTTGGTAGGCTGCAAAATTGGAGCTCGAGATCACCTGGTACGTGTCGCATATTTGTGTATAGAGCACATCGAACGGAGATTTCCTCTATTCTTTGAGATGAATTTGGTACATTCATAAACGTATGCCCCAAACAACGTGACGTCCCTGCATGGAGGTTGCCCTGCAAGATTCCGTACCTCCCATCCCCAGGAGAGCTCTTACGGCCTACTTCTGTAGTTTGAAGATATTCTTCGCTCTGGGAGCATTGTCCCACACGCTAAGCCCGTATACAGCATGACCGATTGAAAATAGGCGAAGCATACCATTCGGTGGACCTCAAGGGACATAACCGCTTTCAATCTGAAAATGAGGTATAAGACCCTCGTGAGTCGTCTCTCGAGGCCGGTGACGTGAGCCTCGAAGGTTAGCCAGCTCGAGTCCAGCAAAAGTAGCAGAAACTTCACAATTCCCACCTGAACAGTCTTATCCTCATTTAAGTTGAACCCATTTTTTTTCTAAGGTCTTTGGTATAAGGTCTTTGCCTTATACTGTATACACCTCGGAGTCATTCTGCAATTTAGCCTCAGCTAGGTCCCTGTCGTGACTTAAATTGAGGTATCGTCAGCGTACAGGAGCAAGGCACCGTTTCCTAATACGGAAGCCAAGTCGTTTTTAAGAACGAGAAAATGTGTGGGTCCAAGTATGGAGCCTTGAGGTTCACCGTACGTCACTGAGATAGGTTCCGACTCTTTACCATTGCATGAGACATTCTGAAACTGGTTTTCAAGATTCGAAGCCAGGAGGTGAAGTGCTGAGTTTGTGACATCAAGTTTTCTCAGTTTAGCAATGATCAGCTGGCGGTTAGCAGAGTCGAAGGCCTTTGACAGATCAAGGAAATCCTCAACTGCTATACTTCGCGCTTTAAAGGCTTCGAGAATTTTTGAGACAAGGGCTCACCAGTTGATTTCCCCCTACGGAATCCAAATTCGGAAAACACGCAATTTTGGAGGTTGCCTTATTGAAAACCAAATTTTGTGTTGCTGTACCCATAAGAAGGCAATTTGGGGGAGGTGGCATATTATAAACAAACGAGACCCAAAAAAGACAAAATACAATTTCGTGGGGATGTAGGTTCACCGCAGCAAAATCAAATTTGCGCGAAATTATACCTGCCACACTTTTACTCAATTTGACTTCGCGATGTGGCGAGGACTGCAATTTGGAAGTTTATAGGCCTGTGTGACTTCGTAACGATTAACTAATCGTCTCGACTCGCCATGCAAAAAATCGTAGCCGTAGGAGCCTAAACGTTGAAGGTTGTCAGTGTTCCCTCGTCGGGGCGCGTCATCGACGTACCAGTTTCGGCTGCTCACCATATAAGAAATAAGAGGTATGGACTACGCGATCTCGTAAGCAGCGTTTAATTTTCTACAAAATTATTTACAAAAAGTGCCCGCGGATTTTCACAAGAGACGTGGGAAGACGAAGAACGAATTGCCAGGTTTTCAGATCGGGGATGGCGTCGGCAACGGTGGTAAGGCCACCGCGTTTTTATTCGCCAATGAAGCCATAGTTCTCAACGGTGGGGCTTGTACTACTGGCAACATTTTTGGTTCAGGTTTCACCACGGCCGGTTTTATCTTTGGAATTTCAGGAATATACGGTTTGTCACTCGGTGGCACAGGGATAATTGAAATGTTTGGCCCTTCCTTGATCGTAACCCCAACAGTTGGCGGAAGTTTCGATTCACCGCGAGTCTTCTCATCTTCGGCGGCGGAAAGCATGAAGGCCCTATTGATCATTTTCTTACTTATAGGTGATAGCTTCCTATTTAACACGGAGGATCAGATACGTAATATCCTTCAAGAATTTGACTTACTCACGTCGGATAATTAACGTTAAATTTAATTATAAGATTTCCTCGCTTTGTTTTATCGTCAGGGTACGGCATACCTTCATCCTGCACCACTTTTTCATAGTCTGGTCTAAATAACTCGCAAATTTAGATTTGTGAATCTTTTCGCAAACCGAATAAAACACACGTCACTATTTGTGTAATGGCTACGCGTAAGGTTCGATCATCAAGAGTGTTGATAGTGATGACACTTCCAGTAAGGGCCTCTTGAATGCTAATAGTGGCTTTCATGATGAGATCAACCCCATCTCTTCTAAAAACTGGATGAGGCTTATCTTCGACGACGAATATTATATCGCCTAATCGTTTATTTAGTAAAGAACTGTGTCTGGTATTTATTTTATAAGCAAATTGTACCTGGAATAATGGAAGGACCTTGGTCTCCACATTCAGGAAACGTTAGCTGAGTTCCAGGAGGAATGCCCGGGGGAATTGGTATGTTCAACAGTTTTTCTTCTTTCGATGTGGCGTCAAAGGCGTCATCTCTGAATACTTTGCGCAGTATTTTAATTATTTTTAGTCCTCCGTGATAAACCTTTACAGATAAACAATGGAATAGGCTTCTTCTTAAATTTGGACGCACGATACCTCATCCAACTTTAACGCGAGTGGTCTAATGTATGGTTTTTCTTTTCTTTTTACTCCTTTACCCTCGTTGAAATCGAAAATCTTAGGTGGCTTCTCCAGAGACATTGTTAGATCCGCATAAGGATTTGCGGAACCGAAGAAATTTCTGCCCGTCAAACCCAAATTATGTGAGGTGTAAGGAATGAATTGGAGTATTTGTATAGCAATTATTATATACTTGAAAGTCGTCAAAGGTTCCCCATGGTACACGTAGGGTGGATTGTAGCCGTAAGGCGTTACGACGCCTTTCTTTAGCCCAGCTTCACCGTATTGGTCGTAAATCGCTTTAAGAAGTGATGAACTTAAAACTTCATAAGCTTCGCCAATCAAAGCGAACAAATCGTGGAGACTCGGATCTCCTTGTCTCTCCGGATTATACTGCATGGCTAGTCTCCGGTACCTTATTCCTCAACGCAATAATCATTGTTGATGGCGAGAGGAAGAAACAAGTATATTTTTACTTACGCCTCCTTTATTTCCAAAGTCGTGGCGTTTTTCGTGAGTCCTAAGACTCCATAATAGTCCAACCCTCTGGGGCATGTTTCTCCTTGAACCATTTCGGTGGCAGGTATAGGCGAGAATGGAGTTGCTATGAATGCTGCCCAACCTTTAAAATCTTTCCACTTATAATTAAATTAATAATGTAGTGAGGAAGGCTTTCATTGATTCCCGAAATCGAAGTCAAATTCCAGAAGGCCATAGGTGAAATTGTCAATTTTTGTCACCGAATATTTTCTGCCAATCCTGACAGTTTTCAAAGGGTTGTGGCCATTCTGTGCCTGGTTTTAAATTGACTATTTCCTTGCCCGCAGTGCTTTAACGCAAATAGCCTAATGAGCGGTTTTTATTTTCTTTTTACACCTTTACCCTCATTGAAATCAAAAATCTTAGGCTGCTAGCTTCTCGAGAGACATTTAGATCCGAATAAATTTCTGTGCGTCAAACCCAGATTATGCGAGATGTTTGAAATTAATTTGAGTATAATAGCAATTTATAATATTTATATTACCATAATTTATAATAACAGTTCCCAATAGTACACATAGGGTGGACTGTACAACCGTGTAAGGCATCACGACGTGCCTATGGGGTTCCACAAACACCATGGGCTTTGCTCAATTTGAATGTAAGTTGTAATAAGAAAACCCAACTTAAATTATTAGGCCCAGTGGGAGGCGCACGGCTGGGAATGAGCACGGCTCGTTTAGAAAATGTTAGACACGAAAGAGCTTCGCGAAAATTCTTTTGAATGAGCTGACCCTGTGATATTCTGTTTTTGAAAAGTGTCCGATCCCTGAAATGACTTTTTGAAATGAGCCTACCTCGCGAAATTGCTTTTTGAATGGGCCAACATATGGTGACATTATTTGTTTTTGAGACAGCCCGGCAAGATTGGTTTGAAGAGCCAACTCCGCGAAAATGCTTTTGGGACAGCCCTGTGAAATTTTGTTTTTGAAAGGAACCAGACCCGCCAAATTGCTCATTTATATGAATGAACACGATGGAAATTTGTACTTACTTCGGCTGGATGGAAATTTCAACTTTGAAAACAAATTGTCAGTTGGTTTTTTTTTAAAGGGAGGCAACCCCCATATCCCGTGAAATCGATTCCGACGCGTCAGATCCGCAGAATTTGATCTTAGTACAATTAGAAAAATCCGAAATAGCAAATTGCTTTTCACATGTGCCAGCGAGGCGAAATTCAGGTATTGAATTAGCCATTGGATTAGCCGAAATTGGACTTGTGAGTGCAACCAAATCTGTGAACTCTATTTTGAATTCGAAAGTGCCTAACAAGCGGATCAAAACCCGTGATAATGGTTTTTGTGAGCAATGAAAAACAAAATCTGGATTTCGAATGGGTCAAACCTGTGTAAATGTATTTCTAAAAGTGCGAAATTTGGGTTGAAAGGGGTGAAATCTGCAAACTCTAGCCATCGACAGGACGTGGTGGAAGGGGTGGGGGAGATCTCGAACTCAGGGCTTAGCTCCCCTAAACATTTTTGCCTAACTCCGCCCCTGCTCCGATCATAAGTCTGCCTGCAGGGGGCTAAAGACGTTTAAAATAGTTTTTTAGTCATCAGCTGTCCTACTTAATTTATTGTTGTCTGATACACTTATGGTGAATTTAACCTCCGAGAGTTAAGGTTTGAGTTACGTTAAGTCAGAATTAACGAAAAAAAATGCGTCACAATTTATGTAAACAATGTTGGAGTTTGGTGACTCCAACCTAACTCCCGATTGTGAAATTCAACATTAATAACACAGACTATAGTCGGATCGGTGAAAGAATGTGCATGAAATTACCCTCTCTCTTTTCCCTAAACCCACATGACTTACCGCTACCACGCCATCACCTGAGAGGAGCCTCTCCTATTTTATCGGTAAAACTCTCGGTTATTGGTTGCAGTTGTTTGATAAAAGTGGAGAAGTAGAGAACCACGTTAAGAGAGGGAAAAATCGGGCTTATGGCCTCCCACCACTCATGCACATTCTTTCGCTGATCCGAGTATAGGTTCGAATCACAGATAAAATATCACTCATTAATAATAAATGATTCGTACAGTTTACACGTTCCGATTCTCATTTAGTAAATCCCGATGGAGCTTACGTTTCAGCCGCCGTTGATGCCGCGGTGGAGGTACCCTGGCTGCAAAGGTCCACGAGGGGACGATTGGGGTGACTGACCACTGAAGTGTTGAATTCAGAATATGCTGACTTCAGAACACTGGTGACGTACGGGATGTCAATTAAGTCGGCGTGTAAGGTCGAGTTCCGAAAATCTTAGAACCCGTTTCTGAATAACCTGGATGCCAACGTTTGATGCGTTGATGCGTTAGATGTGTCAGTTCACCGCAGATCCCCATTGGCCACAGCTATACATCTATGTAGGGCGAATCAAGCTCATATAGAGGATTCGTTTCGTCGATATTGCCTATACGGGGGATATTCTGCCTAGTAGGCTTTTCAGCTCGCGAATTCGATGACTGATCCTGATGACGAGGTGGCCAGTGTGACTTTTCCACGTAAGTTTTTGGTCGAGTACCAATCCCAAATAACGCTTGCTAGCAGCAAGCATCAGTACTAATAGGCTTAAAGCATAGTCGGTCACTCCCTAGCCACTCAACCAAAGTTGACTCACTTTCCCGTCCACGTATAAAAATAATTTAATCCAGCAGTCAAATTGAAATGAAATGGTGAGTCATTAATGAAAATACTAGTAAATAAAAGGGGCACCACAATCGAACCCTGAGGCACACCAGACAGGAGCACACCAATGTCCGGAAAGCGATCATTGACCTTTACACTCTGATAACGCCGATCCAGCCCGTACTGCCGGAGCTTAGCCACAAGAATAGGGTGGACGACAAAGTCGAATGCCTTCGAAAAATCGAAGAACGCAGGACTTATCGATCAGTGATCGCTTCAACGCACCTTTCTGCCTGTCCGATAGATGCGAAGGGTGGTACAGTGGAACAGTTTTTCACGTGATTCCAGTTGAACGAACACAATTTTTAAAATTATGTGACGTAAATGAAGTGTCTTTTTCACTAAAATCAGCACTCGTGGATTTCGCATACCCGCGAAAAGAGTGTATTATATGCGTAGATTTCCAAAGATAAATTGCAAGTTTTTTCATAAAACAGACCATTTCTTTAAGTAATTGATAATATTCAAATTTAGGGGTCTTTTACACGAGTAGTTTTTTGATCAAAGTAGCATTTTTAAAGCAAATTAACAGATGTTCTTTGCTCGAAATTGACTGTTTGTAATCAGATTGAAATATTTCGAACACAAAACTTACTCGTGTAAAATGGAAGAGGCGGCGGAAGTGGGGTTCAGGGTCAGCGAATGATCCCCCAATGGTCTGGTTGGGGGTGCAGTGCTCCCCCAATCCGATATTTGAGAAATCGTGAAAAAAATGGCTTCGTGTAGAATTTGCCTCCTAAAAACTATCGTTCGCACCTCCCACAACTTGATTTGGGTTCATGAAATTGGTTTCTAACGAGCCAGATCTGCATACTTTGGGCTTTGAAAGAGTCAAACCACCGGAATATTGCGTGTTTTTATGGAGCCAAACGTGGAATTGGTTCTCGAATTTGCCAAAACAACAAAAGTGAGTTCCCTTAGTGCCGAATCCGCGAAATTGTTTCTATGATGGGCTCAAACGGCGTGAAATTTCTTTCTCGAACCCCAAGAAATATGACTTTTTAATGAGTCAACCCCGCTAATTTGGGGTTTGACAGGGAGTCAATCCTTCAAAATTGATTTTTCCGTAGGCGAATTTCTGAAATTTGGTCTTAAATGGGTGAAAACTGTCAATTCTAGGCTGTAAACCAAGACAATGTCGGTCAAGACCATAAAGAAGAGGAATGTGACTCTGGAATCAACTGTTTCGTCGCCCTGGTTGGCCTTTTTGGGTGATTAAAACCCGGGAAATTTGGTTTTTTGGGATCCAAACCCACGAAATTAGGCTTTGAAAGGGCTAACCCAGAAAAATAATATTTTGATGTGTTCCATGAGCATTTTGGTTCAGAGGAAAAATTATACATTTCATGGCCTACTCTTGCTCTTCCCCTCGAAGCCTCTGCTCTGAATACGCAAATTTAATGTACAATGTAGCCGATTTACCTTCTAACACGTCGTTTATCTAATAAAACTGTTTCGTTAGGCCTCAAATTACCCAGGTAAATTATAACCCTGGGGCTAAAATACGAAGGGGTGTTATATGAAATAACCCGGGTGGAATCCACGTGACCATTTTAATTGTGAGAGGATAACGCCATGTTAAAAAAAATTTCGCTCCGGCAGCTGGCGGTCGGAAAGAGTGCATTTCATTATGTATACGGATACCCTAAGCCGTCCCAGAAGTAATAATTTTGATACCATTATTTGTTTCATTAAGCCGAACTTCTTCCTCTATTTTCACCACCCTCTCTTCAAAATGTCGAAAAGTTTCGGTAGTTTTCCAAGGGCTTTGTAATATTAAATTTTTGTGCCTTATTTTATGATACCTAAACGTGTGAATTTAAGCTTTTTCTTTTTGAAATTTCATCCCCCATTTCACCCTCCCCATCAAAGTATTCGATAAATCTCAATGGGACCCAGGGCTTTCGTTACATTAAATTATTGAGTCGAATTTTAGAGCGCTAAGATGAACTAGTGAAGTTCAACGCTATTTTTGCACTTCCACACCGGAAGGACCACCCCACCACCTTGACTTTTTCGAAAAATTAAAATGGGAATCAAAGGCTACTCTAACATGGAGTATAGAGAATCTAATGCTTCTAGAATCAACTGGTGAATTACAGTGATTTATTGACAATTTAACCCCTATTTTCCCCCCTCCACCTTGACAGATTTCGCCCAAATGCAATACCGACCTGGGTCTTATGACTACTGATTTTTGTGCCAAAGCGCGTTCCGCTAAATTGATTTCTTCGAGAGTTATCATGCTAACAAGACCACATGCTTACTTCCACTCCAGGGGCAACACCCCCTCCCCTTCGACTTTTTCAAAACATTAAAATGGGAATCAAAGGCTACTCTAACATGGAGTATACGTACCGAGTATGATGCTTCTAGAATCAACTGGTGATTTATACTGATTTTTTGACCATTTCAACCCCTAATTTCCCCCCCTCCACCTTGACCGTTTTGGCCCAAATGCAATACCGACCGGTGTCTTATGACAACTGATTTTTTTTGCCAATGCGCGTTCCGCTAAATTAATTTCTACGAGAGTTATCGTGCTAACAAGGAAACGGCCATAAAGATATATGTATATACAGGGTGTTTGGGGAGGAATGATCCGGATTGAAATATGTTGTAGTACTCGGCAGGACGGATCAAAAAAGCCATATAAACATAGGGTCGCAAATGCTTTGTTTCGGAGATAGAGCCAAATTAGTGAATTTTTAGCCACTCTCCCTTTTTCCACCAATCAGTCGTCGAGACAAACCCATCGTCTAACATAGAACAAAATGAGTGACATTTTTGAAAAGAGCACACAATTTGCTTCAAAAATACCTAGTTCTTTCAAGCTAATAACGGGTTTAAGTACCCTCATTTGTTTATCGAAAGAAGTGAAAATGTTGTTCCGGAAAATTTCCGTTTTTTTCGGCGACGATTTTATCATACTTAATCATGCCACACCATTTGGCGGAACTCGGGTAAAACATGTCCATTTTGTAAGCTTTCAAACGACTCAAGAAGATTGGCAATCGGTGCTGTTTTGACCGAGATAACGCGGTGAGTATTCGGAAAAGCGAGGCCAAGTGCTCAAAAACAGGCATGTTGTACCAACAAGAAAAAATTCACGTGAAAGGTTCATTGTAATTTATTGTTATACGATTCATTCATCAGTCAACATATTGACACCAACTGATCGGAAATTTACTATTCATCACGCTCCCCCCTCCCGATAATCAACTTTTTAGCTATCATAATGATCAAGAATCAAATGTTGTTCCAGGAGGGCAGGTCAATTTGTAGGGAATCAAACTACTTGAAATACATTTTCACGATTAGAGGAAATTATTACTTCTTCCGTCATCGTAGGACTTGGACTTTCAGGTATAAAGCCTACATATCCCACAAGAAGAATGAAAAACGTCTAAATGTCTTCTAATTTCTTACCATTATTTCTAAAATCCCGCATGCTACCATCAAAAAACCTTTTCAACATAGGCTTAGAGTTAATGCGTGGTGTGGTTTAAATGGTAGTAACTTAATAGGACCATACGTCATTCAGAACCACTTAAATGGACGCAATTATCGACATTTTCTCGAAAATGAACTCCCAGCTCTTCTCGAAGATATCCCTCTTTGAGAGAGACCAATTATGATTTTTCAGCACGACGGAGCTCCAGCGCACAGCGCTCGTGAAGTGCGGGAGTTTCTTGACGAATCCTATCCAGACCGTTAGATCGGTCGCGGAAGCCCCGTGAATCGGCCGCCGAGATCTCTGGATCTAAGTTCCCTCAAATTTTTCCTGTGGGGATGGATGAAGGATTTAGTTTACCATGGTGCCCCCGTAAATTCGAGTAGAGGATGCAGCATTAGTCATCAAGAATCGCAGAACTGATATTAGAAAAGCAACAAGGTCCGTCTCCACGAGGGCTACGAAATGTGTTCAAGCTGACGGGGGGATATTTGAACAATTTCTTTGATATTGTTATTAACATATTTTTAGAAATAAATTTTACCTCACATTTTACCAGCGTAAGTTATTGGTTTAATTAATTGCCATTAACAGATGTTCTTTGCGTGAAATTGACTGTTTGTAATCAGATTGAAATATTTCGAACACAAAGCTTACTCGTGTAAAATGGAAGAGGCGGCGGAAGTGGGGTTCAGGATCAGCGAATGATCCCCCAATGGTCTGGTTGGGGGAGCAGTGTTCCCCCAATCCGATGTTTGAGGAATCGTGAAAAAAATGGCTTCGTGTAGAATTTGCCTCCTAAAAACTATCGTTCGCACCTCCCACAACTTGATTTGGGTTCATGAAATTGGTTTCTAACGAGCCAGATCTGCATACTTTGGGCTTTGAAAGAGCCAAACCACCAGAATATTGCGTGTTTTTATGGAGCCAATCGTGGAATACCCAGATAGCAAGCAATATCCTAGGAATGTTCCCACATTCTTCGATTTCGAATGTGAATAATCTGAACAACATGAGATTATTCTTATACTATATAAGTTTTCCTAGAATATTCTGATACTAAATGATTCGATTATCCTTAGGTGGGTTCAAAAGGATTATGCCTGGAACATTCGTAGCGGAACATGATTATCTTATTTGGAATAATTAACCTAGGAATGTTCTTTTAGCAGTTTCTAAGAATTAAATGTTACATCCATCGATCTCCGTAATTTTTGTCGTGAGATTGATGCCTGCATAAAGCCGTTTCGGTTTTTATTTGAAATTAGAAATCCGAAATAAATGCAGAGGTTCAGTTTCACTTTGTTTTAGTGCATTTCATTAAAAAAATACACTATTGGTCTCGCCCTGATAATCGCACATGTGGGTTATGATACTTTTAGTGCATTTCATTCTGAAAAATGCACTATTGGTCTCGTCGTGATGGTGGCAAACATGGGTCATGTCATGTTTTTTTCATGTTTCAGAACCTCTAGAACACGAATTCAGTGGTCTCCGGAATTCATATATATATATATCTCTATATATTTCTTTATATATATATATATATATATATATAGGTTTATTTATTTATTTATAAGCTTATGGCCGTTTCCTTGTTAGCACGATAACTCTCGTAGAAGTTAATTTAGCGGAACGCGCTTTGGCACAAAAATCAGTAGTCATAAGACACCGGTCGGTATTGCATTTGGGCGAAATCGGTCAAGGTGGAGGGGGGGAAAATCGGGCTTGAAATCGTCAAAAAATCACTAAAAATCACCAGTTGATTCTAGAAGCAACATATTCGGTACGTATACTCCATATTAGACTAGCCTTTGATTCCCATTTTAATTTTTTGAAAAAGTCAAGGGGGAGGGGGTGGTGCCCCCGGGGTGGAAGTAAGTGTGTGGTCTTGTTAGCACGATAACTCTCGTAGAAATTAATTTAGCAGAACGCGCTTTATCTAAAAAATCAGAGGTCATAAGATCCCGGTCGGTATTGCATTTGGGCCAAATCGGTCAAGGTGGTGGGGGGGAATATAGGGGTTGAAATGGTAAAAAAATCACTAAAAATCACCAGTTCATTCTAGACGCATCATATTCGGTACGCATACTCCATGTTAGACTAGCCTTTGATTCCCATTTTAATTTTTTGAAAAAGTCGAGGGGGAGGGGGTGATGTCCCCGGGGTGGAAGTAAGTGTGAGGCCTAGTTAGCACGATAACTCTCGTAGAAATTAATTTAGCGGAACGCGCTTTGGCACAAAAATCAGTAATCATAAGGCCCCGGTCGGTATTGCATTTGGGCCAAATCGGTCAAGGTGGAGGGGGGAAAATAGGGGTTGAAATGGTAAAAAAATCACTACAAATCACCAGTTGATTCCAGAAGCATTATATTCGGTATGATGATTCCATTTTGAAATAGCCTTTGATTCCCATTAAGTTCAGCTTAAACAAACCCGGCAGCAAACATTATGAGGGAGGGTCAAACATTAACGAAACAAATGATGGTCTCAACATTACTACTTCTGGGACGGCTTAGGGTATACGAATACAAAATGAAATGCACTCTTTCCGACCGCCAGCTGCCGGAGCGAAATTTTTATTATTATTATTATTATTATTTTTTTTTTTTTTTTTTTTTTTTTTTTTTTTTTTTTTTTTTTTTTTAGGCATTGACTACTGAGGCCATAAGCCTTCACGCAGGTAGGCATTTCAATTACATTCTATATTCTGTGTTCTGCGTCTGTCAGCCTCCGCTCATGGCTTCAAGCGCATTATTATTATTACTATTCGAAACAAGATGATCATGTTCCGCTACGAATGTTCCAGGCATAATCCTTTTGAACCCACCTATGGATAATCGAATCATATAGTAACAGAATATTAGGATTTATTATTTAATAAGTCTATAAGGTTATTGGACGGACCAGCGTCATCGGTTTCGTTTCTTGAAAAAAAAAAAATGCAAAGGTTTCCGTTTCACCATCCATCTCACCCACTCGATCCCTATCCACACTCAAACATTAAAAGTTCGTACCCTGTTCTTATTATGATGTGTGCTTGTGTGGTGTTGATCGGTAAAGTTCGTGTCAGTGGGTTTAGTGGTGGGAGGTCTTCGACTCTCCGATTCGTCCATTTTGCTCTCCTCTCTACGACAGACGCGGGAACTCTTTCTTAACTTTCTAGTTCTTTCGTTCTTTCTACAAGCACAAATCAACGTGGCTCGAGCCCATCTAGTTTTTCTCGCGTTTTTCTTCTCGAATTTTCTTCAGGCACGCCTAAAATTGGAAAACGTCACATCATTTGATTTGTAGGTAAGGCGACAATTCGCTTGTTATCCTTTAAATCTGATTGTACATGTTTGTTTAATATAATTTGCAGGTGCAAGTTTCACGACTAATTCGTCAATTAATTGGTCCTACGTCGATATTTATTTTTCTGCCTGTCAAATTTTCTCAGCGACCAATTTTCGGTGATCGAGCCAGTAGCTACATGTAATATACTGAAGTAAAGTGTGTATTTAGGATTGTACGATAATTGTGGGATTTTGTTTTCAGGCCCGCGTCGTCTATGTCCCATCGCCGCGTCGTATTATTTTCTTGGCGTTCTGTTTGTGTGTAGTTGTTTCTCAGCGTGTTTTCTCTTGTAGTGTCAGTATTTTTTCATTCGTTTCCAAATTGTATGCATCATAAATTGAAAATAAAGTAAATTAATTCTGTTCCGTGCGAATATTCTTTTGGAACATTCACGGAATATATACAACATGTCCCGTTTGGACCTCCTTACAATATTCGTACCCGACACTATATATCTGAATATTCTGGAGCGATTCTAAAAAAACATTCTTTGAACGTTCAAACTTATCGTTCTGAATATATTCCACGAATCTTCTAGTAGAATATTCCGTTGGAACATTCACGGATTATATACAACCTGTCCCGTCTGGACCTCCATACAATATTCGCAAAAAAACCAATATCTTCCACGAATATTCTTGGAAAAAAGGTAAATTCCAAAAAGATAATCAAGGAATATTCGGGTAATATTTCCTTGCTATCTGGGTAGGTTCTCGAATTTGCCAAAACAACAAAAGTGAGTTCCCTTAGTGCCGAATCCGCGAAATTGTTTCTAAGATGGGCTCAAACGGCGTGAAATTTCTTTCTTGAACCCCAAGAAATATGACTTTTTAATGAGTCAACCCCGCTAATTTGGGGTTTGACAGGGAGTCAATCCTTCAAAATTGATTTTTCCGTAGGCGAATTTCTGAAATTTGGTCTTAAATGGGTGAAAACTGTCAATTCTAGGCTGTAAACCAAGACAATGTCGGTCTAGACCATAAAGAAGAGGAATGTGACTCTGGAATCAACTGTTTCGTCGTCCTGGTTGGCCTTTTTGGGTGATTAAAACCCGGGAAATTTGGTTTTTTGGGATCCAAACCCACGACATTAGGCTTTGAAAGGGCTAACCCAGAAAAATAATATTTTGATGTGCTCCATGAGCATTTTGGTTGAGAGGAAAAAGTATACATTTCATGGCCGACTCTTGCTCTTCCCCTCGAAGCCTCTGCTCTGAATACGCAAATTTAATGTACAATGCAGCCGATTTACCTTCTAACACGTCGTTTATCTAATAAAACTGTGTCGTTAGGCCTCAAATTACCCAGGTAAATTATAACCCTGGGGCTAAAATACGAAGGGGTGTTATATGAAATAACCCGGGTGGAATCCACGTGACCATTTTAATTGTGAGAGGATAACGCCATGTTAAAATTATAACACCCCTTCGTACTTGCCCCCCAGACACAAGAGAATTTCAATAAGTGGCGGTAAGTTTGGTGAAGAATTTGGAATTTTGGCCCGAAAAATTGTATATTTTCACATGTGGGAATTACGGTGTATTTGATTGGTGGGGGAGGGGGGGTAAATCTGAAATGCTCAGATTCTTGCGGTTTTCAGTGTGTAAGCCCTGTGGAATTGTTTTCTTCTGCGATTAAAGTCCGCGAAATTGGGGTTTTGAACAGTATAGCCCGTGAAATTGGTTATAATTCTGAGTCAAACCAGGAAGAATGGTTTTTCAACAGCTAAATAAATTGTTTGAGGATCCAAAATCTGTGAAATAAGGTTTTGAGGGAGCGAAACTCCCAAAATTGGTATTTCACAGAGCCAAGACTGCAAAATTGTTTTTTGTTTTTGTTTTTTTTTTCTTCTTCTTTCTTTTAGTCCGC
This sequence comes from Corythucha ciliata, assembly GCA_038030265.1. Classification (NCBI taxonomy): domain Eukaryota; kingdom Metazoa; phylum Arthropoda; class Insecta; order Hemiptera; family Tingidae; genus Corythucha; species Corythucha ciliata. Next base: position 36,866,118 of record CM075941.1, read on the forward strand.
CATCCACGTGGATTTACGTTTTTTAAGAGCCGCTCACCCTCGAAATTGGGGGTTTCAGTCTTTATTCGCCGCTAAAGTGGTTATTTTAAGTGCTAACAGCGATAAATCGGGTTTATGAAGAGCTGAAACCTTGAGAATGATGGTTATCTCTTAGCTCTTGGAAAGCCCGTATTTTTTTATTTATTTTTTTTGCCAATAACCCTCGAAATTTGTTTTCTGAAGAACGAAGCCCGTAAAATTGTTTTTTCAGTGACTGAAGCCCGCCGTATTTTCAAGTGCATATCTGTAAAATAGTATATTACGTTCCAAGGGCGGAATGAGGAATACCGCCCGAGTGTTATACGATATTTTTTGTACAGCCGAAGTCTGCACTATTTGTCTGACTGTTAAGTCTGTACTATTATTGTAATTATTACAATAATCATAAAAACCAGTCTTTAAAGCCCTGTTCAGAAGCTTTGTGCTATGCATCTGTGGAGTCTACTAAGCAAAGAAAAATTAATTCCTTCGAAAAATGAATCATTTTGATAGGTTGCACGGACTCCACAGACGCATATCATATGGTTTGCTTAATTATAAACTAAGTAAACACACACTTTAGCCAGCGAATGGAAGGATGACGTAGGTGATACAGAGAGAACTTTAATCGCCTCTCAGCGTAATTTGCAGTGCTTATTTTTGTGCTTTTCTGGCTAATGTACAATTTAAAAACAAAATTAGGAAAAACTATATTCGAAAAAACAACATAAGACTTAAAAGAAGACGTAGCGGGCTGATATTTTTCTTTACGCCCGGCGGGCGGAATGAACCTCATGTCGCCCGCTCAAGACTCTCCCAGCGGTCGAATTTCGAGTCTTTACGCCCGGCTGTACAAAAATGGTTTTTCCAATTACCCTGATCACGTCATAGGTAGTTTGTTGGGAGGGGGGGGGGTATCGTCTGTGGGAAAATTCGTGGCTACAAGGAAAAGGCTGCTCGACGGATTCAAAAGTGGCCTTTCCTGTAAACTACGTGGTACGGTATATCCTTCGATTTAAAATGTATTATAGTTTACGGGGGTACTTCTCTCGAAGTTGTGCGTTTATAGCCCAATCTGGCAACTCTGCAATCATCCTCAGCCGTTGACTCGTTCCAATTAATCGTCTCCTGTTTGCGATGGACCATCGCCTCGGGCATCAAAATGTCACATGAAAAACTCTGAGTTTCACCCACTGTTCCATGTTTCATCCATACTTTTTGAAAAATTATGCACAAATGTAGACATTGACTCAAACCACGACATGAGATGAGTAGGGTGGTCGCATGCCTAGTTACTATACAGCCTGGACACTTCAGCGTTTAGATGTTTAGCTGTTGGATCGAGTGGCCTGAATTCCGGACAAAGATAAAAAAAACACAGTGAGTGAGGTGTAAAATCTCACTGGGCTAAATTACCTTAAGCCAACAGACAAAATGTATAATGTATGTTTCGCGGTAAATGTATCTTAAGAAGGATAATAAGATATTGTTCTAATTTCTTGAAATAATCAATGCCAGGACATTTATGGTGTGAACTTAAGTATTCGACCCGCGTAACGAAGAGGTGCTGGGGCTGAGAAATGAAAGAGCAAGACAAAAACGAGAAAAACAAAAGTGCGAAGGGTCAACGATCGAATACTTTTTGTTTGACTCACTTCACTCCTTTCCTTCTCTGACACAGAGGCGGGAGAAGGAACTCCCGTTAGCGCGCAGTGTGCCAGTGGGTCATCTTGCTGGTACTGTTAAGTTAAAATAAAGTAGGGCAAAGGAGTCCCTCCTCTTCTTCCCCGTCGGAACCCTGTCTTCAATGAACTTGAACTTTTTTTCTCTTCGGGTAGTCTCGGGCCATCAGCCATGCCTTGGTCACCCGCTAGTACTTTGTCAATTGTGATTTTCCTGATCGTTATTCAACTAACGGCCTCGGCTAAGTACGTCCCCAAATGGAAGAAACAGGTATGGTGCTTAAAATCGACAATTTATTGAGTTGTCATAACTTGTTGCGCTGTGGTTCATCATCTTATTGGAACACTTCTTCCATCTTACAAGACACCCCTCCCCCCACTGTTATCAATTGCCTTTGCCTTAACATGGGTGCTCTCACGTGTCTTATTTAATTAATTTTTTGATTGCTAAAATACCTACTTTTTGCCAACAGCGAATTAAAATATTTTGATATTCCTAACGATGTTTTGCTCAGTAAAGCGACATTTAACAAGTTTTTCACCCTAGCAGTGGCTGAATTTCTTCGTTTTCTTGCAAGTTAACTAGGACATGGCATTAAATTTTGTACATAACATACGAAGCAGTGCCCAACTGGAGGAGACGTCAGAGACGCTAAGAACTTGTAAAATTTGAGGGGGGATTAATCAAATTTGCAGGGAATTTGGAAATGGTGGGGGGGGGGAGTGAAATAATTTTAGCCTGATTGCGAATGGCTAGTTTGCCATTTTGTAAGGTGAAACTTGGAAGTTTAGCAGGAATTTTCAAGGTGCGAATCGTCAGCTTTGCCATTTTCAGGGCATTCTTCAAGGTGGGGAGGGAGTCATGAAGCAATTATTCAAAAGGCCCCCCTCCGTAGCAATATCTTTCAGTAATCTCGGCTTGACATGCATCGTTCAGGTGATGTGCCGTAGAGACGTAAATTTCGACCCATGCGCCATGGCTACACGTGCCCAATGGCACTTATCTTTCCCTTGGGCCGTAAGGTGCACAGGCCATATAGAAGCTCACAATCATCTAAATCTACCCAAGTAATTGGTTTGAAATAAGAATAAATATCTTTTAAACCCTAAACAAAAGGTTTGTTCCGACAGCAGTCTGTGGGAAAAAGTGCATTTAATTTAACATACCATCCACGTATACGTCTTAAGGCCGAGTCACACCTAATGCACTTTTCCGATCAGACACCAGTCGCGTACATTCGGAAGGGTGTTTGGAGAGGGAAATAAATAGAATTTCGCCCTGGAATTATGACCTTGATGACTTTGTTTTACTTGGATGGAGACGACTTAAGTTGGGATCACAGCCTTCCCCAGTGATTTTGGATAAGCCTTAGTAAATAAAAAAGCATGTATCAAGGAACGATCCCTTTACGATGCCCACTTGTACAACTTCAAAAGATTGCGTGGGGTCGTGCTTATCTACAGGTATGTAGTTCAAACCGTCAAGTCCACCATTTGTGCTTGCAAGACCCAAATCAACGAAAGTTTTTTTTGTTGTTTTTTTAGGAGCCCAATTCAAGGGAATGGGAACCCTTGCAGAATGTCCAAACTACCAAATTCTCAAACCACGAAAAGGTCGGACCACACAAATTTCCAACCTCAAAATTCTCAAGACCACAAAATGCTCGGACCACGAAATTATCGAATGACAAAAGTCGCTGACCAAGAATAATGCTTGAACGACAAAGAACTCAATGGACAAAAAGCTCTAACCACGCAATGCTCAAACCACAAAACGTTCCATCCGCCAAATCCTCAAATCACCAAATGCTGGGACCCCCCCCCCTCCTGGTGGTCGACCAAAATATTCGGTGACCCAGGGTAGAAGGATGTAGGCCCCTTAATCTTTTAATACAAGGAATTTAATTTTGACTTTGCTTTAAGCCGGATACACACATGCGGTACTTGCCAAGTAACTTTCAAAATATTCAATCAATTTTTAGCAATTGCCTGGAAACCAACCAGCTGAGAATTTCAAAAATGTGTTGTTCGTTACTTGGCAAGTGCAAGTACCACATGTGTGTATCCGGCTTTACGTTATGACTTTTTGAAATTTTAGTCACGAACTTGCCTCAATGAGAACTGCTAATTGGCGCTTTCCCTTAGTTTTAGCCGAAAATTAGCACGTTTACTCAATTTTAGCAGCGGATTTTCTAAAATTAATCCACAAATTAGCGTTTTTCGCGAATGAGCGTTTTATTTCAACTTTTTCCGTGGATCAACGCTTTTTTATTCAAATAATTTAGGAGCGAATCGGCGCTTCATCACTAATTTAGCCGTGAATCAGTTGGTTTTAGCCGCGTATCAGCGGCTCAATTATTCTAAAGTACAACTCCCTTTTCTCTTGGCTGTTTTTTCAATGCGAATAGTAAATCTCCTCTTCTATTCGAACTTATTCAACCGTCGCAGTGTTTTTATTTATATGGAATGCATTTCGATTCCATTTTCCGGATCCCACAACTCAGCACAACTCAATTGGGGTTTTCAATTGTATCCGCGAATCAGCGCCTTTTCTCAATTATAGGTGCAAGTTAGCGATTTTTTTCCACTGCTTGTAGTCACGCGAAATAGTGCTTTTCCTAATTTTGCCGTGGATTAGCAGGTTTTCTCAAGTTTAGCTGCGAATTAGCGTTGTGTATAAATTTTAAGTGGAAGTTGGCGGTTTTTCTTAGTTTCGGCCGCATATTAGCAGATTTTCTCAAATAAATATACCTGCAGTTTTTCTCATTTTTAGCTGCAGGTATCTTGGCTTTTTTTTTTTCAATTCGTGCCGTGCATGAGCGCTTGTGTCAATTTTAGCCACGAATTAATTCTCAATTTTGAACGAGAACTACCTATTTTACTCAATTTTAGCCACGAATGTGGTCTGCGGATTTTATCGAATTGATCTATGAATTAGCGTTTTTCTTCATTTTAGCAGCAAATGAGCGCTTTTACTCAATTTTAGTCACGAATTAGCGGATTTTCTAATACTGATCCACGAATTATCGTTTTTCTATATTTTATACCTACAAATTAGCGCCCCTTCTCAATTCAACTGCGATTGAGCGCTTGAAATAATTTAATCCTGGATTTTAGTGATTTTTCTCAGTGTCGCGCAGACACGTATTAGCGGGTTTGCTCAGATTGATCCTTAGCCGCCAATTCTTAATTTTTTTCCGCCGTTTCCCATGAATAAGCGCATTTTCGCTATTTAGCCGCGCAAACACTTTTTCGTAACTCTTTGCCGCTTACTTCCTAGCTGATTAGCGCACCTTCCCAATTTTAGCCGCCTATTAAGGGCAGTTATAAATTTGGGGTTCACCTAATTTTCTCTAACTTAGCCGCGAAGTTTCCTTCGGATTCAGATACCGCAAATTGGTGTATTTTTAGTGGCAAACGAACACTTGCTCTCATTATTAGTCCCAAATCAACGTTTTAAAACGTGAAACCACTCCAAAATTTCAAAAATAAATTGGTCCTATCAATTCAAATAGAGCTACACGATCAATCCAACTGGGCGATCGTATTCAAGCCTAGTGCTACTCAAGCTCAAACAATAAGACCTTTTGGACTCCCGGGAGAATTATCAGGTAGTTCGCCAAACTGCACTATCTCGTTCAGCTCGACAATGGGCGTACGGTCAAACGTCACGTTGATCAGTTACTGAAAACAGCCCTCTCCTCGTTTATTGAAAAAAGAGTTCAGTTCAATCCCACAGTTCAAACTTCTACCCAGAATCAATTTTCGTACCACGTGGATTTGACAACATTTCCTTCGGAAACGAGAGAACTCGCATCCACTCGAACAGAATCGACGCCACTCAAACCTGGTCGATGCCTACAACCTGCCCGGAGGAGGAAGGAAGAATTGTCACGGAAGGGAGAAACAAACAACAAATCCTTCGCCGCTCATCAAGGGTTTGGAGGCGTCCTAGATACCTCGCCGATTACGTCGCGTGAGGGACAAAAAAAAAAAAAAAAAAGTGTGGGAGATTGTAATATCCTTTAGTCAAGTCATGTGTTGATTTTTTTCCATTCCACTTTTGTATTCGAAAAAAATATCAGGTATCAAAACCACTCGAGCCACATGGTCCGCATTCTTGCTCCACCTCCGAATGTTACCGGTTTTAAGTATGCCGCATTGTAGAAACATGGTGCCAGAGGAGATTTGGTTATTGAATTAACCAAAATCGGGCTCTGTTTTGATGAAACTGCAGATTCTAGCTATCGCCTTAAGGACGATAGGTTTTTTTTTTTTTTTTTTTTTTTTTTTTTTTTATAGATTCGGGGACAAACTAGGCTTTTCTTAAGGCGTTGTCAATTTTTGGGCTGAATTACTCAATTTTTTTTGCCGGGTGAATGATCAGATTCATGTAAAATGCATGTTTTGTGGTTCCATTATCGATTTATGGGGGCCTATTCTCTCACAAAAAAACGCTGCACATTTTACACATGGGTTTATTATTCATGAATACAGCTAGATCCGGCTTGAAATTACATAAAAATCGACACCCCACATCCCTATGATCTCAAAACCTTTGAAAATCCCCATTTTGGACCCGCTTTCAGCCCATGAAGTACGAGCCCATAAGAACGAGTTTTTTCGAGCAATCCTAGGGCAATGTATGGCCCGGACGGCGAATACGACGGCGGCGTACGGTGGACGGACATTCCAGTAATCGAATCTAGACGTGCTCAAAATCTCACAGAAAAAGATTGACGGTGGGTTGTAAATAAAATAATTTTCCTGACCGAAAACATAGGACTGTTATTCAGAATGAATAATAAACCAAAAGCATTGTTTTTCATAGCAATATGTCTATTTTATTAATTTTTTCGAACTTATGAATGTTATTTACATACTGCTACGAAAAACATATTGCTTTTTTGTTAGACAATAGCCCGATCGATAGATGCGAAAGAACCAAATTTCTTGGATTTGGGTCTTTGAAATAGGTATTTGTTGGGTCCGGCTCATTCAATAAACAGTGGGTTTGGCTTCTTCTAATAGCCAATTTCGAGGGTATGGCTCAGCCATATTAGTCAATTACGTGATTTTGGCTTCTTCAAAAGCCAATTTTTCGAGATTTCGCTCATTTCTTGCAGGTGTTGATCCCGGCGGTTATCGACTTGCCACATTCTATTGTTCCCCTATTGTTCTATTGTTCACTAATGCCGATTCTAAATCGGCTTATCACTCGGTCACATTTGGTGAAAGATGCAACGTTTCGTCACTGTTCTTTCGCAGTTCTTGGACGGACTGTACTTTGTAGGACGCAGACAGACTTTGACCATACAACATAGATAAACTGATTTATATTCTGAACTGAATAAATTATATTCGGAACTGTGGATTAGTCCAGTCAATCTAAGCAGAAAAATGCAAAATAAATGCAATAAATATGGGATTTTGTTTTTTTGCGGGAATGTGTACGGGAGGGCCCCTGATCATTGTCTAATAAAGTCCCGAGCTGAACCACCTGCCCCAATGGGAGGGGGGGGGTCGTTTAAAGGTACCTTTTCGCGATTTTTCGCCTGTATCTAAAAAACGGTGCGTCTTAGACAAAAACGTTTAGACAAAGAATGTAAGCTCCTTAAATTACCTTCAACTTTTACTCCATGCATTTTTTAAAAAATGCTCAACAGTTTTCGATATAAACGACCCTGAAATGTGACCTTTTTCAAAAACATTATTTTAACCTCACGTTTTTTGTCAAACTTTTCATCCTACCTTCTTACCTGTTCACTTTTGGCGTATAGCATAAATTTAGAAGTTGCAGAAAATTGAATTTACTTCAAGAACATATGCATAAGCGCCAATTTATCTTTAAGGGGTCGTCGGCTATGAATTTTGGTGGTTTCGAAAGATAGTCTACAAAAATGATCTATCTAGTTTTATTGACAACTCCAACTAAGGAAGAATACTGAATACGATAAATGAAAATCCATAATATTTGAGTATTTAAAAAAGTTAAGGACCCTCAGCTATAAAGCCGTCTTCATCATCAAACGGGAAGGTATTATTGGTGCAGTGGCGTGGCTTGTTGGTAATCCCACCCCCCTGCTAAACTAGCCTTGGCGCCCCTTCATCTCACTATCAGCTCAATCTTAGGACTGAATAAGGAGACGATTTTGACGTTAATTGCAGGAAGTCTTCATCAAAAATTTTCATCAGTTATAGAAAGTTAAAATTAGGTAATCAAATTATTTTTGAGTTGAAAAACATTCATTTTACTTCCATGTTCCCGTAGGGAAGGAAGTTTGGTAATGGCAAAAAAAAATTTTTTAGCTGACACCAGATTCGTGTTCCAGGACCCCGAAAAGGCCTAAATCTCGATTGAGTGTGACGTCTGTCGTCCGTCCGACGTCCACTTTTTTCTCGACAGATCTGGACGAGTGATGGCTCAAAAGTTGTGTCTTCATCTCTAGACCGTAAAATTTGAAAACGAATGGTTGAGCGATTTGGAACATATTATAACAAATGTGTTCGAAGTAAAAACGGTTGGACCCTTATAATTCCACAAGAATATTATAAAATTTGATGATCGATCTCTCAAAATCGTCATCTAGGTTAATTTGAATAAGATTTGTTGAGCGGTACAGTTGCTAAGGTTTGGAATGCGCTTCAGTTCTTTTTTTGCCCCAAACCTATCTCCTATCAGAATTTTAGTCCGATTTCCTCTCAAGATGGCTTAAAATGACCACAACAAAATTCCCCATCGTTGAACTGGCAATTTTTTCGAAATTCAATTTGGTTATTTTTAAATTAATTTTTTAAAAAAATTGACGAGGATCAATTCGAAGATTTGTTTCTCTTCGATTATTTTGAGTTTTAGCGAGTGTCTTACTGATCAAATATTGTCCATTTTTGCTACAAACAACAAATATTGTACAATAATGGACAAATATTGTCCATTATTGTACTATATTGCTACAAAATTCGTTATTCGTCACGTCGTTAGAATTTGTCTGTTCATATTGTTTTGTGTGTTATTATTGCATCAATCGTTGACATGGGATGAATATTGAGAGACATAGAGCTCTTTCCAGCAAATTTTAGAACTTTGGCATTTTTATGAGAACAGAACTTCAGGACAGGCTAGGGCAAATTAATCAATTTTGATGGGTGAGTTTTAATGATTAATCACTCTTGTCGGCATTGTTTTAATGTGAAAGGCATGTTGTAAGCGAACGACGGGAACATGGAAGTATCGTGGGGAGCTCCACACAAACTTAATTTAAATTTCAGCCCTCAAAACTTGAGGTGTCGTCTACAGGGCAGGGGGATCGCGAAGGACGTGCTTGAGTTCAAACAAATCTAACCACAAGAAACTCTAACCACAAAAAAATTGATTGAAGCAAACCTTGAATCCCTAAAAGCTCGAACCACAAAAAGCTGTAACCCTAAAAAGATCAAACCACAAAATGCTCTAACCACAAAAGCTCGGACCACAAAGTTTGTTATTTAAATGTTTTTACCAGCGAATTAGGATTTTTTATATATATACGATGGCGTGTGTTTCATAGTTGCAATTACGACCCTCCCAACTGTTGGGTGATGTAAGGTTTATGTGTGAGGGTAGTGAAGAGAGGTGAGGGAGGGAAGTCTTAATCTGTTTTTAAATTGTAGCGGCGACGCGTCTTAGCGTTCCAAACCTGTGAATTAGCGAATTTTCTCGATTTTAATCACAAATGTTCGTTTGGCGCAATTCTGGCTGTAAACTGGCAATTTTTTCCATTTTTAGCCGCGATTTAGCAATTTTCTTAATTTTTAGGTGTAAAATTAACCTATCTCTTAATTTTGACCAGGCTGATTATTTATTTCTGTTAGGGGTGGCAATTTTCGAAACAATATTGTTACTTTTTCGTGACCATACTACAGCAGCCCAAAGTTGGGCATTCAACATGAGATTTGTAATTTTTGCAGACAAGTGAACCAGTACTTGTGCATTCAAAATCACCTCGCAGGACAACCCAAACTTTAGGAAAACTTCTTCCCGGCATTTAGGGAAATCGAAATTAGAATCATTTTGTCAATGGCCCCGTTGTAAAACTCAAAAAATTGCTCAGCCCTTGCTGAGGTTTTGTTCTATTTTTAGGGCGCGCCAAGTCAATTTACCCATTCGAATCGTCGGTTTTGTATTTTTGGGTGCGAGTTCAGTTATAGTGCCGTTTTTATAGTGGGAATAGCTATTTTTAATTACTTTTATAAATCAAAGAAATATTCGAGTAGTCACAACCATTTTTTATCATTATTTATTTTTTCGATTAGTTTCGGGGAAGCTCCCCATTCTCAAGAAACCAGCAGCCTTAACAGAAGAAAGATACAACCCGCACATTATGCGTCAATTTACTAAAATTTTTAAAACACAAATGACTAAATTAAAGGTCAGTACTCACATTATATGTGTCTCAAACGAAACTTGATATTAGACTGCCTCTCCGTACCTTGGACTACTTCTGGGAACCCCCCCCCCCCTTTTTTATTTATTATACATTGAAATTGTTTCATTGGCCTAATTATTATTTTTATACATTTGTATGATATTTTCATACGGTTCCATTGCTATCGCATCTGTTTGGAAATTGCAATTTTTATTTTCTAGCTTAATATGAATCTTCTCTAGAGTTTTTAGCTTTCCTTGATGTTGGTCTGCATTTAGCACTTTAACATCTACGAAATTGAAGATATGTCCCGTTCTTACATGGTGCTCACTTAGACCCGTACTTTTCTTCCCATTTTTTGTATCAATTTTATGTTTTGCTACTCTATTTTTTAATTTTTGTGTGGTTAAGCCAACATAGGTTAAGCCAACATAGCTATGTTGGCTATGTTTGGTTAGAAATAGCTATGTTGGCTTAACCACACAAAAATTAAAAAATAGAGTAGCAAAACATAAAAGTGATACAAAAAATGGGAAGAAAAGTACGGGTCTAAGTGAGCACCATGTAAGAACGGGACAATCTTCAATTTCGTAGATGTTAAAGTGCTAAATTCAGACCAACATCAAGGAAAGCTAAAAACTCTAGAGAAGATTCAAATTAAGCTAGAAAATAAAATTTGCAATTTCCAAACAGATGCGATAGCAATGGAACCGTATGAAAATATCCTACAAATGTATAAAAATAATAATTATGCCAATAAAACAATTTCCATGTATAATAAATAAAAGGGGGGGGGGGGGTTCCCAGAAGTAGTCCAAGGTACGGAGAGGCAGTCTAATATCAAGTTTCGTTTGAGACACATGTAATGTGAGTACTGACCTTTAATTTAGTCATTTGTGTTTTAAAAATTTTAGTAAATTGATGCATAATGGGGGTGTTGTATCTTTCTTCTGTTAAGGCAGCTGGTTTCTTGAGAATGGGGAGCTTCCCCGAAACTAGTCGAAAAAATAAATAATGATAAAAAATGGTTGTGACTACTCGAATATTTCTTTAATTTATAATTACAATGACACAACAAAAACAAATGTTAAATCAATTAATTACTTTTAGGCAGCAAATGGCTGTCAAGCCATTTTTCTAGTTGATGGAAGCACACCTTTTCTTTAGCCCCTCCCTTGGCAAATCCTGAATCCTCGTCTTCTTCCATAATTTATTTAGGGGTGGGCAACTGCGCCACTAAATCTGCGCTTTCGAGTCTAGGGGAGGGGAGCTGCCTATTCTTGCCTCCCTCTGGCTAAACCCATGATTGTTTCCTTGTTGTTATGTCCGTTTCATTGTTTCTTAAGTGCTACACTTTTGAGGGAAGTCATCTGGTTTCATTCAATGTTTCAAGTAAGTCAATGAGATCACATGATTTTCAACACTAGTGCAACACTAGAAAAACAATGGAAGCTACTGTACCCGTGCAACAAGAAGCTGCCTACCAAGTAGGTATCACCCGAACTACCACCGGTTTTGGGCGGACAAGCCCACGTTGTGGTTCGCTCAGATTGAATCAAGTCACCAATTTATAGTGGGACTGAACGGTTAAATAATAAAATTGGATTTATTCACAATGAAATAAAAACGTGGACCGCGAGAAAACAGGGAAACTTTAAAGTCGAAATAAAAAGGTCTCTTCCATCGATTTGCTAGTACTGCACCAGTGTAGAGCGACATGTGATCTCGTTTAATTATTTTGAAGAATTTAATGAAACGAGTTGACTTTCTTCAAAAGTGTAGCACTCCCGAAGCCATAGGTCCGTTCCATTGTTTGGCGAGTGCTACACTTTTGAAGAAAATCATCTGGTTTCATTTAATTTTTCAAAATAAGTCAATGAGATCACATAACTTTCTACACTAGTGCAGCAGTAGCAAAACAATGGAACGGACCTAAAGTTATTTCCTTTTTTACATACACGGTGTTCACAGATTTTTAGGTCCCATTGATCTCTTGAGAAAATAAGTCACTGTATCTCAACCTGCGGAACTTCAACAATGATAATATAAGCTGAAATTTCCTGAAATAGACGTGGCAACACCGCATAATGTGACAAGTGACCTTGACCGCAAGTGCAGTGTTGAAGTAGGAGTCTCTCTTTCCAACACTCACCCACGGTTGGTGGCGCGCGGGGATGTTCTATTGTATTCACGATTTTTCTGTTTCGGGCGCTAATTGTTACCCGATCGTGAATCTAAAAAAATTTTGGAGTCAGTAGCTTATCCTACAACTGGGCTGTACATGATTTTTCCAAATTTATAAAAAATCGAGATTTTGTTTGTCTGATTTTTGGGTTACGAGGTGAAATCTAAAAAAAAAAGGTTAACGACGCGAATTGTAGATTTAGTACCAGAGTAAAATCCATTTTTGAAAATGAAAATCGGACCATTTTTGGAGCCGTGAGGATTAACGCTTTATAAATTGTCAAACTGATCATTTGCGCCATTCACGGAGGCTACAGATGATGCAAATGACGATTTGTGTCTTTCAAAAAATGGCTATTTGCTCAACAAATAAAATATGGCCAATCGCGACTTAAACCGGTAAGCTGACCACTGGTGTTTACGAACTTGAACATGGGCCGTCCCAACATCACCAATTGGCTGACACCCCTCCCCTTATCCCATCTTCAGCATTGGTTACCTGCAGCCTGAAGGACTTAATATACTCAGGGGTGGACAAATTACAGCTTTTTGAGTAATTAATTACAAATTACTTCCAAAAAAAGAGGATTAATTACAAATTACCAATTACTTTTCATTTCCACGAATAATTACAAATTACAATTACTGTAATTGAATTACTTTTTCAATTACCAATATTACCCAAGAGCTGGATTTGTGAAACGCATGCGTCTTGCTCTTTGTTCACTGTCATTTTTTTAGTTCGTCCAGCCAACAATCGAACGTCAGAACAGATCTTCAAGATAGGAAGCAGGAACAGCGTAGCCCCAAGCTTGCCAAGATGTCAAGCGCATTGCATGAGCAGGATTGCGAACTGTCCATAATTTGCTAATTTGGCTAATTTTGTCCCACATCCCGGCCTGCGAACTGTCCCAGGGTACCCCGGATAGTCATAGTTAGCTAATTTGGCTAATTTTGTCCCGCGTCCCGACCAAGGACGTCCTGGGACGCAATATGTCCCGGATTCTTTATGTATTTCTTTGAAATTGTGCGTGCGATACCTAACTCTCAGAGAGCTTTGCAATGGCAGCTTTATGTGGTTCGATATTTTTGCGCTTTGAGAACTTTGTGGTTAGGGCTATTTGGATTGGAGTTTCTTGTGGTTCGAGCTTTTTGTGGTTGGGGTTTCGATCTTTGAAACTTTTGTACCGTGTTTCTCAAATTTCAAATTGGCAACCCTAAGCTTGAGGGTATCGCTCGTGTCATAATTACTTTGAACTCTTATTTTTCATTTATACACAAATTATCGACCAATGAGGGTGATAGTTTTTGTTTCACATTGGCTCTGAAGATGGGGATGGGAATGTAATTGGTAATTGTTAATTACAAATTACTTCGAAGAATTGCTTTTAATTACAAATTACCAATTACTAATTGTAATTGAATTACATAATTCAATTACATGTAATTCAATTACTGCCCAGCCTTGGATACACTGACCACTGTCGTGCTATGAAATTGCTTGCCTGGAGCCTGGCTAATCACGCCCTAAAAGTGGCTAAAAAAGCCATTCGTGCCCGAGAAATGGCGAAATTTAACATTCCTACATTGCCTAACTGAGCCTCCTCGCAGTGGAAAATGGGAAATAATGGGTCTTGAAACTTCAGACGATTCATTCCCTAGACGTAGCCAAACTGAATAAACTGGGTCGAAACTCGTCAGTTGTGTTATAAAATTGAGATAGAACCGTCAAATTTGGTTTTGGTGTGAAATCGCCAGTTTTTATAGTGACATCTTCAGTTGGTGAGGGGGGTGGGCGGTAACACGTCATCTTTGGCGAGAAATTTACGTTTTTTGAGTAAAATTTCCTCATGATGGATAAAATCGGCAGTTTTGAATGCAGAGTGTTCGGTTTAGGTATGATCATTCGTTTTTCATCAGTTTGGAAACCGTTTAGTTTTAGGGTGAAATCATCAGTTTTTTGGGGGGTAAACCTTGGGTTTTAAAATTGCCAGTTGTGCTGTGAAATCTTTAGTTTAGGCGTATAAACACTTCGGCTTTGGCGTAAAATCGTCAGTTTTGAAGTAAAATATTCAGTTAGGTATATGTGTATTCAAATCTCCAGTTTTAGCTCTAAAAAACGTCAGTTCTGAGTTAAAATCGATATTTTGTTAAGAAATGTTGGAGTTTTACGTCTCTCAGACAAAACGTTGATGAAAAGTCCCAGTATATTTGAGTGCCAAGCCACTTTTCTAAAAGTATCGATTTCCGGGGAAAACATTGTCAGTTTTTGGATAGGAAATCATGAATAAAAGACTAAAACCGATAGTTTCCCAACGATTAAGTTAGTTTTTGATAGATTACGATCTTTAGTGTGAAAACTCAGTTTCCGGGGAAGAATTTGACGATTTATTGCGCCTACTTCAGATTTAATGAACTACCAGTTCTTTTGCTGGGGTCCCTAGAACATCCGATGTATTCTGCCCACCCCTGGATAAAGGGCAGGCTGCTGGCTACGACGGACGCCCCTGGAAACAATAATCACACAGTGACGTATCACAAACATAAAATTATAAATATAAACTGAAAAGTGACAAGTTTTCATACCGTGGTAGGCGAAGACGATAGTAAAGGCAAAAGCAATGTATCAGAAGTTTGAGGCTTTGGGAACATGAGCATTTGTGTTTCTTGAAAAAAACGTTCTCTCCTAGTCACCAACACTCATTTTTTTACTGGCGGGAGAAGGTCTTCGAGCAGGATATTCCTGACAGCGTAAGCTGTTTTGGGCGAGGAAGAGATTTTTTAGTGCATCCACATCGCGAGGTCAAACCATTGCGTTATTTTGACTAGGTATTGAGACGGTTGTTACAGTAAGATTTTACAAGATAATTTTCTCTTGTGGCTTTTCGTAGGAGAGCTTGGATACGACGACCAATTCCCCAGAAACTGTTGTCCTGGTTGGTATTGCTCAAAGTTGGTTTTCATAGTGAGCTGCTTTCTGTTTGCAAGCTGTCAAATAGAAAGCAGTGCTGTGCTTAACATCCGTCTTCTTTTTCCCCTCTTTTCTTTTTCTCAAACAGATATAACGAAGAATCGGGAATGTTCCCACAAATACAACACTTACGCATTGCCGTTGCCGCATTGGTCTTATTGATGTGATCCTTTAGAGTGGGGAGGGCTTGTGATTGGCTGGTGAGCGTAACCTATACGACAGCAGCAGTGAATGAGAGATATTAAATCCATTTGATCCGCATATGGATCAAACATGACGGCATATGAGAGATTCCATACCTATTTGGTCCACATATGGAGGTGAGACCAAATATGGCGACTGCCAGTACTCGTAGGAACTTATAGAGCCTTAGTTCAGTGACTTTATCTAAACATGGAATAACTTTTTCGAATTGCCATCAAATTTCAAATCTTATCCCCCTTAGGGCCTTAGGGCTTAGGGCCCTAAGAAGCCCTAAGCCCTAGAATAAAAAATAGTATGTTCACCACGAAGCTAAAGTGTATTTTCAAGCCTCGAGGAGTGGCCGAACGAGGCGAGTCCGGCCATCTCTCCTCTCGTCTCGAAAAGACGCACTTAAGCTCCTGCGTATGCATATACTACTATTGGTTTCGTAGTTCAAATATATTTACGTAGCAAAGTGTGGGATCGCAGATAGGGGCGTAACTAGAATTCTTCTCGGAGGCAGCGATTCCGGTAGCCCGGAGGCTGCTATGTGCTCGTGAGGGAGGAGAGATGTAATAAATGTCCTTCATATTTCTTAAATTCGGGCTAAATCCGACTCCAGGGAGGGGGGCTGATAGGTGGATCGCCCCCCTTTGCCAGATGGCAGGGGTAAGGTGTAGAAGAAGAATCAATAATATACATAACAAAAATTTGGAGAAAATTAAAAGATGGTGGAGGGGGGGATGTTCTAGGCATTGGTATTTTTCATCTTCTCGTAAATGATCCAGGGTTTTCGATCGCTTGGTCCTCGAGCAAGAAGCGAAAAGGGTAGAATAAGAACCATGGGTGCAGTCTTCGGGATAGAATAAGATTGACATTGAAGCCTGGGGGGGCCCCACACACAAATTCTAACGACGTGACAAATAAAGAATTGTATAGCAATAGTTCTCTTCAACGGTAACTATCAATTTAAAATATTCAACAGGGTCAATATATGACACTGACAAAATTTTGATCCATTAGACACTCACTAAAACTCAAAATATTCGAGGAGAAACGGCAGAAACGGTTTTAGTCCTCAGGGACGGGGGTGGCAGTAAAATGTGTTCTCTCCCCTCCACTTATCCCACTCGTTCAATTTCTTAATTTTCTTCTATAAAAAACAGAAGCTCAAACCCGAAAACGCACTGTCTCTGTTTTCCAAAAACTGGAATTTATATTGCAGAGTCTGATACCTGCTCGCAACCATTATAAGCGAATGTGGAGTGGCGATTTGATTAAAAACAAAATCTGGGAATACGGCCCCATAATCCTGAACATTCTACCAAAAAACCAGGTATTTTGGTCCAATATCTGAGTCTTACGCGTTTGGCCCTTTCTAAAACCAAATATCGCAATTGAGTCTAATTTGAACCAAAGTTTCACTATCTCAAAACTAATTTTTATGGATTTCGCTCGTTTAAATCCAAATTTTAGGGATTTTTGATCTCTAAGAAACAAAATTTCGTTGGTTTGGCTATTTCAAAAACCAATTTCACTAACTTTCGCTCTTTCAAACCCCGATTTCGTGAGCTTAGCTCCTTTAAACCCTAATTTCAAGGATTTCCGCTTTTTGAAAACAATATTTTTTGGATTTGGCTCTTTCAAATGATGAACCAAATTTTAGGGCATAGACTCTTTCTATAATTTTTGTTAATGTAAAAAACTAGTTTGGCTCATTTGAAAACCAAATGTCGTGACTTTGGCCTTTTCAGACGACAATGATGCCACGTAAATTCGCTCTTTCATAAACAAAAATCTTGGATTCGGCTTCTTCAAAACAGAATTTGCCATTTCAAACACCAATTTCGCGGTTTTTCCTCTTTCAAAAACTCTTTCTTTTCATCTTTCAAAAACAAAATCAACAACAATTTTGTGGCTTTAGCTCTTTCCAAACTTGTTTTCGCAGCTTTGACGCTTTTTCAAAAACACATTTTTTTGGATTGGGGTATCTCAAAAAGCCAAATTTTGTTATTTTGGCTATTACAAACCGAAGTTACACGGATTTTCGAACGGAAAACCTCCACATTCCTCTCCTTCAAATCGCAATTTCAGGCGATTTTGTCTCTTTTATTTCGTAGGCTATGCTTTTTCAAGAGCCAAATTTCGTGGATTTGACTATTTCAAAATCAAAATTTCGCGTACTTTCACTCTTTCAAACACAACCTTTTTGGATTTGACTCCCTCAAATCCAAATTTAGGGATTCATGTTTAAAACAAGTTTCACGGCTTCAGCCTTTTGTATAATTTTGACTGATTAAAAAACTAATTCGGCTCACTAAAAACCAAATGTCGTGATTTTCTCTTTCATACCACAATTTCTCCCGATTTTCTCTCTTCCATAACCAATTGTCTCGGTTTGGCCCCTTCACAATCTAATTTCACTAATTTTTCCCCAAATTGTTTACTACCAATTAATACGAATTTGTCAAAAATTGCAATTAATTGAATGGGCTATTATGCGCAATTTTTTGCGGATGACGTAGCCATAGTGGTTAGGGGGAAAGACTTATCCACACTGTGTTCCCTCATGAGGGGGGCGGTGGGGATAGTTGAGGCATGGTGTAGGCCTAGGGGTCTCACAATAAACCCTAGTAAGATGAATATGGTGTTGTTCACTCACAAGAGAAAAAGGGAGGGATGGCAATCAATCCACTTTCGGGGAGAGGCCATCTCTCCCCGGGGAGAGACGGGGGGGACTCGGGGGAGAGGCGCTCTCTCTAAACAGGTTAAATATTTGGGAGTCATATTGGATGAGAAGTTAAGGTGGAAGGAACACGTAGACAGCGTTTATAAGAAAGCTGTGGTGGCCTTTCACCAATGTAGACAAATCGTGGGGAAGACCTGGGGCCTGAAACCACGGGTCATGAAGTGGATATACACAGGAATCATCCGACCGCGCATCCTGCACGGGGCGGTCGCATGGTGGAGGGTGATAGAGAAGGGAGGGGGCGGATAGGCTCGCAAAAATACAAAGGCTTGCTTGCCTGGCGATTTTGGGGCCATTCCGGACAACCCCTACGAGGGCCATGGAAAGATTACTAGGCCTGAAGCCCTTGGACATTGAAGTCAGGGGTCGGGCACTTGAAGTTGCCTACAGGTTGAGATGCCAGGGAGGCCTAAAGCGGGCCAGGCAGGGCCAATGGGACTGGGAAGGGGAACTAAATAGAGTATCCCCGTCCTCGGCACTTAGGCCGGATTACGTTGTTAAAAGGAATGACTTCTCGACCAAAATCAAACAGAGAGTCATTATGAGAGAAGAAGGTTGGGAATCCCGGCAAGGGGAGCTGGTGTGTTACACGGACGGCTCCAAGAAGGGTCAGGAAGGGCCGACCGGAGCTGGAATTTTCGTGCCGGAGCTGGGGGTGGAAATAAGTATCCCGCTAGGGGGGCACACCACAGTTTTCCAGGCCGAGGTGGTAGCGATCGATGCTTGTATTCGGGAGCTACTGAAGCGGAAAGTGACAGGTAGGGCGATCGGTATCTACTCTGATAGCAGGGCGGCGCTGGGGGCGATCACCAAACCCGTGGTGGACTCAGCGGCCGTGGCGGGTTGCAGAGTAGGGATACGGGACCTCCAGGGCGAAGGGAACTCCCTAACGTTGGGATGGATCCCGGGTCATAGAGGATGGCAGGGAAATGAAAAAGCAGACGAGCTGGCCAAGCGTGGCGCGGACCAGCCGGTAATAGGACCTGAACCATCGGTGGGCATTGCCCGAAGGGTGGTCTTGAGGGAGATAAGGGCCTGGACCAGTGACCAAGCCCTGAGGAGATGGCGGACTGAACCCGGGTGCCGGCAAGCAAAACTGGGAATCAATGAGGAAGACCAGGAAGCTTCGGCATGGTTGCTGGGACTAACACGGGTTAAGCTTAGGCGGATAGTAGGGATGTATACAGGACATTACGCCCTTAATAGGCATCTGTCAATCATGGGGGCAGTAGGGGAGCCCGACTCCGAAAGGTGTGGGGAGGCTGAGGAAACCGCGGAGCACGTCGTATGCGAGTGTGACGGCTACGCGGCGGCCAGATACACCATTTTTGGTGACGATAGGATATCCTTCCCCAGCTTCTCAAAGGAGAATGGGACCCGTCTCCTGAGTTTGCTGGAAAGAATAAATAGGTTTGAGGAGCCGTACTAGGCTCTCCCGAGTCCGGGCCCCAAGTGGGTATGGTGTATGGGCCGAAAGGCTTTTGGCACCTTCGGAGTCGGGAGACCGTCCGAGCCCTCAAAAAAAAAAAAAAAAATTCAATTTTCAAAAATTGACGAGGATGAAGTTGGAGACACGTACCTCCAGAGGCGGTTTTATGGGGGGCGATAGGGGCGTTCGCCCCCCCCCCCGTCAGCTCAGCCACCCTCAGTGGAGCGGGAGGGGGGCTATAAAAAAGGAAGGGAAAGAGAAAAGATAAAAATGTGAGGGAAAGCAAATCATATCTAGATCCCAGAACTAGGATGTAAGAAAATAAATTACATGATTATGCTGTTCTTTCCGATAAAAAAAAAAAAAAAATCCTTACCAATGTGGCTCTCTCGGAGAAACAAATTCCCTCATTTGTGATTGGTGATTGGTTTTCCTATAGCAAATCCCATGAGAGCTTTAAATCGTGGAGAACTAGCTCCCACCCCATCCACTGGCGTCAATCAATTTTAATCAGATTAAAAATAAAGTCGTTGTTTAGAACTACTTACCTATGATTATCGTCACCGTCTATTGAGGCTTCTTATATGTATATTTGTTGAATTTATCGCTGAGGGCTGCGGCTTTTGTTTGCTCAAAAATCGCTATTGGCAAAATAAATTGCACAATATCCTACGGAGTCGAGACTCCGTACTGGTATACAAAACAAGTAAACTATTTAAATTCATATACTTCTTAATTTCCAATTTTCGTGAAAAAAAAAATAAATAAAAAATCAAATCGTGTGATTTACGAAGTAGATTGGACGCGGGAAAGTGTTCTCGCTATACTAGGACAAAATTTTCAAGGTTGTGAGACTGGTACAACCGGATTCAGTCAATATTAAAAAAAGTTTAATCCTCAAACAGAAAAGAAGAAAGTTGTAAATCTGGTCCTGGATACGTGGGAGAAAATTAGAAAGACCCCGGAGAGTTTATTAAAACTGAATAGCACGTAGTTATAAGTTTATAACTCCTCATGGCGCCAAAACTGCTTACTATCAAACTTTCTCTTTAAATACGTTAAAATTTATTGGAAATTTTTTGTTATTTCAATGTTTTTTTTTTTTAAATTTATTCAATCGTCATTTTTTTTATTTTGATTGCCCACAGGCTTGCGAAGTTCCGACAAGTCAAAACGAGCACAGTCACTACAGATGCGACGACAACGGTGAAGTGAAATGCCTCAATGGATGGACGGGGGATCTGTGCGATGTGCCAATATGCAGAAAAGGCTGCGACCCCTTACAGGGTTACTGTAAACGACCCGGAGAGTGTCGTTGCAAATTAGGTACATATATAAATTATATATTTACCTCAGATGAGGAAGAACGAAGAATTATAAAATATCGAGGCAGTTGTACACCGTATAAATACATTGTGTGTCAAGGTTAATGAGTGATCGACTTCTTAATTTGTCCTTCTTTGTTCTCCGTCGTTGTTGTAAACGTATTTTCGTTTTGATATTTATATTCGTATTTAGAGGACGGCTGTCGCTTAAGGTACTTGTGTCTCAATAATTACTGTTTACAACTGTTTTTGACTCAAAAATTAGGTTTTTATGGTGAGCTGTGCAACAAGTGCATACCCCTACCCGGCTGTCAGCATGGTTATTGTAACAATAGCTTCGAGTGCATCTGCCACGAAGGATGGGACGGCCTTTTCTGCTCAGAGCGTAATAACAAATCTTTTCTTTTTTTTTAATTAAAAAAAGGTGTTTTAATTACTCCAAATACTTTAGCAATTTGCAGGCATGATTGTCACTCGACCAGAGGCTACTGCGAGTACCCTGGTGAGTGTAGGTAAGTTTCACTGCTGCCATTGAAATTTACAATTCACCCATTCAACTATTCATTTTCATCCCTGAAAAATGTGAAGGTGTCGCCTGGGATGGTCGGGAGAAATATGCAAGGAATGTCAAGTTCTCCCTGGATGTCAGCATGGGTACTGTACAAAACCTCTAGAATGCAAATGTCAAGAAGGGTGGATGGGGATCCTGTGTCAAATGCGTGAGTAATTCACTGTAATTTAATTTTTTTTTTTTTAAGAAAAAATTACGATTGATACCTTGCAGCCATTTGCGCCGCCAACTGCCACAAAGACCGTGGATATTGTAGAAAACCAGGAGAGTGCAGGTATTTTGTTTGAATAAAGCGTGTTCCCGTATTACGGATAGTTTAATCGCTATATTATAATATAATTCAGGTGCAAGGTCGGATGGTGGGGTAAGAATTGCGATAAATGCTACCCGTACCCAGGATGTGCGAACGGCGATTGTAGAAGACCATGGGAATGTAATTGCAAACCTGGCTGGGGAGGAATGCTTTGTGATCAAGGTTAGTCACAAAAAAAAAAAAATATCCTAGTTTTCTAGAAATTGTGTGAAATTACATTTTGATGCCTTCTGTATGAACGTTGTTTTCACGTTGATTCACGTTGTTTGAATAGTCATTAGGACACGCAATATGAAAGCAAATTTATACTTATATCCAACCTTCTCTCTGAGGATGACTTTCGAATAAAGGTGAGGGGTATTTGTAACGTGGTGGGGGAATAAGGAGTAAATACAGAAAGATAATGATTAATGACTAATGAAGAATAGAAAAAAAAGGTTGTTGATATTATTTTTTTCTAATTTGCATATTCTACTTTTGACTACCCAAGCAAGGTGAGCAACTCGTCGAATTTTAAATGGAATTCACTAAAATAAAAATCCTTACAATTATGGAAATCCAAACCCCCAAAAAAGCTCGAGGGAAAACTACTTTTTTTGCACGTCTCAATGGCGCGCCGTGGTTTAAGGCCAATGACCTTGACTTGAGATCATCTAATGGGGATAGAATGAAAGCCGGGAGTGGGTCAATTCGAGTGATACTAAGGTGTGGGGGGGGGGGCAGACGCAGAAGTTCATCGTCACGAAGAACGTTTACTTTTTTCTTCTCGCGAGAGTCTCCAATTTCCGCGAGTGTGCTCTTCAGTTGCTTTTCTGCGACTGAGGACATTAGGGGATACAGTTCCGGAGTGAATTTGTAGTTTTAATAGGCACTTTTATTACGCGAGAATTATTTAATTGCTTTTCTCTCCGGAAGTAGGTGAAGATATATTTCTTTTTAGGAGAACATTGGGGTGATTTCACTCAAAATCTAGAAGTTAAATGACCTTTTAATTAATTTCATAATTAAGGCTCCAACTAATCAACAAATTTTAAAATGAGACTATTAACGTAAAGGTGTTTTTCCGGTTTTTAGGTTCTTATTTTAATTCTGAAACGATTTTCCTCTTATGGTATCCCCTGTTTGTGTCAGTTCATGAGCAGATTTCTAACGAAAACGGTGCCGCGACATCCTAAATTGAATATTTGGAGAAAGCTTGCTGAAGACATTCTTTTTGTGAATTTTCAGAGCTCAAGTTCTGCGAAGATAATAAAGGCGTTTGTGAAAACGGAGCTACGTGCGTTAGCGTGACGGAAGAGGACGGTGACTATAAGTGTCTCTGCCCTGAGGGGTTCACCGGAAGGAATTGCGAAGTGGACAAACATGTAAGTCCATCATTTTGATTACTTTTAAAACGTTATTATGCACCCGAATGATAATCAGATTGAGATAAATTTTATATGATAATGAGGGTCTTAAGGGCTTAAAGCAAGGAAGTTTCCTTTTTTATAATGGTTTTTCTGTATGTATTGGAGTTTCCAATAACCCGGGAGTTCTTATTGCTTACATCTTAAAATTACTCGTGTCCTTAACCGTAGCTGGCTATCCTATCATTATACTATAGGTAAAGCTCGTCCTTGTTTCCACCTTGTTGGCTGCACCCGATTTTTCAAGGCCTTAAATATTGGTTGCCGCCGATATGGGTTTGATTTTTCAAAAAATATAAAAAACAACGCACTTTTATTCCATTTATTTATTCCAGGTTGAAGCGGCCGGAGGGTACTTGAACTTGACCGTTCCTTCACCTCCAACCTCAATGAGGCCTGCGACTATCTCATCATCCTCAACGACACCTGCGGCTTCCACCGCATTGTACTCAACCACTACCGGCAAAACAACAACATCAAATGCCAAACCCAGCGAAACAAAAGTTTAATTGCTTCTCACTCAAGGAACCGTCCCATTTACTATGGGAAATGTTTCTACTTCTTATAGCAGTTGTGTTGACTTTATTTATGGTCTATTTATTTTATTTATTCATTTTTGACGGATATCTTCTGTTAAAATTGGCCATGATTATATTTTGTCGAAGTCTGTTGTCAAACAATCTAGTTCGCGTAGTCATTTCCGTGTAAAAATATTTATTTAGTATAATCTAGTTGTGTTAAGTAATTTATTTGTAACTAACTAAATTCAGTGGAAAGGAAATTATCCCCCGTATACAACGGTTGAGCAACCTTCAACGCGCATCAGTCAGTGCGCAGGTTATTTATTTTATTTTGTGCCGAAACCGAAGGCTGTTTTCATCTAATTTCAAAATTCGAAGAAATGACTTCAGGAAAAGTGGCAAGTTCAAGAAACTGTTATAATATTTATGTGACTGAGTATGAATTTACTGACATTAAGGGTACTATCGGATTATTATCGTCGCGATTCTTACATAATTTAGCAGTAATTATTTGCTAATTAAATAACGATCACCCTATTTTACATTTATTTCCACTAAAATTTTTTATTAGTTTAAAAATCGCTGTATTCCTTAGTTTATTGACCTTTCAGAACGTTTTTCCACGGTATTCTTGACATCCCCCTCGAAGGGCAGGCAGTAATACAAGTAATAAAACAACAAAGAAGGTATGCAAAAAAACGCAGCGCGTGAGGGAAACCACTGGCCTTCACCTTGTCAGGCATGTCTGTCTTGCTTGTTGGTTCTAGTAACGACGTTATCATATTATTGTGGTGCTGTGTTTGGTGGGAATAAGTGGCACAATTAATTTCACACTATTTTTGATCATTGAATATTCCGAAAAAAAAAACGTCCTCAGGTAGTGGACTGTATGCCTAGTTTGATTAATGTATTTGAAGCTTGATAATCTAGCCTGGAAAAACACGGCAAGAGCCTTTTCTATGAACTGGACTACACTACACCATTCAAATATTGTCTTTGAAATGTGCAGTGTATGTATAAAAATGTTGAATTAGCGGGTCCCAGCAAAACAGTATGTTTGCTAAAGGTTTCCTGGGGGCTTATTCTGTAAGGCGATAGCAATAGCAGTTTCGAATAACATGTCTTTTTCTAGGATTAACATATCACTACGTGGTATTCACTAACCTAGTGGTATTTCTACGGCCGCCATCTTCCACTAGCGATATCTTTTTCGTGGCGATTTTTAAACACACCCTTCTACCCTGTTGTTATATTTTGAAGTTCGATGGAGATATCGTTTTCTAGTTTATCAGCCGTGATAACAAGAGAACTTGTGATAACCGATTACGTGTCGAGAAGTGAGATCGTTGAAAATATTTTCGTGTTTCGTTTACCGTTGCCTTCTTTTTTTAATCCAACATGTCGCGAGGTGCAATGTTTATTGAAGCGGTACGTTTAGTCGATCGTGGCCCTGATTCTGCGAGGGATAGAACTTTTGTTCTTTTGAGGCGGCAATTGCGTGATGCCCTGGACCCCTTCACCCTAGGCGAAACTGAGTTTCGAAAGAATTTTCGACTCAGTCGTGAGGGTGCTAGGGTCCTCGTCAACGAATTGACCCCTTTTTACTCAAAAATCAGAAGCACTCGAATAAGTCCCGTTTACCAAGTGAGTCTCTTTGATAATTAGCACGTCTTCAAACTTTATTCTTGAAACTTAGCGAAGACGGTATCTTTCCAGCAGCGGTAATGTTTTTTTCATGTTTCAGATATTGTGTGCATTGCAATTTTCTTGCAAACGGTTCGTACCAAAGAGTCGTGGGCAATAATCTGTTGGCATCTATGAGCCAGCCTTCAGTGAGCCGCTGCATACGCAGATTTTTAGTCATTATGCCAAGAAGGATGACGTCTAAATGGGTGTCTTTTCCTAAAAACGACGTGGAAAAAGAAACGGCCAGAAGAGGGTGATGTCTTTTGTCTAGTAGCCTACTACGTAGCAGATTATTCATTATAGTAGCTCTGTTCGTTGGCTGCTTCTGCAAATAAAACAGAATAAACAAAGCACACCAATTATATCTATTGGTTAAAATGCTTGTTCCCACAAAATACTCTGCGGAACCCAGTGACGGACCTAAAGAAATCAGGGCCCGGTGCTGAAACCTTCATTGTGGTAGTTTCTAAATGAACAAAGAACATAACATTTACGTTGCGTGAAATAATGACTTTTTCTCAATTTTACATGAGGTTAATTGCCTCTAAAAATCAATATTCAGCGTTTTCTCAAATTTAGCTGTGAAAGACAGCTTTTCCCAATGTTATCTGTGAATCAACTACTTTTTCCATTTTAGCCGCGAATTAGGAATTTCCCCAAACTTTATTCGCGAATTATCGCCTTTCTCAATTTTATCCACGATTGAGCGCTTTATTCTCTCATTTTTAGTACTTTGGGAAATGAACTTATACGAACGCTTTCCTGATTTCAGCCGCGAATGAGCGCTTTTTCATAATTTTAGCAGAATATATAAGTTTTTTCCCAATTTTAGCCGCGTATTAGCGATTTTTTCACTTTCCGCCACGTATTAGCGATTTTCTGAATCTTATCTGATGCTCAGCAGTTTTTGTCAATTCTATCAGAAAATTCGCGTTTTTAAAACTTTATCCGCGTATTTGGGCTCTTACTCACTTTTGGCCGTGAATTAGAAAATCCACTAATTAACTTTTTCTCAGTTTTAGCTGTGAATGAGCGCTTTGTCTTCACTTTACAGCCGCGAATTAGCGACTTTTCACAATTTTAGTCGTGAAGTAGAGTTTTTATCATTTGGGCCTAATAATCAGCGTTTTACTCATTTATAGCCGTGCATTAGAGCACTTCTCCAATTTTAACTACAAATTTGATCCGTGAATAGGCGCTTTTGCCCCCATTGCATCCGCGATTTATGGTGCGTTTATATGGTTTGGGCTTCACTGTGGTTGAATTTTTTTGGTAATCGGAGCTTTGGTGTGGTCGGTGTGATTGGAGGTTTATTGTGGTTGAAGCCTTTTGAGGTTGGTACTTTGCTGTGGTTTGGACTTGGAGCCTATCTGTGGGTTGGAGTAGGAGCTTTTGGCTTCTTTCCTGCGTGAGCGAGAATCGCTGTGATTTCAGCGATTTTCACGAAGAGGGTGATAATCGTTTACAGCGTAAACCGCCCGTGCAGGCCTATCATTGCGTTTTGGTAATTTCTGTGACCACGTATCATCATTTTTACCCGAGAAAATACCTAAAAAAAGAGTTCAGAAGATTATTATGAAAATAGCCCGACATACTCTACAAACGCTGAACCCGCACAAACGCCTTACTCACGGTTAACACTGAAAAACAAAAAATCAATAATTAGCGCGGCTAAAAATAAGGAAAACTCTAAATTTCACCTCAAATTGAGAAAAATGGCTAATTCGCGGCTGAAAATTGAGCAAAAAGCCAATTTGTAGCCAAAATTGATAAAAATCGCGATATCAATTGTTAATTGAAGAGCTGACTGAAACCTTCATCTGTTTCATGATAAAATATTTCGTCATGGTTCGCAGATTATTTTTCTAAATCAGTTCTTTAAATTTCTGAATCGGGAATTGATAAAGCGGGCCTATAAACGCTAATTTTACGTTCAAATTCAGAAAAGTGAAAATTCTCTGCTGAAAATTGAGTAAAAGCGCTAATTCGCGGTTGAAATGGACAAAGATCCCAATAAATGTTCAAAATTGAAAATACGCCGATTCTCGGATTCTGAATTCAACTTATTTGTGGCTAAAAGTGAGAAAAGGCACTAATACAGAGCAGATAGTAAGGGGCCCGGGCCCCGGTAGGTGAAGGTCCGCCAGCGGTTGTGAAATGTACTTTTCCCTCTGAGCCAAATTGCCCATTAGGTGGGCATACACGAGCAGATATCTGCGGTAGATTTCATGTTTTTGACAGATATCGGTGGTGAAAATTTGCTCGTTAGTGGGCAAGAAACGACGACAGATCAACCGTGATCGGCCAACCGATATCGGTGGGAGTTCAAATCCGTCAGATGTGGTCTGTAGTCCCCCACTAATCAACCGATTTCTTATGAGAGATATCTGGCAGACATAGATCGTCCGATTTCGAATCTGGCGTCGCCCCTTAACGCAACGATTTTAACCACCGAAACTTCACTGAACATGATTGTATTTTCTATTATTTTTATCATACCTATGTATGGGTCAAGCTTTTTGCTCCCTCTACTAGTTTTCTAACTTCATATCTGCCACCGATCTCAAATATCTTTCGAACCCAACCGATAAATGAAATCTGTCAGATTTTTTTCCGCAACAGATCTCAATCTGCCTGATGTGCCCCCACTAACGAGCAGATTTGATCGGGTAACAGATATCGGTCGCAGATAACTTTTGTACGTTAAGGGGCGACGACCGATCTCATCGTTTGCTCTAGATCGCTAACGATAACTGTTGAAAATATCGGCCGATCAAATCTGTCAGAATTATCTGCCCGGGTATGGGCCACTATTGAGCACATTGAAATATAATTTTCGAAGGGGTTAGCCATTCAAAGCCAAATTTCGTGGATTTGGACCCAGAAGAACCAAATTTCTCGGGTTTTAATCACCCAAAAAGACCAACCAGGAGGACGAAACAGTTGATTCCAGAGTCACATTCCTCTTCTTTCTGGTCTTGACTGGTATTTTCTTGGTTAGATGGCTAGAATTGACAGTTTTCACCCTTTTAAGCCCAAATTTCAAAGATTTGGCCCTTTGAAAAATACATTTTGAAGGATTGTTTCCCTCAAAATCCAAATTTGCGGGGTTGACTCATTAAAAAGTCATATTTCACAGGGTTCAAGATATCAATTTCACACGTTTGTGGCCTTCATAGAAGCAATTTCGCGGATTCGGCACTAACCCCAATTCCAACCCCCCTTTTGGGGGGGAACCCAATTTTGTTGTTTTGGTAAATTCGAGAACCAATTCCACTTTTGGCTTCATAAATCAAGCAACTGCGGTGGTTATATTTGGCTCTTTCAAAGCCAAAAGTTTGTAGGTCGGGCTGGTGAACCTGAATCATGTTGTGGAAGATGTGAAGGATAATTTTAGGAGGCAAATTCAACACGAAGCCATTTTTTTCTCGATTCCTCAAACATCGGATTGGGGGAGCGCTGCTCCCCCAACTAGAGCATTGCGGGAGCATTCCTAGAGCATTGCGGGAGCATTCGCTGACCCTGAACCCCACTTCCGCCGCCACTGCCTGCGAGTATACCAACCAGCCAAAATAAAAATAAAGTCGACGAAAATTCGATTTGCAACGGTCTGTGTAGGGTACTCCTAAAAGGGGAAGAGCAAGACTCGAAAACTCCATTTTACCACTTGGCTCTTATAATTCTTGGTCGAGCATGGCAATTTCAAGTTATGGAAAACTTACCCCGTTGAAGTGTATCCAGATATTTTAAAAAATACAAAAAGGTAAAAAAAAAGTTGAAATAAATTTGCCTCTATGGAGGCCCGAGCCCACTTGGCCTCCCCCTTTAATCCACCCATGTGTCAGTAAATTTTTCATTAACTTTTTCGAACATATGTTTTGAATGAAATTCACATAATGTATTGGTAATAATAGGTTTGCTCCGCCACATTGGTCATTTCATTTCAATTTAGTTATGGATTAGCACTTTTTCTTAGTCTTAACCTTAATCTTAACCTTTACACCTCCTTTAAGGGCTTCAAAACAGATCACACATTTTTATAAACCATCAAATTTTTCAACTCCTTTAGTTAAGGCTTTGTAAATGATGGTTTCTGAATACGGCCCTTAGCCTCGAAGTATCCTGTAGAAGACACGGATTGGCGTTTTCTCAATTTCAGCCGCAAATAAGTGATTTTTTTCATTTTTATCCGCAAGTTAATTTTTTTCCTACTGGTTATTCGCGAATTAGCGCTTTCACTTAATTTCATCGACGGTTTGGGCGATTTTTCTCAATTTTAGCCACGGGCTTGGCCCACAAACAGCACATTAGCGGTTTTTTGGTACATTTTAGCCGTGAAATTGCCACTATACACCAAGAATAAACGATTTTTTCTAAATTATGGTCTGAAAGTTGCATCGAGAAACCAGGAATGAGCGCCTTTTTTTGCAGTTTTAGCCACAAATATTAGCACTTTTTCCAACTTTTTTGCCGCATACTCGCCCCAACATCGGCACATTAGAGCGCCTTCTCAATTTTATCTGCTTAAAGACCTAAAGAAACTAGGGAATCAGCGTATTGTCTCTATTTTAGCCGCGAATTTGCTTCCAGAAGGCACACATTTTTTCAATTTTAGCCGTCAGAATTGCCTTTCGTGGGCTCGATCGAGTATTCAGCAGCCACACTGTTGATCATCGTTAACGTTCTATTCTCCAAGCCGGATGGGCTAAAAATCGTCGAAAGGAGCCAAGTCACTGTCCAATCGTGTTCCAAAACACCTTGTCACGTGCCTAAATCTTTGAACATGAACCTAAAAAAAATCATTTTTCCATATTTAAGCATTTCGGGGGCATTCTCTGATAGGTGCCCCGGGGAGGTCCGACCCCCTCACCCTTACCACGGTATACGCTACTTTTCACGGCATAATCTTGCTCTTTCACACTAAGTTTCTGCTCTGAATAGTGCGAATACGCTATTTTATGGCCCATGTAGCCGATTTATCATATAACACGTCACTTATCTAGTAAAACTGTGTCTTTAAGACACTGAAAAAATTTGAAATTACCGTTCTAGTTTTTTGAACAGTGAATGGCAAAACAGTGAAAACAACTTAAATAAAAGTGAAAATAACTAAAATATTCAGCCTTCTTAACCTTTTAGATGGGTGAAAAATACTTAGCAAGAAAGGTAAATTACCTAAAGAGTGCAGTTAACTGTTCACCTAGTAATTAATACCACCGAACGGTGAAAACTACCGTTTAAAACTCAGTGTATTGGACCGTTCTGAATAAACAGTGAAATTTACTGGTGAACAGTGGTGGAAAAGGTGAATGAAATAAACCTATGCCTCGGTCATCAGCGCTCCAATTCACAAGTTCACTGACTACCAGAGATGCCAACCTTCACAGCCTCTGCTGGAGCAGCTTCCATTATCCTACTATCACCCTTTATCCCTGTTAAACTCCGGGACTCTAAAATTAATGTAAAAATACCCTTCAAACTGTACGTACGTAATTAAATCTTTCCATAAAAATATTTATATGTTCTCATTAAATCGAGGGTAAGTAGCTGTTAACACAACGCCTCAAGAACACTTAATAAATCAGATCTCTTCCAAGTTCCAATACGATCTCGCTCTCTTCTTCTCTCAACTCTTGCCGACCTATCAAGGCTCGAACCCTTGGGTGCTTGGGTGCCCTGTCGGCAGTTGTTTCCTGTCAAACCACACGCACTAGCACTACTCACTCTAATTTCGTCGAGACCTCGAACATCACCACTACCTCGACGACCGACGAGTCTAGGTGTGCATCACTCAAAAGAGGTGAAAATCACTGTTTTTGGAGGTTGATAAACAGTGAAAAACACTGGGTCTTTAGTGCATTTGATTGATAGAACTAGGCGCATAACACTCAAAAGACGGTGAAAATAACCGTTTGGAGGTTATGGTTACAGTGAAAAATACTGAGCCCTCAGTGTGGTGCACCGATGACTCTAGGTGTACTACACTTAAAATAGGTGAAAATCACCGTTTTGGAGGTTAGGAAAGTTTTGAAAAATACTGGGCTTTCAGTGTGATTCACTGACGAGCCTAGGTGTACGTCACTCAAAAGACAGTAAAAATTATTTTGTCCTTCGTAGTTATTTTCACCGTTGCACTAAGTAAAATTTACCGTTTTGAGTGTACCGTTTAGGATCGGTGATTTTCACTTGCCTGATAGTTGGTTGCAAAATAACCTATACAAACGGTTAAAAACACCTATTTTCGGTGTTTTTTACTGCCATTTTCTTTCAGTGCGACTCAAATTACCCCGGAAAATTAACTCAGATACAAGAGAATTTCATGAAGAGGCGGTAAATTTGGTGAAGGATTTGGAATTTTTGCCTCAAGAATTGTATTTTTGCACGTGTAGACTGTAGACATAATTGATTCGAAGAATGGTATTTTCTAGGGGAGGGGGGGGGGTTAAATCTGAACTGCTCAGATTCTTGCTCACCCAATGCCGGCTGACTTCCGCCGCCACTGCTCGCAGGCGTGGATCCAGAGGGGGGCGCGCGCCCGGTATGACCCCTTCATCCTGGAACAAACAAAAACACTTCCTATTCTTATCACAATGTTCATTTAACTTCAGCTTGAAAATCAGTCTCGCCCAATGGCGCGTTTATTTTTTCAACATGTTTTGATTCGACCCGGTAAGCGGGTTATGAGTCCTGATTCCTGAGTCCCTCAGAAGTGTGTGTGTGTCGTGTGACTCGTGAGCGTGGTGTGACTCGTGTGGGTGGTGTGACTGGGGATATTGACGAGTGAACGGCGAGCAAGGCGAGATTCTCCGCGACTTCTCGGTGATTACTTTTTTGGTGTCGACTTTTCTGGTGTTCCTCACTTTGTGTGACTCTGTTTTCTAACCTTGGCCGTGTGTGTCAGGCCGTTCTCTTCTGATGTGGTGTAAGTTGACGGTATGTTCTTTCTGTGTCACTTGTCGTGTTTCCGTGTTCTGGTATCACTAGCGATCCTCCTTGCCCCCGCGAAAGTTTACTCTTTCTTTTTCGTGTCTTTCTGATCTCGTGCCCGATCTAGACTGACTGACTTTGGGAATGTTTTTGCCGTAGAGGTAGACTACATAGAGGGAACCTCGATGGGGAAGGGGTGTTGGAGGGGGTTCTTATGGACCACATTGATGAAGTGTGGAAGTGCGGGGATGTCCCTTATTTTTATAACCTGCACAACGTAAACTTCTCTAAAACACAAAATTTTTATATTTTATTTGTAATCATTCCCGTTGGCTTAATTAATTCCGTAAAATCTGTGATATTCGCGTGTATTCATCTTGAGGAATTTTTTAAACTTATAATTTTGAATCAGTGGGACGAAATATGAACGATCGAACATGCATGCTCCGAAATATTCCATTCTATTCGAACATGAAAAAGCTTTACACAGCCGAACTCTTCTGGCGCAAAGGACGCGGCTCCTTCAAATTTCTCAATATGTGATCATTCGTCCCTCTCTGAACTGTTAGGGCGAGCGTCGGCCGAACGAACGCGGTTTCAGTGGAGCACAGGGGCTAGTACATCACAGGAACCACCACCGCCCGGGTTAGCCGCTCTTTCATGAATCGCGACGTTTACGAGATACAAAAAACCGCTACCACATGAGCGTATGGGCTGCGAACAAGAATGAACCGTTTGTATTTCCGAAAAGCGAGGAGGTTTTCCCATTTCCGCTGCGCGAGGAAATGTGTAGAAGGAAATAGAGGGTGATTGAGGACACGAGACGAGTGAGCCTCTCTACGGCATGGCGTAGCCCTGCTATGTGCCATTCGTTTTTCTCAACACATAATTCGAAGTGGACTTCGACACCGAACGTTTTATTACCGAAGAAGATCCCTGAAATTTGGCACTCGGGCTCTGAAAGTTACAATATGTCTCATATTTTCTCTGTATCTTGAGTCGTCCAAATACATTTTCAAGAAAACTAAAACGCAAATTTTTATGTAATAATAATCGCCTTGTTTTGTTGAAACAAGGCTAGCTGATAGAATCAGATTTTAGATAAAACTAAAAAAAAGTTCACTCACTGACCAGAAAGGGAGGTTTTAATTTTATGAATTTGTTTATTTTAAGGGACAGTAATATTATAACCGATTCATTTGCAATCATATTGGAGCAAGACTCCCTCTATGTTATATTATATCTATGGTTTTTGCCTTTTAAGGGGTCCATAGACGTACAATAAATATCGCGCAATAAATTTGTACAATATTTCGTTTCCAGATGTTTAGGGATAAAAAAATATGTTGTTCATTATATTGTGCAACCCATCAATACAACCCACAAACGTTCAATTTTATTGTACAACCCCTATTATTGCGAAATATTATTGTACGTGTATATATGGGCCGCTTTATACTTTTTTGTATACTATGTTTTATCCCAACCTCTCAATCATACGAGGAGGGGAACTTTTTTTTAAATAATTTTTTAGGGTAAATTTGGACAGGCGTCAGCTCGTCACAGGTAGACCTCATTTGCGATCGAAAACACCCCATATAAGCCATGGTCCGAAAATCAAAACCCTTCGAGATATGATTTTTTAAACATCTTTTTAGGATATCATAATTTTCCTTGACTAAATGCGATTAACTCGCTTCCCATCTGACTTTCTGCAACTTTTGACGCTGGATTCGGGAAGAGCACACTCTTTTTTGTACAGCCGGGCGTAAAGACTCAAAATTCGCCCGCTGCGGGAGAGCCTTGAGCGGGTGACATGAGGTTCATGTCGCCGGGCGTAAAGAAAAATATCAGCCCGCTCTGCGTCTTATTTTAGGTCTTTTGTTGTTGTTTTTTTTGTTTTTTTAATTATTCTTCCTAATTTTGTTTTTAAATTGTACATTAGCCATAAAAATACAAAAATAAGCTCTGTAAATTACGCTGAGTGGCGATTAAAGTTCTCTCTGTATCAGCTACGTCATCCTTCTATTCGCTGGTTATAGTGTGTGTTCACTTCAGTTTATTAAGCAAACCATATGCTATGCGTCTGTGGATTCTGTGCAACATATCAAAATGCTTCATTTTTCGAAGGAATTAATTTTATTGGTTGCATAGACGACTCCACAGATACGTAGCACATAGCTTCTGAACGGGGCTTTAAAGACTGGTTTTTATGATTATTATTATAATAATTATGAACTTCGGCTGGACAAAAAATAGCGTACAACACTCGGGCGGTATTCCTCATTACGATCTCGGGCGACAACTGCCCTCGGCTTCACCTCGGGCACTTCCTGTCGCCCTCGACCGTTATGAGCATCATACCGCCCATGGATCGTAATAATACTATTCTGTCAGGCCTCTCTATTTTCCGTGTCCTCGCAGCTCCTCCAAGTTGTGCGAAACGGAGGTTATTAATTTTTCAATAAAAGTCAACCCCCACTTGTCCATACTAAATTTGCGCCTATCGACTTTCCATGGATCAGAAAAACTTCTTCAACGTGTCCCTTTCAAAATTACTCATGAGCGTTTGTTTAATTAATTGGCGATTTTTCGGAAAAATGAACATTTTCTAGAAATAGTAGCGATTTTCTCATTCAAAATCGCATGTTTTTACCTGTAAATACGAACAATCCTTGCGAATTTCAGCAAGCTAAAAATCAGTAAAAAAGCAGTCCTCGGAATGGAACTGAATATGAACGCTCACCAAAGAGTCAAAAGATATTGTTCCGGCAGCTGGCTGTCGTCGCTGTCGAATAGAGTGCATTTCGTTACTACGAATTTCAGTGAATTAACGATTATTTGGCAGAACTTGGTAAATAAAAGTAAATTGTCACACGGAGTACAAATTGTTATCGAATAATCGCAAACTAACTGAAAACGTGGAACTTCGTAGTAGTGAAATGCACTTTATTCGACAGCCAGCAGCCGGAGCGACATTTTTTGATACACTCCTCTACTCGCCTCTACTCAGAGGCGTTCACAGTTGGTTACATTCAATGGGCCACTTCAGGTGAGGTTTTCATGACGCAGAGCATGCTGAAATTCACAAGGATTGCCGAAAAATCGCCAATTAATGAAACAAACGCTCATGAGTATGATTTTGAAAGGGATGCGTTGAAGAAGTTTTTCTGGTCCATGGGAAGCCGAGGCGCAGATTTAGTATGGACAAGTGGGGGTTGACTTTTATTGAAAATTATTAATCTCCGTTTCGCACAACTTGAAAGTGTTGCCGAGGACACAGGAAATAGCTACTTTTGACGAAAATAGCTAGGCCTATAGCCCCTTTTACACGAGTAAGTTTTTTGTTCAAAAATGTGAACAAACGGGCTTGTTGAAAAAACTTGACCGTGTAAAACCCTCAGTAGTTTTTTGTTCAAAAAATTCCAACTATAGTCGGATCGGCGAAAGAATGTGCATGAGTGGTGGGAGGTCATAAGCCCGCTTTTTCCCTCTCTTAACGTGGTTCTCTATTTCTCCTCTTATTATCAAACAACTGCAACCAATAACAAAGAGTTTTACCGATAAAACAGGAGAGGCTCCTCTCAGGTAAAGGTGTTGTAGCGATAAGTCATGTGGGTTTAGGGAAAAGAGAGAGGGTAATTTCATGCACATTCTTTCACCGATCCGACTATAGTTAGAAATTTTTGATCATAGTGCGCTGCTGTCGTGTGAGAACTTTTTGAACTAAACATCCACATTATCAATGGAGAAAACGGGAGGGGTTAGTTGGGAATTCAAGCTATCACTTGGAGCGCTGCCGTCTGATAATGAAAAGAGTACTTCTTGGTAGAATTCATACTGATTTCAATGTAGACCAGTCAATATGGACACAAAAATCTGGATAAATCGCAAACATGCAAGTAATAAATGCTTTGTTTGCGTGTTGTTAGGACCAATGAGAGCAGTTATTACTCAAGTTTGCAACCCTCAAAATCTTGTGCTTAACTTGTGGCACTCGAAAAACGGAGAAATTTCATCACTTTTTCTGTTTTTTTAAACAAAAATACCAGAAGAAAGCGTTTTTCGAGCATGACGACAGTGTACATTGTTAAAGCCAACTAAATTTGCTACAATTTAAGCCATGCCCGAGGATCTTGGGTCTGTTAGTTCAGGAAATACAGCCAATCAACAAAATACCTCATCTCGTCAAAAAACGAGATTTTTTTGGTAGGGTAATTTTTTACGACCCGTATCACTCAAATACACGGTGACGGGTACTTGGTTGAACAAAATGAGAGATGTGATTGTACACCCAAAATGCAACAAAAAAATTCCCATGACCTAAGGTCAGATTTCCATTCATAGCTCAGACAATCAATATGTTTTTTTCAGCACAGCACGGGTTTTCGCAAGAAAAACATCTGTAACGTGGGAAGTAAGCGTCCAAGGTTAAATCCAACGACACCACTGAAAAGAGCACTCTTTTTTTTGTGTGTGTGAGTAAAGACATTTTGTCTATTGATAGCGAAAGATGATTTGAGTAAACTGGGGAAATATCAGGATATTTTTTAAAATGTCAGTTTTTTACAACTGTTCAAAGCTAGACTATATTAGCCATGGTGCTTCCGGGCACTCAAAATGGGCGTAATTGCCTCATTTTTTGGTATAACAATGGATTTTTCTCAAAACACTGCGAAGGACAGGATTAATATAAGCATGAAGTATTGAACTAAGTTACTTCATACAGTTTGGGCTTGGGAGCACCATGGCTAACGTAGTCTAGCATTGAACAGTTGTCAAAAACTGACATTTTTAAAAATATCCTGATATTTTCCCAGTTTACTCCAAGAATCTTTCGCTAACCTTGGAAAAAATGTCCTTACTCACACAAAAAAAAGTGTGCTCTTTACATTGGTGTCGTCGGATTTAACCTAGGACGCTTACTTCCGAAGTTACTTACATGCTGAAAAACGTAAAAAAATCTATTATCTCGACTAGGAATGGAAATCGGACCCTAGGTCACAAGACATTTTTTGTTTCATTTTGGATGAATAATCACCCTATTATTTAGTTCAACCAAGTACCAGTCACCCTATCCTATAGAATATCCACGCGAAAATAAATTTTAGGCAATAGTGTCAGATTCAAATTGAGCTACTGTCTAAGATTTATTATCGCGTGAATATTCTGTAGGGTCATTATGTTTAAGTGCTATGGGTCTTGAAAAATAACCCTATCAATAAAATCTCGCTTTTTGGCGATACTACATATTTCTTGATTGGCTGTATCTCCGAAAATAACAAACGTAGGACGCTCGGAATGGACTTAATTTGTAGCAAATTTAGTTGGCTTCAACAATGTATACTGTGGTCATGCTCGAAAAACGCTTACTTATGGTATTTTTGTTCAACAACCTAAAAAATCGATGGAATTTCGTGGTTTTTCGAGTGCCAAAAGTTGAGCACAAGGTTTTGAAGGTTGCAAACTTAAGTATATACTACTCTCATTGGCCTTAACAACGTGCAAAAAAAAAAAAAAAACAATTACATGCATATTTGCGATGTTTATATTAACTGGCCTAAATGACAGTGCCGGGTGTTTTAATTAAATTCGTGGTTTTAAATGTTGATTGAGATCTCAAAATAAATGAATTTATGTTCTCTGGTTGGAATACTGTATTGCGACCCTACGAACGAAAGAATACGAGTCAATTTTGCGAGTGGCCACATGATGGAAAAAAACCCAAGCTTCCAAAAAGAAATGCCTCGGTGGGAATTCCCTCTCCTGAAAAACACTGGCAACACTAACAAAACAGTGGGTACATCTGTTTTTACTCAAATGTGTTGAACTTCCTTACCCAGTGGACTTCAAAGGCGGCTTCGACAGCCACTGATGTAATAGGAAGTATCCTTTATTCTACAGGATAACAGGGGTGTAAAAAATGAACCTCAGGGAAGCTTGGCTTGGTCACGTTTCTGTTCTATAGCATTCCCTACTCATTAATGGTCAGGTAATTTGTTCGTTTTGTGATTGTATTGCTACTCCGAAAAAATGCGCTTAAGGGGGAACTGCAGGGATGATTCCTCGACCCCCCTCCCATCAACCCTCGTTCACTACTCGGCATGCACTTCCTCGCCTTATTTCTGCACCAGTCCTGGTTTTTAATGACTCTTTTTTAACTTCAGGAAATCCACATATGCAGTAGTTTTCCTTTTTTCAAAAAAGTCGAAGGAATAATAATATGAGCGTTAAATTACAAGGTAAAAGTTCAAGGCAAATTTAAAGTAACTTCTCGGATGAAATTTGAAAAAAGTTCAAACGGTCTCAACGGTTCTTTGACTCAAAGAAGCTTCAAAAAACGTTAAAATGCGGACCCCTAAGTTTTTTTTTTTTTTTTAAAGTAGCAATTTTTTAAAAAATTAACAGATGTTCCAAGCCCGAAATTGCCTGTTTGCAGACAGATTGAACATATTTTTGAACAAAAAACTTACTCGTGTAAAAGGGTTCTTAAGCGGCCCATACACGTACAATAAATATTGCGCAAACTAGGGGTTGTACAATAAAATTGAACGTTTGTGATTTGCACAATATAATGAACAATCCATTTTTTTTATCCGTAAACATCTGGAAAGGAAATATTGTATGAACCCCTTAATAAAGGAACTACTGCAATAATAAGTTTTTATCGCATATTCTTTGGGGAAAAGTGGTCACGATGGACACGACACGGCTTTTTGTGGCGTTGATTCAGTTTGGCATTAGGCCGGGGTCGACCAAGAAAATGTATGTCATTGTATATCAATACATACTTAGCCAGGGTAAACGTCTAGTAGCTCCAACAAAAATAAAAATTGTTGAATCTACAGTTGAAGATACAAAATAATCATTCAAACCGGCACTTTTGTGGGCGATGTTGAGAAAAGAGTACTTTTTCTAGTAGTTCACCCGGAAATCCGCCAGACCTCGTATCCGATAGCTTGAATTCCCAATACTGAACTCAGTGAACTCATCTCTCAAGAGTCAAGAGAGATAAATCGTCTCGTTTGTTGTCATTGTGTGCGAGTAACATTGCGAATTACACTTTTCCTATTCATGATTTCATGCCCGCGAAAGCCCAACACAAAAAGACAAAACTAAACTAAACAATAAGTTAAACATCAGCTGTGTTAGAAACGTCAGGTAATAGCTCTCTTTGATCAAAATTAAGTACAAGGCGTGTTAAAACCCCCCAAGTTGGCTTCGTTAAACATTTTGAACATAATTTTGACCTTAAC
Organism: Corythucha ciliata; assembly: GCA_038030265.1. Taxonomy (NCBI): domain Eukaryota; kingdom Metazoa; phylum Arthropoda; class Insecta; order Hemiptera; family Tingidae; genus Corythucha; species Corythucha ciliata. The sequence goes on from CM075941.1 coordinate 36,905,744, forward strand.
GTTCCCAGTTCGCGCCGCTAGACTTTGTGCTTATTTTTGATCCAAAAACTTACTCTTGTAAAAGGGGCTTAACAGATAAGAGTGTGGTCTTCCCGAATCCAGCGTCAAAAGTTGCAGAATGTCAGCTGGGAAGCAGGGGTACTCGCATTTAGTCAAGGAAAATGACGTTATCCTAAAAAGAAAGACCATGGCTTATCGGGTGTTTTTGATCGCAAATGAGGTCTACTTTAACTTTTTTTTTTTAAGTAGGAGTAGGAGTTTCCTAAATAGGAAATTATTTCGGCTGATAGATAAATAGTTTTCATTTATTATACGACAGGAAACAATCGGAAGGATTGGGTGTTCTCTAATAAAAAAAATTTTTGGCTTGTTTGAAAAAATGTTATGCTGATCAGCGCCGTGATCAAAGAGAATAATATAGGAAAACGTACTCGTAATATAAGTATATCGAGACGCCATATAATATACGTATACTTTCGTGTGAAGCGACGTACGTTAATCACGTTAGGTAATCCGGTTAGCTTGTGGACGGGAGGAAAGGCGATTTTTGAATAAAAAACGAAAGGTCATTGCAGTGGGATGAGAAAAAAAAAGGGGGCTCAAAGATGGTCAACTTTATATGCGAATGACCGCCTACAGCAGGTATCTGCTTTAAAATGTCCTCCTAAACGACGTCGAATTCAATTAATTTCCTCATTTGTTTTATCCTGTTTTGCCCATTGGGGCATTAGGTTACATAGTGTTACAGAATGAGTTCGTTTTAAAGGACGAGGGTCATTTTTTCCTCTTCTTTTTTTTGCCTTCTTCAAGCTTATGTCATCAAAACCATTTGATTATATTTTAAACAGAACGTCTGCCACATTTAAAGTGCCTGGAGCGTTCAACAATCATTTGTGAACTTTGCCTGTTATCTCAATTCTTAAGGAGAGTCCCGTACGTTGAAGAGACTTATAAATGTACGCATTTCAATAAAAAAAACACTGCGACGGCTGAGTTAGTTCCAGTGGAAGAGGAGAGTTTTGTATTCGAGATTTATAAAGGTGGAGCCGTACCCTGCACCATAAACCAATTGAAGCAATGTTATCTCACGCAAATTTGTGAGATTTGTAAGTTTAAGTGTTAAATTTGTGAGTTTTGTAGTCCTATGTCACTGGGCTCTATAGTCTGGGGCATAGAGAAGCACACAATCTAGGTCTAGGGTGAAGAGTAGTAGAACTCATGAGATTTTTCGCTGAAGAAATCTATAGCAAAATATCATTCACGCTTGGGCGATTTTTTTCGGTACTGACACATAACCCTGATGCGGAAGCCATATTATGTACGTATAATCCTTTTGGACAGGACCTTTTTGTTTAACAAGTTTTTTTCAAAACTTGAGGCCATATTGCGTTTCACAACATCTGGATGTATTTCACGATTCCCCGTGAATTTTTTTTTGTAGACTACTGTGGTCATTAGACATAATATATCACTTACGTTTAGATTTTGGGATTAATTATTGCGCTGCATTGGAGTTTAATGGTTAAAAAATATTGGCTTTTTCAATAAAATCGATGAGTATTTTGTACGTAGTATTTGGCTCAGATAGCATGCTACTAAAATTAAATGGCGTTGAAACTGTCCGGCACAATGAGTCGAAGAACGCCTTTCGGGCGTTCTCATGTTTCGTACAAAGCATAATAACATGTCCGATAGTGTGCGGCACGTCACACGTTGGGCATAAGTTTGATGGTTCTTTGCCTATTTTATGCAGGTATGCGCCACACATGCCATGATTGGCGCGCATGCGACTGATAATTCTAATATTTTTTTCTCGAAAATTATGTTTCATGAAACCAGGGCTGGTTCCCACAGTCTGGTTTATACTTTTGTAGAAATGACCTTTACAAATGGAGTTGTATTCCACCTGCCAACTACTTCTCACTTCGGACTGCGCTAGAGTGTGAAAGTAGGAATAAGGAAGCTTGTAATTCACTGGTATACCGGCTGGACAGGCTAATTTAGCTAATCTATATACCTCCTCGTTACCAGGAATTTGTGCATGTCCTCTAACCCAAACCAACTCTACGTACTTGTGTTAGTCATTCAAGTATTTGATCGTTTGTAGAATTTGGATAATCAGGTGGGATGTTCTTGATGCAATAGCAGTGTGCTGTAAATTATTTATGAAGCTTTTGTAGTCGGTCTTTATCGCTATCTAACTGTCGGGTAAACCTCAAGGTGACTAAATTTTCTATAGGTGCAGCAGATCACTGTCCTTCACCTACGTCACGAGCAGTCCCAACCGCCATTGCGCTGGACCCAGTACATTATTAATTGTTATTGGGCTGTGATTTTTGAGAATTCATAAACTTCAATTTCAAAATTAACTTGCTCTGCTGCTCTGGGGTGAGCAATCGGGAGCAAAGGACTGCTGGTGACGTCAGTCTACACCCCTCCCGACCGTTGGGCAGGGGGAAATCTGCGGCACCTATATAGTAAAGTTTAGTCACCTTGGGTAAACCTCGAGCTTCACTTATTGCAATTAGTTCTGCTGTAAAGCTAGAAGCTTGGTTTGGAAGTTTGAAAATTGTTTTGGTGTCAGTAAAAGGGTCGTAAAGAGCAGTGCCCGCTGAGGCTCGCGTTTTGGCACCGTCTGCCTGTAAAACGTTGGTTGGAGTGCTGGTCAGAAGGCCCATACACGTTCGAATGCTCTTGTACTGCATTCTATCAAGCTTGGAAAGCACTGTCTTAGGTGCATCACCATAGAACATACATCCGAAGTCCAGGATTGTCCGAACAGTTGATATGTAAAAATGGAGACAGGTAGATACGTTCGTGCCCCAGATATTGAAACAAATCATACGGAGAACGTCCAAATATTTCTCAGCCTTTCCTTCAATGTGATCTATGTGGGCAGTCCACTTCATTCTCCTATGAAGAAACAGTCCAAAAACCGAACGATTGGTTCACATGGGAAGACAAGTCCCCCAAGAGAAATGCTTGTGCCAAAAGGAATTATTCTTTTTCGACTAAATGGGCACGCAGTAGACTTTATGTTGGACACATGCAGTCCATGGGCCTAGCCAGCGGGGGGCAGGGGTGGGCAGTTGCCCTCCTCTAGAATAAAAAACGCAGATTTCGTGGGGCAGCTGCTCACCCCCCAATTTCCAAAAATATTTTCCCTGATCTGGCTAACAGAAACACAAATTTATTATATTTCGCTCCATAAAACCAATTTTGCGGATTTTTCTCACTAAAAAACAACACATTTTCGCACATCGGTTTCAACAAAAATAAAAAAATCGCGGATGTTTGTTGCTGACAAACCGAATTCGAGGGTCGGCTTAACTTGGAATCCGATTTTGCTGATTTTTCGCACTAAAAACCCATTTTCGCAAGGTTCGACGCGCAATTTCGTGTGTTTGGGTTAGCTCAAATCGTGTTTAGCCCGCTGTGCCATACAGACTTATGGTGGGAGAGAAACTGCCAGCTCTGTTTACCGTCTCAGGTCTAAAATTTAAAGTTTAGCTCCAAAAGTATCACTTTCCGGGGTGGAAGGGAGAGAAGTTTCAATTTTTCGACATAAAATCCGAAATAGAAGGCTACAAACGACAGGTTTCCAGCAGATATTTATTTTTTGACGGATAGTGGCCGTTTCTGTGCAAATTTAGTCTCTGATGACCGTGAATTGACGCGATTCTAACCTCCAGATCCTGTTGGAAGCCTGAAAAAAGGCAATGGTTCATCTCTTATTTTCGCCAGTGAATCTGCCCACAGGCGTGGTGGATCCAGTTTTTCCTCAAGAGGAGTTGCACAGAATCCCCCCCCCCCCACATTTAAACTTGTGAATGAGCACTATTTGTAGCGTCGAATTGACGTTTTTCTTTAATTTTAGGTGAAACTGAGTGCTTTTTCTCAATTCTACCTCGATCTATAGCCTATTTTCTTCATTTTAACCGTAAAAAGGTCTCAAAAAACCGTGAAATAACGCATTTTTGATTTACTATTTTAATTACGGCCAGCACTGGGCATCGCCTATAAACCGCGAATAGGTGCGTTCTTTCAATTTCAGCCGAAAAGAACAGTTTTTCCTCAATTTAACCTGTGAATGAACGCTATTTCTCAATTTTAGCCTGGACAATTACACTATAATCAACAAAAAACTGTGACAATTTTGCCAATTCATTTTCCCTCAATTTTAGCCGCAAATTCGTGCTTTAGAATCAATTCTGTCTTGAGCAATTCCCCCCTTCAAATTTCAGCAGTGAAAAGGTCCACATGATACTCTTGTTAACGAATTTCAGGTGTTTTCCTCAATGTGTCTTAATTTTAGCCGAAAATAATAACTTTTTCAAAAATGTGTGCGCTAAGTCGCCCTCTTTCTCGATTGTACCCGCAAACTTGCTATATAAATGTATAAAAACAGTAAATTATCACTTTTTCGCAATGTTCACCGAGATATTGGTTTGAGAAACCACGAACTGGTGCCTTCTCTCAATTTTACCTGCGTGAATGAGCTCCATTTCTCAATTTTAGCCGTGAATTGGCATTTTCCCTCAATTTTAGCTGCAAATGAGCGATTTTTCTCAATTCTACATTGAACGCGCAATTTATTTTGTCAATTTTAGCCGTGGAAAGAGCACTGTAAACCGTGAGATAGCGCATTTTCTTAATTTCGGCCCGGACTTTGAATCGCGAAAACGCAAATCGGCGTGTTTTATCAATTTCAACCGCGAACAAAGAGCAGATTTATTTCTCAAGTTCAACGTGAATCAGCGATATTTCTCAATTCTAGCCGTGAATGGGTGTTTTCGCTCAGTACTAGCCGGAAAATGTCCTTTTCATGGATTTCATCCACGAACGAGCACTTTTTCTCAAGACGTGCGCCCCCCCCCCCCAACTCTGAATCCGTGTGCCTGGCTGGCTGCCCACCCGTTGACCATGGGCTGGCTACGCCCCTGATACAGTCCCATCTGATTTGACCATTCCAGCGTGTTAGTTATGGCTCGGCTTAAGCTTTCCTTGCACGCATTTAAGTCGTGATTACTTGTGAATAGACATACATCGTCAGCATATTGGATTATACCAACATCTGCCACGCATATTGTGGGAAGATCTGCCAGCAAAATAGCGAACAACAGACCACTCAAAATTCCTCCCTGGGGAAGACCGATGCATGAAACTCTGGGACCAAATAAAGAATCGTTTAATTTAACGTAAATTTTACGGTTATTAATTAGGGAAATTAAATTACAAATAAAGTTATGCGGGAGGCATATGTTTGCCAGTTTGGTAGCTAATATGTGATGCAGGACATGGTCGTATGCTCCTGTTAGGTCCAAAAAAGCTCCCAAGACTGATTTGTTTGTAGTGAATGAAATTTATATCTCTGTAAGAAGTAGGGAATGACGGTCATTAACTGGCCTACCCTTCCTGAAACCATACTGACATGCGGGTAAAATACTGTTATGTTCTAGAAACCACTCTAGCCTGAATTTCACCATTCGTTCCAGTGTTTTAAAACGCAAGAACTCAAGGATATAGGACGATAAGAACTATTGTCTTCGATTGGTTTTTGAGGCTTAAGTACCGGAATAACGACATAGTTCTTCCATTCTTCCTCAGGGAATTTTCCTTGGGCCCAGCATTGGTTTAGAATTCTTAACATTAAATATTTTGCTGAGGGAGATAAATTCGAGATCATTGGGTAGTGAACATTGCCCTTCCCAGGGGCTGTGTTTTTGTTAGTTTTTATTGCCATTTCTAGCTCTCTGAACGTAAAAGGCTCCATCATGCCTATGAGAGGAATCAGAATTCTTTTTGCGTGATGGTTCAGCTAAGGATACGTAAGCAGGGCTGAGATTAATTAAAAATTCTTCAAGCCATGCCGTACTTTTAGCTGGGGGTTCAATGCTCACAGCTGACCGACAATTCCATGGAGCAATTTGTAGATTGGACATGATTTAATCAAGATGGATCAAATTTAGATGCTTTGCCCTGGACTTTATCTCGTGTAAAATGTCGTTTTTATTAAGTTTTTTGATTTCTACGTTTCTTAAGCTGGTAAGGATCTCAAGGATTGCTTCATAAAAATCATTATAACGTTCTTTGTTAACCTACTGTACGAATTGTCATCAGTACGTGAATTAATTCCCTTTTGAGGGGCATGGGCATGAGGGTTTGCTGATATTGGTTTGATATTATGCCAGGTTCTGCTGTAATCGTCGAGGGTTCTTTTGTGGGCCTCGAACGTTGGATTCGGTGGCGTATTGGGCCGGGTTCTTTTTGGAGGGTACGAATTCGTGTGATGAAGGGAAGGAAATACTGATTTATTATCAAGAGCGGGTGTTTGCTTCATTTAACACGCTGCTGAAAGACTTGCCACTTACTCTACCCCTAGCTTCGGAAAAGGACAAGTTTTCATGTGTCATCAACGACCGAATTGTTTTCTGCTTACTAAATTCAGGGCATTTACTTTTTACTAGAGCAGAATGCTGACCTTTACAGTGACCGCATTTTTCCAGTGTGTTGGGGGGACACTCTTTGCTTGGGTGTTGTTCGCCACAGTTACTGCATCTAGCCGAACTTTTACATTGATCGCTTTTATGACCGAAACGGAGGCAGTTAAAACACTGATTGATTTTTTGAACGTATAGGTTTCGACTCGGCACCTTACGAAGTGGATAGAAACGTACTCAGGAAGCGTCTGTCCTCTAAACGTAACTAATACGGTCTGTGTGGGGATGAAATTTGTTTTTCCATCCTCTATAACCTTTCTTGTAAACCGTTTGGCTTTCACTACCTTTAATGGGCTCGTATGTTGTCAATCGAATTTCCTGGGCGATTTCAATGTCTGATAACTCCTGAGCGACTCCGCGGATTATACCCTGTCTTTGGAGCGTAAAGGTGGGTATGTTTGCGTTTATGTTCTTTTCTTTGAAAACGGGCGACTTTATCAAAGCGTTAGCACTGTCCCGGGTCCCAACCTCCAATTTAACTCTATTTTTGCCGATTGTTTTGATGTTGGATATTTTGTTTTTAATTTCTGGATGTTTATCAAATAATAATTTTCCTAAGGTCATAGGGTGGAGTCTCCCTAATCCTTTTCCTTCATCACAACAACCTTTGATGTCCATTGCTTCGTAATATAATTTAGGAAAGTCCTTTTTATTTTTAGAAGGTACGGAAACATTTCCATCGATTTGATTATTACTTTTACCATCCGTAGTAATGTCCATAAGTTCATCAACAACTCCAGTCAGCTACTCCTTAACATTTTTATCGGGAGGAATACCTCTTTGATCTCCCTCCTCATCCCCAATCTTGGAGGACTATAAAATGTATGAAAATAAAGATCCTACCTTACTCCTCTGAGCGAAAGAAAATGAAAAATGGAAAAAAAAGTAAAGAAAGATGTATCTGCCGGAAAAGAGTCGAGGCGACTTGTATAGAGACGAAGATTGGTAGACAAAAGATAGTACACTTCACCATTTGGAATTTTCCATGTTCCACTGTTTTGCACTAGCTACATTAGTGTAGAAAACCATGTGACTTCATTGACTTATTCTGAAAAATTGAATGAAACCAGATGACTTTCTTCAAAAGTGTAGCACTCGCGAAACAATGGACGGACAATTATTAAACGGACCTAATTACACAAAGTTTACGTGTTATCTTCTTGCATTCGCAAATCGGCATGGTAACAAATTTGCGTTTCCCTTATATTCCGACTTTAGCATTAGCGCACAGCAACGTATGCCCATCTCAAAAATCATTGCAACTATGGCCCCGTTGTAAAACTCAAAAAATTGCTCAGCACTTGGTCAGCACTCGATGAGGTTTTGTATTCAACACATGTAAAATAAGAGGGAAGGATTAATCGCAATTAATCTTGTTATAGTTTTACAACGGACTCTATATTCCCCATCATGAATAAGTCTCTCATTAACGAACCACATTATTGTACCTTCACTTTATTTTACAGCTGTTTTCGTGTAGTTCTTTCTACATCGAAGCAAGGTAGTTCATTGAATATGGTTCACTTTCAATTTATCGTACACTTTGTGCACATTACCCCTCGAATGTTTTGTAAAACGTTTCTCTTTTCGGGCCCTTTTATGTAAGTAATAACAAATACTTGCCCGTTAAATTATTATGTCCAACGCTTGAGACCATGTATCATACAAAAACAGGTAAATCGTTAAATGTGTTCAACCATTATACACTTGGAAGAAATACATAAAAAAAAGTACGCGCATTTTGCAAGTCGCGAAATAAGGAAACGGCATGAAATACTAATACGATTATATATGCCGGGGAAGAATCATTATAAAAGAAGGGATTAACAAAGCTCCTATTTATTTATGTTTTTTTTGGAAGCCTGCTCTCGTGATGTAATCTGATTTCGAGAGGATTTAACCTTTTTGAATTACATTCCGACCTTTCAAAACAACTCGCGGTGGATTGAGCCCGCCTTTGCAACATTGACCGGGTAATAACTGAAACTGCGATCCAATTTCGCGATAAGGAGCGTGGTAATTAATAGAACTTTGCATTTCATGTTTTTATTATTCGGTTCAATATGATTTACCGTTTGATAGAACACAAAGCGGGGTCTCCCCTCACCCCTATGCGAGAGATGTCCAGCATCTGCTTGCACACCTGTGTGAACAGGGAGTTCAATCCGGACACTATTTATGGCCAACCCTGATTAGAATAGTACAGAGTCTATTTGAAGAGAAAATACCGTGTTTTATACATTCTTTTGCTGCTTACTAACAGTGAAGAAATAGTAACAGGCTAACAGGCAGGCGTTTTTGTACTTCCCTAATTGGATGAGGAAGGTGACGGATCGCAGTTCGTTTACCTTACTTTTCTCCTCACTGGTTCAGTTGTTTCCGCGTACTCCCTTTCCCATTCTCATTAATGGTGAGTTTATCAATCACTGGATATCACATGCTAAGAATCCGTCGAATATCTTTACATTAATGTTTGCACGGCCCACAGCAACCAGACTTGATTTATCTGAGGTATAAGTGCATTGATAAACGCACCTTAAGTGCGATATAGATTAACAGCATCTTCACTCGATTGTTTTATCTCGGTAATTTCCATGGGCGAACTTTTAAATTATGTTAAATTAACTTTTGTAAAAACACCCTAAAGACATTATAATGACTTGAGATGAGTCAAAATATTCGTTAATAAACTTAGGCCAAGTTTACTCAATGCGGTCATATAATATAATCTATTTTTTATCCTATACTCGATGTGAAAATGTGTGCTTTCATGACTCGCATGAAAATGTTTGCCAAAATTTGCCACCAATATGCGCTTCGGATGGCTACCGCATTTTGTTTCCCATTCCTGCAGGGGTTCTTCTCGCTGCCACGCAACGCACCTCTTCTCACACATCCTCACCGACCGATGTCGTTCCCACTCACAGAGGCGTTGTCATTTGTCTAGATGCACTTTTATTTTTATTTTGTCAAGTACGGATGGGCAAACGTTTTCTTTTTACTCCACCTTCCAGTTTTAAACTCAATAGGTACTAATTTATTAATTTTTCCCCTTCTTGCGTAGGATAAAAAATTCATAATGTTCCCAATTCCAAAGTTTTCAGACCAGTTCCGGTAGACGAATTCCAGCTTTTGGCTCGAGTAATGATGTTCAGATTCCAATATCTCCATGAATCAGATTCTATAGAAAAAAAACTTTATGAATAGAAGCCGAGGATGAGTTAATTTTAATACGCGCGCTCTCGGAATGTCATTAAAAATTCATGAACATCCTGAGGAAGAAATCATTTGAGTACCTAACGGAAGTTGTTGAGCAAAACCTGTTAATAGCCTATAGCTTGAAAATGAATAATTATTACTTTTTGCGCCTCGACTTCGTTAAAAAGAGTATTCAACCCTCACGAAGTCAGGTCGTTTCCCTTACAGCTGAAGAGAGCTAGAACAATGAAAGTTTAGCGAACGCTAATTTTAATTTTTTTATACGACAAAATCGAACTATTTATTTTTCAATGCTCTTGTCAGATGAGTAATGAACATTATCAAGAAAAATAAACAATTATTTTGTGGGATGTTGTTCCATTACATCACTTCCCCCTAATGTCGATGACGACCGAGTCTTTTGCGTTGCTCGTACGAGTGGAGCAGGTATACGCGAGGTGTCGACTACTACGAGACAATTTTGTAAATAAGTGACTTTCGAATTGGCGGCCTTGATCAGTTTTAATGCGAATGGGTACGCCAAATCGAGCTATCCACCCCGATTAAATCGATGCAGTTACAGTGTCGGCGGATATTTCAGGGATAGGGTAGGGAGTGCTTCGGGCCAGCGAGTAGCTCTGTCAACGATGGTGAGGATGTAGCGGTTGCCATCCGAGACGGGCAAAGGACCGACTATGTCACAATGAATGTGCGGATGGAAAAGTTGCGAGGGGAGTCGACGTGTGGTGGTGTATTTTTGACCGTTGGCAAGCGAGACATGAGCGGGTCCATTTGTTAATTTGACAGTTCATTCCAGGCCAAAAATAACGATCCGAGATAAGTTTTCGAGTAGACCGCGTGCCAGGGTGACTGAGTCCATGAAGACGATCGTACACAGCGCGGCGACAACTAGGTGGGACGTAAGGTTGGGAGTTTGAATCCTCACATAAAAGAGATTGAGAAGCGAACGGTAAAGGTATGGAACGAAGTTTAAAGAGGGGTTGTCGTATAACTCGCGAACTTGTGAGTCTTTAAGTTGCTCGTCGGCAATAATATCCAAACCATTGGGGCAGTTGATCGGTTTCATTCTGGAAAGAGCGTCGGCAACGGGGCTGTTTGAGCCGGTGACGTGACGAATGTCTGTTGTGAACAAGTAGATGAACAAGTAGAGTCGTATGTCCGATAGCTGTTTTGCAATTTTCGAAAGATTCTTCTGCTTCCGAAGTCCAAACGAGTGGCGTTTTTGGAGAAAGGGAGGAACGAGTCGAGTTTTTTCCAGTGAGCATTTGGTTGAGGGAAGACTCCAACTGTTAGCAGCTTTTGGAATGCATCTTCGATAAAAAATAAACATTCCGAGGAAACGGCGGAGTTCTTCAACTGTTTGTGGTTCGGAAATGTTTTGATGACGTCGACTTTAGTGGTCACTGGCGTTATACCTGAACTTGTGAAGTGGTAGCCAAGGAAATCGACGTCGGTAAGGCACTATAAAACACGAGTACTGCAACACGCACGGTCCCTATTATGATCATAATTATCACCTGATCTCATTGACAAGTAGGATTTTGTTATTTATTTCGACCGCGTTCCGCGCTTGTTTGCTGTTACGATGACAATTTTTTCATTCATGATATTGTGTTTACCCTAACGACTGAGGGACCAAATATGACGCTGAAATCCGTGTTGCAGTACCTGTGTTTTAAAGGTTCTCTAACGTCGGGAGCGGCGAAAACACATTTCGAGTGGTTAATGGTCAAACCGTGGGTGTCGAGTCGGCGAAAAACTTCGCGGAGATGCGTTTTATGGGTGTCCTCGGGCGAGGCTTTGAGAATATCGTCGATGTATGCGAAGACGAACGACAGGTCGCGAAATATCGAGTCCATGAAACGCTGAAAGGTCTGCGCCGCATTTCGGAGGCCGAAGCTCATCCTGAGGAACTCGAATAAGCCGAATGGTGTGATGATAGCTGTTTTCGGGATGTCGACGTCTGCAATAGGGACTTGGTAATAGGCGCGATTATAATCTAATTTTGAAAATACTTTTGCGCCACGTAGATTTTTCTGAAAATCGAGGATGTTTGGAACTGAATAACGATCTGGGAGAGTTTTGGCGGCGGTAATCGCCACAGGGTCGTAACTCGCCGATTTTTTGTGTGTAAATGACGTGCAATGGACTGGACGAAGGGCTCTTCGAAGGGTGGCAAATTCCTTTGGAAACCAACTGATTGAAGTATTGTCGGGCTTTGTTGTAATTTTCGGGGGCTAGACGACGAGATTTAGAAGTAACCGGGTTGCCACTTGTTTCTATAAAGTGTTGGATCGATTTTGGGTGCTGCGGACGGTCGTGTGACGGCTGGAAATTCTTGTAGAATTTAGGCACTCCAGTGGCCATGTAGTGGTAAGGCGTGGACTGTTGGCGTAGAATCACAGCATAAATGACCACGTGAGCTTAGTTTCGTCTCGGTGTCGATGAGTTGGTTTCCCTTGAGGTCTACCATCAACGAAAAATGGTACAAGAAATCAGCGCCGACAATGGGTTTCGAAATGTCTGCTAGTACGAAAGACTAGGTGAAGGGGTGACGTAGGCCAAAGTCGAGAGTCATTTTGAGTTCACCGTAGGTTGGGCTTTGGGTACACTGTTAGCAGCGTACAAAGTATACGAGGATGTAGATTTCCTATGTTTGAGGTCGGCGGGGTACACGGATACGGCGGCACCAGTGTGGACGAGAAAACGTTTTCCAGATTGTTTGTCTTGAATTAAAAATCGGCGGTTGTCATTGAGTGGGACGGCGTCCGCCTGAACTGTCGTCACCTTCACTCGTTTTTTTGGAAATTCGACGGACGGGTCCAAGCACAACGGATGTCGACATTTTGTTTGCTTTGTCGTGGAAATGTGTGTGGTAATAACAGAGGTCGCTGTTGGATCGAGTTTGAGAAGGTGATCGATGTCGGGATCGGTTCGGGCTGCGGGATGAGTCACGAGATGGGGTTCACATGCAGCGGAAACGCATTTCTGTTTTGAGAGCGGCGACTTCTTCGACCAAACGAGAGACGAGAGCGTAGAGTGCATGGTCGGTTGCCTTTTGTGGTGGTCGGACGGTGCAGATGGTTGGTTCATAAACCTCGAACATGTGATTGGCAACCGGCCAATTTGTCGAGATCGGAAGGATCGACGGCGACAAGTACGTCTTTCTTGAACCTTGCGGGTCGAACTAGTTATCCGGTTAGCAGTGAAGATGGTCTCGGCTTCCAAAAACCAAAGTTCGGGGTCGGCTTTCCAGAAGGTGGGAAGACGTTCAGCGACACTGTGTGTGATGGCGTCAACGGAAGGTAATGGAGTCCAATTCACTTGAGGGGACAGAAGCGGTGGTGCGTCGTCAAGGAAAAGAGAAGTGTCTTGTTCCGTTCTAGACATCGTTGAGTCAAACCACGTCTTTTTCAATGACGGAATCACCAGTTTAGCGAACGCTAATTATAATTTTTTAATACGACAAAATCAAAAGCCGAACTATTTATTTTTCAAAACTTTAGTCAGATGAGTAATAATCATCATCAACAAAAATAAACATTTATTTGTGGGATGTTGTTCCACTACAAAAGCAACTATAGTGTGATAGGTCCTGAATTATGAATTTAATTACTAATAGAAAATAAAAACGCACAATTAGGACGAGGAGCGAGAGAAGCTGATTTAAACCTGGCGAACTTTCCTATTGAAATGGCCTTGGCCAATTGACCAGTTATTATGAATTCATGCGCCAATACTGCCGGTTGGGGGTACTCGTTGCATGCTTCTTAAATTTACGGTTCAACTTTGAAAGAAGCACGAACAGTATAATTGATCCGGTTCATCTGAAAGAACGTTGTTCTTTACATAACTTGCTCACAAAAAAAAGTATTAAATAAAAAGAAGACGCATTGGCTGGATGGTGCAGGGAAAGAGAAAGAGAGTGAACATTCCTAGATTCATGCAAAAGTAGGTCAACGTTAATGATAATTTATGGATTTTGTGAAGAAACGATGCGACAGCGCGAATAGAAAAACCTGTAACACCTACTGCAAAGATATTTCTAGCATTAACTTTATCAACGGCATCAACCATGAAGATTTTTATTTGCGTTGAACTTATTTGAATTTGTGACATTTCAAACTGATCATGAACATCGAAAGTGAAATTGAGGAAAACGCCAATTTCAAGGTTTCGCAGTGCAACGCACGAGTCAAAATTAATCAAATTCGCTCACATGCGGATTATGTGGACCTTTTCACTGCTAAAATTTGAAGGGGGGAAAAATTGCTCAAGGCAGAATTTTGAAAAAAACACTAATAATTTGTGGCTAAAATTGAGGGAAAATGAATTGGCAAAATTGTCACCGTTTGTTGTTGACTGATGGAATTGTCGTGGCTAAAATTGAGAAATAGCGTTCATCCACAAGTTAAATTGAGGAAAAACCGTTCTTTTGCGGCTGAAATAGACAGAACGTACAAATTCGCGGTTATGCGATGCCCAGTGCTGGCCGTAATTGAAATAGTAAATCAAAAAGGCTAGTTCGAGGTAGAATTGAGAAAAAGCATTCATTTTAAGCTAAAACTAAGGAAAACGCCAATTCGAGGCTATAAAAGCAGGGCTCATTCACGAGTAAAATCGGGGAAAAAAACTCTGCAACTACTCTTGAGAAAAACTGGATCCATGCCTGTGGGCAGCATCACTGGCGAAAATATCAGATGCACCATTACCTTTTTGCAGGCTTATAACAGGATCTGCATGTTAGAATCGCGTCAATTCACGGTCATCAGAGACTAAATTTGAACAGAAACGGGCACTATCTGTCAAAAAATAAATATAAAGTGATACTTTTGGAGCTAAACTTTAAATTTTAGACCTGAGATGGTAAACAGAGCTGGCAAGCCTTCTCCCACCATACATAAGTCTGGATGGCACATCGGGCTAAACACGATTTGAGCTAGTCAAAACACACGATATTGCGTGTCGAACCTGCGAAAATTAGTTGGTTGCTCACTGAGGTAGAGCTTGCAGTTTGCGAAATTTGGTTTTCACCAAAAATAATAAAACAGCGAAGTAGTGTATGTATTAGTTAGCGAAATTCGAGGAATTGGTTCTGACGGCGAAAGTTTTATGCTGGATTTCAATCATTATAAATGTGTCGGATTTTAACTTTTTGATGGAATTTGGGGGGTGGGCAGCTGCTCCACGAAATCTGCGCTTTTGATTCTAGGGGAGGGCAACTGCCCACCCAGGCCCCCCGCTGGCTACGCCCATGAATCACAAATCAACGTTTTCTCACTTTGAACCACGCATTGGCGTTCTTTAGCATATTTTCTAGGTTGTTATTCATTCATTCGTTGCACTGCGCGGTTTTTATTCAGCACGGTTTTGCCTGCCACGTTGATACCACGTGTAGACTTCACACAATCAGTGGTATAACGTGGTTTACACAATTAGATTAGCGGTTCACACAAGTACAGTTAGATTAGCGGTAGACAAAGGGGTTCCCGCAATTAGGTTAGCAGTATTACGTGGCTCGAGAAGAACAAGAAAGCGGTGTCACGCGCTATTCACGTGGATTTGACGCGGGAACCATGTGAAACAGCGTCGGGTGACGCCACGTATGTGTGAAACGAGCCTTAAAAGTGTCTTCACTAACAATAAATCGAGTGCATTGCTTTGGCAACGCGAAAAATGAACAAAACAAAACAAAAAAGAGACGAATATGGGTTATGAACTTGTCAGAGGATCGTATAAATACGCAACCTGGGGCCTTATTCACTAACTTTTTTCATCATTGCTTTTTTCAAAAATCATAATATGTTTCCGTTCAGTTTTCTTAATTTTATGAATGAGAATTCAACGTTTCTTCCAAAGCAACGTTTCTATTTAGTTAGAGAATAAGGCCCCTGGTCTATCCGGCTATACAACAACGCCCAAAGCCCAATGCCAAACACATTCAAACGTTCAAGGATATTAAAGTATTCTTTACAAAACGTGTACAGGGTGTACAAAAAGCGACTGGACAGAGAAAAACCAGTGAAGGGGCAACTGATTTCTGATCGAAATTACTATTTGCACTTTTCCGAAATTCCGCTTTGTTTCCGAGATATCCGCCATTTTCTGATTTTTTCAGAAACAGCTTGCTGCACACGCAGTAATCGGTGCAATGGCAAAACTGATGAGCCCATTGGAAAGAGCACACAATTTTCTATTTAAAGAGCATATTTTTATCCAGATCGGACGACATTTACTACGTTTTGAATCAGCTTATTGGCGAAAAAACGTAATTTTCTCATCACATCACCATATCACCAATACTTCCGGAATTAAGTTTCCTAGCTAATAAGCTAATTCAAAACGTAGTAGATGTCGTCTGATCTGGATAAAAATAGGCTCTTTAAATAGAAAATTTTGTGCTCTTTCCAATGGGCTCATCATTTTTGCCATTGCAACAATTATTGCGTGTGCAGCAAGCTATTTCTGAAAAAATCAGAAAATGGCGGATATCTCGGAAACAAAGCGGAATTTCGGAAAAGTGCAAATAGTCATTTCGTTCATAAATTAATTACCCCTTCACTGGTTTTTCTCTGTCCAGTCGCTTTTTGTACACCCTGTATAGTTTATGGTCTATTTTTTTTTTTGGGGAAATAGCAAGTTTCTGGGACTTTTTCTTAATGGACGAAGACTGTGGCCACAGTCCGACGAATAGCCGTGTAATTGAAATATTTAGTCCTGAACATTTGTGAGTTAACAAGTTCGGGTCGAAATGTGAGCGGAATTACAAGTTTTCTGACTGAACATCCTCGAAATTGACAGTTTTGGGGCTTCATTCAAGCGAAATTGTCAGTTCAGGCTGTTATTTTAAGCAAAGTTGCAAGTTTCGGGACCTTTTTTTGTTACGGTTGAAGTCAGGGTATAACAGGCCACAAAAGAGCCAAAAGCCAGGCGAATACTCACGACTTATGAAGGGAGCTAGAATAGTTATAATCCAATTTTAGGGATTTATTGCCGCGGTTTTTGACAATTTCATACTGAGTGTAGAACCCCAACAAGGCCCCTCAAGCCCTTTTTCTTTGTTGTTTCTTTTTTTGAAGACATTTGCTGAATTACTGATGGACGGGGAAAAGTGTTAGAATAAGGGTCAGGAAAAAAGAAACAATTTCCTGACGAATTATTGGCCTGCAGAATGCAGACCGTGAATGCATAAGCGCAGATGAATAATGATAAGAAATTATGGGAAGAGGAAAACACAAAATTGTGTATAAGTAGGCGTGAAGATGCTTTTTTCAAAGTCAATTAATTATTTAATTTAACTTGCTACGTAGGATCTTTCATCAATCGCACATCCTTTCTTGGAATGGAGGAAAAAAACCAACAAACAAACAAACATAATCACGTTTGAGGCAGGGGTTGTTTATGATGATGACCTGTTTATGACCATTCTCAAAATTAATTTATAATTCCAGCACGCGGTTCGGCTCCTGTCACATAAAAGAAACTCTCGATATTTCTTTGAAAATAACGGGACCAACTGTTATATTATGGAATATTCTCGGAAAAAGTGAAAAATGAAGTGCATTATGGGCTTAGGAATACTTATGGTTTTCGAGGGCAAGAGAAAGGGTGCTTTAAGCGAAAATGAGTCTATAGCCATTTTTTCACTGCTATTCGTGCGTATGATACAATAAACGTATAGGATTCGTTATTTTTCAAAATGTGGCGTGGATATACGCTGGATTTACTGGGTCATGGGTTTTGAAAATGCATCAAGTAAGATGATTAATAATTAATACGTTTTTCTGGTGGTCGGACTCATTTATAATTGGATTATACAAGCTGTAGTATTTTATCGTGTTAGGACAAAGACTGCCAAACAAAAATTGGCCCAGTTACGTTTTCATTTCCATTTCTCACGGAACCCCGACAATACGCAAAATATTCGTCTTCCCCACTGATTCCCAAAGAAGCTTCGGATGTTTGAGTTTCACATCAACACAAAAAAACCGTACGTTCCCTCAGCCGCCTTTTCAAGTTTTTGATTGTTCGATTTCGTTTACTCGGGGCTCGAGGAAACAAAAACCAAAATAATATAATTATGCATAGAAAACAAGAAGATGAGGATGAATAATTGACGATTTTTATGTAATCTAGTCACCCAACGCAATAGAGATTATTAATATTTCTAGAGCAATTATTCGTGCTTAATAAGGAACTTTTATCGGACTACATGGGGAGCAAAGGTTAACGCTCAAAGCGAAATACCATAGCAATATAATTATGCTCGACAGCTTCAACTATCTGCGATGCACTTACAAAGAGCGAGAAGAAGTAGACGAAGAAGAAGAAATAAGTATTGAAAAACACAAGAATACGGAAACGAGTGAGTTTTAATTTCGAAAATAAAAATGTTGGATTCATAAGACTCCGCACGCCGATAGAATTTGTTCCCCCTTTCACTGCAATAATACTCACTTGGAAGATATCTTAATTGTGTACGTGAAGAAATGACTGTAATTTGAAAAGTTTTGTTAGGAGAGCCACTGCAAAAGGTATTACTCAAAGTTGATATACATAAGCGGAAAAGAGGGCTTATTCCTTAACGGGGAGGCTTGTGGTCAAAATTTGACCCATTGACATTTATTTTCTCACCTCCTCTTCTTCTTCATCTTCTTCTTATTCCCAAATTCAGGGAGCAAGTTTGCTCGAAAACAACAAAGCGTTCAAGCTTGTCAGTATATCTAAGATTTTACGAATCAAATTTACGTAAGAACGGCAGCGAGGGCTCGGTCACTCGAGTAGCCTGTAAGGAAGATCTTTGAAATGTCAAGAGATTGAAAAATTGGAAGAAAGGAGAAGGGATTCCCTTCTATATAATATCTTGAGGGCGGTCCAGAGCATCATTCAATTCAGCATGAACTCCTTGGTAAGGTCTACTATAGCAAAAATACTGCATTGAAAAAATAATTATGAATTAAAATTTGACTAAATTGTGATAAAACACTATTATGATATACAATTTCTATTATTATAAAAAATGTAATATTTAACTAAATTGAAAAATAATTTTCACACTTTCACTTTTCAGGCTTTCCTTGCGGTTTTACTAAGCGCCCTTGCACTATCGCAGGGTGAAAATAAAAGGCGAAGCGTCTACGGAGAGAGCCTAGGACTCGGTTCAGGAATTGGACTCTCATCCCATAACTCTTTAAGCAGCTCATCACTGGGATCCGGTGTTCACAGTTTCGGCTCAAGCATTGGGTTATCCTCCTCCGGTCACGGACTCGGCTCGGGCATCAGCCTAGGAAGCGGCTATGGCTCAGGCTACGGCTACGGATCGGGGCTGAGCTATGGCTCAGGATCGTCTGGTCTTGGCTCTGGATTGAGTTTGGGCTCGGGTTACGGCCTCGGCTCGGGATTAGGCTATGGCTCGGGTTCTGGTCTTGGCTCTGGATTAAGTTTGGGCTCTGGTTCTGGCCTCGTCTCAGGCTTGGGTTACGGATCTGGCTATGGTTACGGCGGTGGCTATGGAAGCGGTCTTGGTGGCTTGAGTGGTGGCAGCACTGGAGGAGTTGGAGGAGTCATTTCAAAACACATCACCGTCACGAATCGCGTCGCTGTCCCTGTTCCTCAACCCTACCCAGTTACAGTCACCAGAAATGTTCCTGTTCCCGTCCCTCATCCTGTCAGAGTGCCGGTCGACCGGCCATACCCTGTGCACGTTCCTCATCCAGTTCCAGTTCCAGTTGAACGACCCTACCCTGTCCCCGTGGACAAACCATACCCTGTTCCAGTCCCCCATCCAGTGCCCGTGAGAGTGCTCAAGCCTGTGCCAGTTGCTGTACCCCGCCCTTACCCAGTACCCGTTGTCAAAACTGTACCAGTGCCGGTTCCTCAACCCATTGCCATTTCCAGGCCTGTACCAGTAATCTCGTCTGGACTAGGATTCTCGTCTGGCTCCCTCGGCAGTGGATTCTCTTCTGGCTCTCTCGGCAGTGGATTCTCATCTGGCTCCCTCGGAAGTGGATTGGACTCCGGCTATTTGTCATCATCGGGTCTGTCGGGACTTGGATCATCATTTGGACACGGTTCACTTTCCAGCCTCTCATCTGGGCTATCCCTCGGTAGTGGCTCTTCAGGCCTGTCACTTGGTCACAGCTCACTGTCTTACGGAAGTGGTTCCTACGGCAGTGGATCATACGGCAGTGGTTCTTACGGCAGTGGTTCTTACGGCAGTGGTTCTTACGGCAGTGGTTCCTATGGAAGCGGCAGCGGATCCTACGGAAGTGGTCACTCTGATCTTTCGTCGGGTTGGTCATCGGGGGGAAAATACTCATCGGCTAGTCTTGGATCTCACGGATGGTGATTCTGCACAATCCGAGGTCCACTAATTCATTTGGATGATAACGAATCATCTATTTTCATTCACATTGTACATACCATTGAAGATGTTGTGATTTTTTAATTTTTGTATAACTACAATAAATGTTTGTTACTTTTAAAAGTAATGGTTACATCACCTTCCTTTCCGAATCTCAATCATGCCATCAAAGTATTGATGGAAAAAAAAATCAGTTTATTTTCTCTAACAGGATTTAGGCACGCGGTTGGGAATGATACCAGAAATTACATAGGTATTTACTTACTCTTTCCTTCTGATGGATGAACTTCAATTTATTGAATTAATTTCCTGATGTCAGCCCTCGCTGGATCCACTTCGACTCGGTCTTCATGCAATTTTCACCTCAATTCCACCATAATCATTTTCTCTCACTTCCACTGTAACATCCTTCTTATTTTACTTCCAAACAAATAGGAGAATGGATACATTATCTGATAATTTTTTGAATTCATATATTTGTCAAACGCTTTCTGTTGGTTTCGTAAAACGTGGTTTTTAAATCACAACATCACAAATAGCCATTACAATATGGAGGTCAGTCGTCGCTAATTATTTTAGAGATTCCATTGTCTACATCCTTTCTGTCTTTCTGCTGCGTACCGAATTTCTGCTACCAAGGAAATTTCAATACTCAAAATACTCGAGAGGTCCACTCACGCGAAGGAAATGGGTAATATAGGGAAGCGATAAATTAAAATAATAAATTTTATAGCACCGACCAAAGTACAAAGGTAATACAATGTTAAAAAATAGAAAACAATAAAATAAATGTAAAAAAGCATAACTGAAGCAACAAGCACGCGAGGTTTTCAGGAGCTTAGTGAAATCACAATTTTGAGCGCTGCCTTTGTGAGTCCCTGACCCACCGAACACGCACTTAAAGTCCATTTACATTTACAGTACAGTTGATGTCTCTGTACAAAAATGTCCTTTTTCTTTTATTGGTCTAATCGTTTTTCAGCCCGTCTAGGCTAAATAGGCTAGAATAAGTTTTTCATGTGTCCTCCACACTCGTTAACATTGTAATGATATTTTAAAATACTAGAATCTAATACTATCTCTGGACGGGCTGAAAATCGATTGAATCAATAAAAGAAAATGTTTTGCAAGACTTAAAGATGGAATAACAGGGATTTTTATGTTTGATGTTCATGAATATAGGGACGAAATTCCAAAAAAAAAGCGTTCATTCGAGGCTAAAATGGAGATAAAAGCTAATTCAGAGCGTAACAAATCGAGAAAACGCTAATTCACGGTTTTTGGTGGGCGCTTAGGCGCGAAGGCAGATGAAAAAAGCGCTAATTCACGACTAAGAAAGAAAGAAACAGCTAATCCGCTGCTAAAACCGGGAAAAAGCGCCACTCGCGGCTAGCCCTCATTTGCAGCTATAATTGAGAAAAAACGCTATATGTATTCACGGATAAAATAAATTTATGTACGCAACAATTGCTTTCAAAATTAGAATAAAGCCCTAATTCTCTACTAAAAAGGGGAAAACGTCTTCTCTAAAGTTAAGAAAAAGGGCAAGTTAGTGTCTGGAATTGAAAAAAGAAAAAAAATCGTAAATTTGTGGTTTTTGATGCAATTTCAAGAACGAATTCAAGAAAAATCGCTAATTCAAGATGTTAGAAGATATTTTACGACTACAAAATTTACAAAGAACGTGCTGTTCAGAAACATGTGCTGTTCTCGGGGTGAATCCTTGGCTAAATCTAAGAAAAATCGCTAATTCACAGCTTATGATTGAAAAAAACGCTAATTTAAGGCAAAAATGAAGAAAAGGCCAATTCGTCGTTTCTTTGTGCATTGGCTAAAAATTAGAAAAAGCCGTCAATTCATGGCTAGAAGTGAGGAAATTCGTTAATTCGTGGTTAAAGTTTAGATAAAGCGCAGACTCTCTCGGTAGAAAAGACGCTCATTCGCACAGCTAAAATGTGAAAAAATGCGCTAATTTCGTAATTTCTCGATTCAATTTAATGTCTGAAATTGAGAAAAAGCTCTAATTTTGCGGCTGAAGTGCGGCTAAAATTGATGAAAATCAATGTTTTTCATGCAGCACAAGCAAGTGCTGCAAAAATAAAAAAAAATCACAAATCCAATTCAAAATAAATTCTACCGCCACGCCAAAATACGTTAGAAATCGTTCTAACGAAACGTCGCGTCAAAAAAGAAAAACAGACCGAAATGAACGGTCGATTTTTTTTTTTTTAATAATAATATCGACCGCAACGGGCAATTTTTTTTGTTATGTCTGTTTTGTCGTTATTTATTTATTTTATTCTAAAACAAACAACTTGTTTTATATAGAACACATGTTTAGAAAAAATAATAAAATGATTAATTTGTGTTGTTCGTCAACGTTGTCCTGTTCATTTCAACATGGCGCAGTTCGAACTTGACGCATAGCAGTCGATAATAGTACGTCAGAATTGTTTGGATAAATCCTTGCCACGACGAGTCGTCTGACAAATCAGAATGGAGTTTCATCGACCTGAACCGCTCAGTTTCGAAGGCAATATCACTGAGAATTTCAGAATTTTCAAGGAACAGATCGACATTTATTTATTAGCGACGGAAACTCTTAAAAAAAGTCGGGAGGTACAAGTTGCCAGAGTAAAAAATCTGTTGGGACCTGAAGCCTTGCGTGTGTACAACGCGGTAACCGATAGACCGGAGGGTAGTGAAACAGTCTCCAGCATTTTGAGTGATCTTGAGTCTCATTGCAATCCGAAGAAAAATGAAATCGTCGAATTATTCAAGTTTTTCCAACGTAAACAAAGAGAAGGAGAACGGTTCGAGAGTTTTTTTTCGCGGATCTGAAGTCGTTGGCATGCTCATGTGACCTTGGCGACCAAGAAGAAAAATTATTGAAAACTCAAATAGTTCTGGGAATCCATTCGGATGCAATTCGGGAACGGCTGCTGCAGGAAGATGCTCCTCCACAGAAGTTCGTGTCATATTGCAAAAGCTAAAGAACTAGCGGAAAGAAGCGCAAGAACAATTTCCAAAAGTACAGAAATATCCGTCGAGGCGATTTCACACAGCCATGTATCTCGAAAAGGCGTCAACAATGAGCAATTTGGTAAAACAAAATTCTTGTCCCAAAAATCCCTGTGCTCCAGGTGTGGACGAATTCATGAACATAATAAGTGTCCTGCCTTCAATAAACAGTGCTTTGCATGCCGTAAATCGAACCACTTTTCGAACGTGTGCACCTACAAAAAATTTAACTCCCCACCGGATCAAAACGCTCATAAAACGTATGAACTCAACAAAGAAAGTACAAGTGATTCTGATTGTGAGCCAGACAGCTACAAAAATTTTGTTTTTACTGTAAATAACAGCAGCCAAAAAGACCAATGGTTCAAATCATTCGAAATTGCTGGGGAGAAAATCAAGTTCAAGTTGGACACTGGGGCTCAAGTAAACATTTTGCCACATTCTGTGGTTGGAAAGTGTGGCCTTCAAAAGGAAATAAGAATAAATTTTGATTGTATCGTGAATGTTAAAAGATTTAGGTATTGATTATTAAGAATGTTTATTGACCATCCACCAAAACTGGAAGCATTCGGGGGTTTCAAAATTTCGCCGCTCGGAAAGTTGGACATCGCCGTCAGCCACAAAAATGTGTCTCAAAACGTACAGTTCCTTGTTGTAGATGAAGTAACTTGTGCTCCTATTCTCGGCCTGAAGTCGTGTATAGACTTTAATTAAAAGGGTCCATTCCATTTCATCTGATTATCAAAAAGAAACGTTCTTTAAGCAAAATACAGATGTTTTTGAAGGTTTGGGCGAGTTTCCGGATAAATACAAAATAAAATTAAGAAAGGACGCCGTGCCTAGAGCGTGTCCTCCCTGTAGAGTGCCAAATCAACTGAAAGAGAGGCTAAAGAATACTTTAGTTGCTTTAGAAGAAAAAGGGGTTATTGCTCGTGTGACTAATCCTAGTGAATGGGTCAGCAATATAGTTATCGTTGAAAAACCAGACAAGTCTTTGAGACTATGCATTGACCCTATTGAGTTGAATAAACATATTCTCCGGGAGTATTACTCGATACCCACTCTGGAAGAAATAAGTGAGAAATTGCGAAACAAAAAGTTGTTTTGCGTCTTTGACCTCAAAGATGGTTTCCACCCAATAAAACTTGATGAGGCTTCTAGTGAGTTGTGCACTTTTAGCACTTCCTTCGGGTGCTATAAGTATCTCAGGGCACCTTTTGGGCTGGCTTCCCTGCCAGAAGTTTTTCAAAAACTGACCCATAAATACTTCGGTGACATTGAAGGTATCTTTGTATATTTCGATGATATGTTATTAGCAGGGGATTCTGAAGATGATTTGAAGAAAATAACTTCGAAAGTTTTAGAACGAGCAAGAAAATACAACATAAAATTAAAAAAAAACAAAGTCCAATAATTCGTAAAAGAAGTGAAATATTTTGGCATGGTAATTGACAAAAACGGGAAAAGACCATACCCAGAACGCATCAAATCAATTCAAAATCTTGAACGCCCTCAAAACAAAAAAGAATTACAACAAATTTTGGGTCTAATAATCAATTACCTTAGACCTTTCCTTCCAAATTTGTCGGAAAATATGTCTTCTTTGTACGATCTACTTAAAGCTAAAACCGACTGGTTATGGATCCCTGAGCACGACAAACTTTTTGAAAACTTGAAATTTCAGATATCTAATTTAGGTTCCTTGACACCGTTTGATCCAAATAAGAAAATTGTAGTCCAGTGTGACGCATCAAAGTCAGCTTTGGGTTGTGCATTACTCCAAGAAGGCAAACCCGTGTTTTTTGCGTCGCGAACAATGACTAATGCTGAAGTGAATAACGCACAAATTGAAAAAGAGTTACTCGCAATTACCTTTCCTTGTGCGAAATTCCATAATTTGCTATACGGCCATAAAATAACCATACAGACTGATCACCAACCTCTTGTGTCATTAGTAAGGAAAGACATGGAAAAAATTCAAAATAATCGACTAATTGGTGTTTGACCTTAGAGGTGAAGCGATAATGCTGATGAGGCGCACCGGGAATGGGCCCGAAATGCAGTAATTAAAAAACACCATGGCTGTATGGTTCAATAAAGTTTATGGTCTACAAGTAGTTCTAAAATCTTACTAACTCCTCATCATCTTTACACCTTTGCTTTTTGGAAAAAGGTAAATCAGAAATGGCGAAATATCCTACATAATGTATAACAGCCACGTTATTTAGAGAGAGAGAGATCAATTTTAATGATAAAACCCCCTTACAAAAATAACGAGGGAAGGCGAACAAATTGCAATTATTCGTAGAATACACTGCATGTTGACTGATAATGGAAGAAGTAAGTCTGATATTACTGCAAAATTTCAGTTTAATGGTTCAAAAATTTAAGGCATTCAACATATAATGAGTAAGCAGTAAACACGCATGATATGAAAAGACGCAATTTTTTACGGATTTGCCTTTGTGTCAATGTCAGTATTCTTACAACGCTGAAATGTATTTTGATTTTCTTTCACCTAATTACAACTTCGTATGACTTACACGTTGAAGCAGCTACTATTATCTTGCTCATATCTATGAGAATATGTTTTGCGAGTTCACTGTTCTTTGAAGACAACAATCATTTTCACACCATTCGAGTACGTCCGTTAAATGCCTCTAAAGAAAACCAGTTGGTTCATCGACATATTCAAGTTAAAATTGCAATAATGCGGAGAATGCCGTTTTAAAAGGAAGAACAAATGAAACAGAACTTGTGAATCTCGGCTAACACTGACCATGTTATATTTATGTAAGTACAGACAAGGGTGGGACGGGTCTATAGACCCGTTTCCGACGAAGCTCTTATTCAAAATGTCAAGCGTTTGAAAACGAAAGGAGAAGGGATTCTCTTGTATATAATATCTGAAGGGTGGTTAAGCGAGTATCATTCAATTCAGCATGAACCCCCTGGTAAGGATAACAAATGCAAATGATTTGAATATAGAATTAGTGCACCGTACTCAAAAACATAACTTTACCGAGCCCTTAACTTAAGTAATTTAAAAATCATACGGTCTGATGACGTATCATCAGTTTCAAACCTCTTTAAGAAGGCCTTAAATTCAAGGAAGGCCTCCGAATGCGGTCCATATTACATACGGGTGAATCCGTTTGTGCTAGAATATGAAGGGATCAGAACACACAGTCACGTAGAAAGATTATCACTTTGTGTGTTACTAATAAAAAATTATAATTTTGTTTTTCAGATTCTTTTGACAGTTTTTCTGAGTGCCCTTGCTTTATCGCAAGGTGAAAACAAAAGACGAAGTGTATACGGAGAAAGCCTCGAGTTTGGATCCGGAAGCGGACTGTCTTCGCACGTCTCTATAAGCGGCCTATCTCTGGGCTCAGGCGTCCATAGCATCGGGCTATCTTCCTCTAGCGATGGACTTGATTCTGGTGTAAGTCTCGGGAGCAGTTATGGCTCGGGCTATAACTTCGGTTCAGGATATGGCCTCGGTTCCGGATTATCCTACAGCTCTGGGTCAGGCCTGGTTTCTGGACTTAACTACGGCTCAGGCTATGGGTACGGCAGTGGCCTCGGGACTTTGAGCGGAGGTGGTCTGACCGGCTTGGGTGGTGGAGTCATCTCAAAACACATCACTGTTACAAACCGTGTTGCGGTTCCCGTCCCACAGCCTTACCCAGTTCCAGTCACTAGAAATATTGCCGTTCCCGTCCCTCAACCCGTCAAAGTTCCAGTGGATAGGCCTTACCCTGTTCATGTTCCTCATCCCGTCCCTGTTCCAGTCGAACGACCCTACCCTGTCCCCGTCGACAAACCGTACCCTGTGCCAGTTCCTCACGCTGTACCTGTTAAAGTACTCAAGCCTGTACCTGTGGCCGTTCCCCGACCTTACCCGGTACCCGTAGTCAAGACCGTCCCAGTCCCAGTCCCACAACCCATTGCTATTTCAAGGCCCGTACCAGTTATCTCATCCGGGACAGGATTTTCTTCGGATTCCCTAGGCAGCGGATTCAACTCGGGCTACTTGTCATCATCTGGTATTTCTAGCCTTGGATCGTCCCTCGGAGTCGGCTCCCTCTCCGGCTTATCGTCTGGACTCGCTTTCGACAGTGCATCTTCCGGACTTTCGCTCGGTCATGGATCGCTTAGCAGCGTCTCTTCGGATCTGTCACTTAGTCATGGCTCGTCGTCCTATGGCAGCATTGGACATTCTGATCTCTCATCGGGTTGGTCCACAGGAGCCGAATCCGCTAGTCTACGATCTCGCGGATGGTGAATGAGGAAAAACTGATAGTTCACGCATTCCCCTATAGATTCATAAGGTCTATCCAGTCATTTATCTATTATCCATTTTTTATTGTAAATAATGTTACTTTTTTTGTGATTTTCATTCTTTTTGTATTGAAATAAAATACCTACTTGTTAAATTTGATTTATTGGCTCTTTGAAAACTGATGGTACTAGGTAAGCCTCGTGATCATTGGCATACGTAGAACTTTCTTGAGATTGAAATGAAAACTTTGAGAATTGGTGCAAAAATAAGATGAGAACTTACTGCGAATAATCAAAAACAATATTGTTACGGTAACAGGTGACTTGATCTCAACTACATGTTTGACTTAAAGTATTCGAGATTCTTCGAAGTCTAGCCTCACAATGATTGAGTAGAGAGCTGTTCCTGTAGGCACAGCAAATCAACTTTTTTTTTTTATTAGAATTTTCATATCATGAGGGTCATGAATGTATTACTTCGATATTTCTCCTTGAAGCCCAACGTAAGAGATCCATATGCGATTAGTGCTGAGAAGGAGGCTACTTTGGAAGTGGCTAAAAGAGGGTAAAAAGTTCGATAGATGAAGAAAGATGTTGTCGCCGGTATTCTATTAAATAGATTAAATGAAAGTGATATCTCCTGGACGACGATGGAAGGGCATAGCCCAACACGGTTCGAGTTTCGAGAAAAACTACAGAGAACTACATCAGAGAACTACTCGAGAACTACATCTACAATATGATAACACCGGCGTGGTTTACCTTTGTCATAAGCAGAAACGCCTAGAGTTTCGAGAAACAATGGCCCTGGGTGGGGTTCGGCTCAGCTGATCCCTCGCAGAACGACATCCAAAGGCGTCACCGTGGCGCAATTGGTAGCGTGCTGGACTAGAAATATAGAGGTCGCGGGTTCAAATCCCGCCGGGGAGCCCATTTTTTTCGAAACTCCAATCGTGTTGGGCTATGCCCTTCCATCCTCGCCCGGAAGTTATCACTTTCGTTTAATTTATTTAAGGGTAAAAAGTATTTTAAGGATTTTTTACATTTTTACGGGGATGCTGAGTGGGCGAAGAAAATGCAAATTCGATGATTTTTTTTGTTTTTGTTTTTACCAGTGAACGAATTAATTGCAGACTGAAGGGAAAACCTGGATTGAAATTCCGTCTAACAATGTTGCTCCATAGAGCCACATAAACAAAATCGACTCTTCGGAGCAACAAGAACCATGTGTACATTATTTTGTAACGTGTCGGGATTTCGCTCATCACAAGCAATTAAATCAATAGAAACAAAAACAATGAACATTTTAACAGCTGCGTTGAATCTATCAAATACGTACCTACAACTCATAAAAGCAGTCGTTACCACAATCAGAATAGCCCTAGAATACCACTGCTCCGAACAATAACTGTTATAACGTATCACTCCTTTGAGAGCGGTTACGTCATGATACTGTTATTATTTACCAAACCTTAGCCAATTTGAGGAAGTATGTACCTATTTATTTTATTCGCTCTCCTCTGATAATTATTCAATAATATCGTTTCATATTAAAATATAATTATGTGCAATTGTGCAGCTTCACCAATTTTTAATTTTTTGCTGAACAATACAGCAAAAAAACGACAAAAATGACATCGAATATACACAATTTTTGCAAATAGTAAAAAGTGAACTATACAATAATATCACTGCTGAGCTCATATACCTTATAGCGTTTTCCATTTACATATCATTCTGCTCCAGAGTAATTAATTTCCACCCGTCTTCTCCATTTACATATATTTTAATTAAGAGGGAACGGGTGGAAATGAACTGCTCTGGAGCAAAATTTCATGCAAATGGAAAACGCTAGTATAAATTATTATTACTGTTGTTAGGAACGCGTTGAATTTGTGAAGGAACATTTTAAGGAACCTAAATATAACACTGAAAACGCCCATGTTGAGTTTCCGAGCCCTTTAATTTTTTCACATTTTTTATTCTCCTGCGCTTTTCAGTCTTATTTTATCTTTATCAGTCTTCAAATTTTTCTTATCAGTCTCAATTCTTTCTTTCCTACATGATGAGAAAACTCAATTTTGCTGCCTCCATACGGAGAGGAAAGAAGGACTTTTCCGGGCTAGCCTGACAAAGTCTTTGTCGGGCTAGCCCGGCAAAGTTTTCTCGGGCTAGCCGTGGAAAGTATGCATTTTCTTCAAAAATCCGCTTGGGGCGCTACTTTGTCTTGCGACTTTGTCAGGCTAGCCCGGAAAAGTCCCTCTTTCCCCTCCCTACGAAAGGCAGCAAAATCGGGTTTTCCTATCATTCCGGAAAGAAAATAGTATGTGCACCTTGCCGGGAAAGTGTTTTGCCGGTCCTCGACGATTCGCCCAGCCTCGCCTACGGCTCGGCTGGGCAACTTGTCTCGGCCCGGCAAACACACACTTTCCCGCCTAGGTACACAATATACTATTCATTTTCATCTTCAGCTTGCAATTTAAAAAAAAATGAGCATAATCAAAAACTGCTTTTTTGCTTTCTGTTTTACAATCTCATTCAGCTGAGTCAATTTAATTCCTGGGAAACCGTACTTATAATCCCATCACTATAGCAGGTAAAACTCAGTGGCCTCAAGAGCTAGAATTCCAGCTGCTTCCCTTCCGCTCACGATTCACTCACACATGTTTAAGGCTAAATTTGACGACATGTGTGCGGGAGAGAGAGAGAGAGTGAGAGAGAGAGAGCATATAGCCGTATCTATTCTACCTCTCACGGCCGCAAAAATTGACCGATTTTGTTGTTGTGAATGGATTCCTACTCATTGGTACGACAGATTTTAATGAAATTGGGTCACTGATTTTTAAAATGACTCTAGCCCGGAAATTTTAAATTCAAAACTTGAAAAAATATATTTTTGAAGAAAACTGTATTATGCCACGAAGCAGCGTAAAATCTTGAATTCGAAATGTATTTTATTTAATTTTGGTCCAAAAACATCGCTCAAAAGAGAAACATGCGAAAAAAGAATAGCCGCCCTAAGTCACATGGTTGTGTGTACAGGACGGGTCACTCAAAGGCTCTCAGCTTAGCTCCTTCCTTTGCGCTCACGCGCTCCACGAATTAATTTCAATATAGCACCGCATTTATTTATTATATTGATCGAATTATACAGTCGGTATATGTATAATTATGTACTACATGTGCCTACAGGGTGATTCAGAGTAGAGAGATTTTGCAAACAGCTCCGCTAACGTTAACGCTATTCACATTTCAACCAACGAAATGTTTACTACCCTAGCAACGCGTAGACAAAAATTAACTTTAGCGTTTACGGGACTGGTTGCAAAATCTCTCCGATAACGGCAAAACAAATAAAACAACTACTAAAATGGGTGAAAGTATAGACCTGATTTTGATATAATTAACTAATTTATTTAAGTATTAAAAATTCATTTATTGGAACATTGACTAGTTTCAGGGTTGCACCTCCTTGTCAAGGCATCCCGGCCGAAATAAATCTCTCTGTCACATGTCAATCAAAATTCATGAAAATCCTGCTGACTGACGTGCAAGGAAACTTGTTTCTCAGTAGACATGATTTGCAATCCAAAATGCGAATTACACGTACAGTCCGAAACTCAATAGGCGTTTTTAAGGCAATAGGTACCTCGTTTTTCTTACCTCGTCTTCAATACATAAGCAACTTTGTCGACTCGGATGACATCGGATTTGAGAATATCACCATTTTGTGGCAGTTCGGAATAACAGTTTCTGGTAGGAATTATTCATTTTTTGTGACAACGGCTCAAATCTCGGCAAAACGGGGTTTTGTAATTTTGTCATGAAAGTCAACCCTACCTTGATAGCCCTAAGTCACATCACAGGACTACCCTTTTGGAAATACTTCTCAGATACATCACGTGACCTCTTTCAAATCGTTTATTTGGGTTATTGCGTTATCATTCGTTTATTCGGCAAGATTTAAACCATTTTTCTTTAAAAAAAAAATATTGCTTTACTTATTCAAAATCGAGCATTTTGACTAGGGTAAAATTAATAAGGAAAAAATAATGCGTCTTTAATGCTTATTTTTTTAATGCGTCTTTGTAGACATCAGATACTGTTAAGGTCAATACAGACTACTCGGACGTGACGTGGGAACACGCATCAGTCCCAAGTGTGATACAAAATTCCAGTACAAGCTCTTGTTTGTTTACGTTCATATTGCTCTAACGTGACGTGGGAACACGTGGGATGATGTGTGCGCGGCGAGGTTGCCTCCAGAAACCGTGTATTGGCATTTTCTCGATTTTCGCCGCGTTTTACCGGTTTTTATCTGGCTAAGCTGCGAATTAGCAATTTTAAACTTAAAGCATGGACATGCCCCAAGAACAGTAGACTAGCGTTAAAACAGCCTCTACACTACACTCTACAACTGGCGCCTTTTCTCAATTTTAGCTGAAGCGGGTTTTCTCAATTTTAGTCGAGAATAAGCGCTATACATTGATTTTAGCCGAAAATTAGCGTTTGTATTGTTATTTTAACTGTGAATTAGCACTTTATCTCAATTTTAGCCGTGAATTATAGAGTTTTTTCTCAATTGTAGCCGCAATTTAACGGTTTAACTCCATTTTAGCCGCGAAGTAGCGTATTTTGTTAAACTTTATCCGTGACTTGACACATTTTTTAAATTTTAGCCTCGAATTAGCAATTTGCCCAAATTTTAGCCGCGAATTGGCGTTTTATGGGTTTTTTGTTAGCTGTGCATTAGCGTTTTTCTCAATTCACGCCGCTAATGAGATTTTTATTTTTTTTTAACTTCTGTTCCTTTTAGCTGTAAACGGTTATGCGTTAGCGGTTTTTTCTATATTTTAGCCGTAAAAGGGCCACACTAAATCGTCAATTAGCAATAATGTTTCCAAATTTTAGCCTCGAACGAGCGCTTTTTTCGGAATTTCGTTCCTAAATTCATGAGCATAAAACCTGTTCAGGAGTATCCTCAGAAGAGGGACCCGCGCATCTGTCTGCCCCCACAGCCACTACTATAGAACTGTTCTGTATTTGAAGGGATGAAAATGGAATACGTTTTGACATATTTCGGGCGGATTTTTGAGCTTGACGTGACGGGAAAAGTAAAATGTTAGTTGGCAATGGTGCGCTGGTTCTATTGTGTATAGTATTAAGACCTGCATAAGTGCAACGCGGGTGCATATATGTATAGTTGTACACCACTGTAGAATTTTGTTCAAATGTAAAACAGACTAGCTACTAGACTTAATTTTTCTTCGTATTTTTTTATTGTTTCAAAACACGAAAGGTAAGGTTTAATGTAAAAAAAAGGTATACTACATACATGCTGTTCCTGAATTCAATAAAATTGCACAGTAAAGAGAGAAATCGTTTTAATTGGAGTCGGACGGATCCATAATCTTCATGTAAATAAGTTATCGTTCAGACTAGAATCTCCACTATCATTCATTTCCATCATGTCACTATTTCCTTCGTCTTTAAAAAAAAAACACAAAATTGAAATTTGAAGAATTCAACTATCACCACAAGTTTATAGTCTATTCCATCCTCCCGCAAGCATGCGTACCTTCGGATACGTTTGAGCTATCAGCCTGGCTATTCGCACTATCCTGATCGGATTCATCCAATGTATCACCATCTTCCGCATCGCTCTCCTCCTTTTTCTTTTCACTCTCCTCCGGGGCGTTCGTATCTTTTCGGTTCGTACGCTTGCCTTTGTCTACAAAAATTATGGAAGGCGCCGTTTAAAGTCCTGCGACTCGGAAGTCGATACTCCGCCCCCCATGCCAACTTATATTTTTTTCCAATTCTCACCTTGCTTCTGTTCAGTTTCAATATTTTTGGGGGCTTTACTGTTACCTGTAAATAATACGCCAAATTAAATAATAGACGACACGGTAGCACTAACTTTTATACCAACTTTTACCATTTCCTTTTTTCTTGGGAGCTGGTTTTTCGTTTGGTTTATCGCCTTTCCTGGTGTCTTTGTCCTTTTCGTCTTTTTTTTTACCTTTCGGTAGAAGTTTTCCTGTTCAATGAAAACTCCTCAAGAAAAATATAATAAATGTGTGAACTATGTATTCACCTTTATCTTCAGTACCAGCTAGTTTCTTAGGATCCGGCTCTGATTCCTTATTCTTTTTACTCTTGACATCTGAAATTAGCATTTTTGTCACACCACGGGCGACTAATTGAGAAAAGAAATTCACCTGTCTTATTCGGCGGGTCATCATTTTTAGAATCGCCCCTCCTGGATTTACTTCTCGTATGATAAGAGTGTTCAGGTTGGGGACCATGAGTCGAAAGCGACGACTTCTCCGGCACTCGCACTTTCGCTCCCTTTGTCGTTATTGTTGGCTCATCTGTAATTTTCAAGGACTCCACCGCTTCTTCAACAGAGAGTTGTTTCTTCAACTTTCTCGTTGGTTTCAAGTTTGAACTGTTGTCGTCGGCAGTTCCTTCCTCCTGTGATGTCGGTACGGAACGAATTTTTCCTGGCAATTCGTCGTCTTTCTTAGTTTTTGCTTGCTTTTTTGGCGCCATAATGTTATAACTAGTTCTTTGAAATACAACTTATTTACAGGAAGTTCCTAACAAAACTGAATGGCGTTTTCTAGCGAGATTTCAAGAAGAGTCGGAAGTTCAATCCGAAAGACTAGTTATCTGTATGTCCATCCAAAGGGAGGGGAGAACGAAGATTAATTTCGAGTTTTGATTTTCTCATTTAAGACGCAGTGCAAGAGTTAATTTATTTCAACCGTCTTATTTAATTCAATGATGATTGATCCCATCACGGATTGATCTTCGAATCAATTTTCCTCCGTCATTTTTTTTTATAATTTGAGATTGGTTTTCCCCTGGAGGCACTGCACTGAGGGGGCACATAGGAGTTATGATCTCCCTCCCCCCTGCAGTGGAGGTCAGTTCCGTATATAAACATTAAAATTAAAGCCTGCACTTCCCAAATCCCAAGCGGCACATCCCATGGTGCTCAACTTAACAAATTCTTAGCCACCCGTAAAACGTGCCTAAGAGGTCAGATTTCGCGGGGGAAAGGGTGAACGCGTCTTTCGTGTTTATATTATCAATAACTCGGCATGCATATTATAATAGATCACGGGTGCAGCCAAGAATGAAAAGTGGTCCCTTTTTTATGCTAATAACTCGGAAAGCTCATTACACTCCGCCCCCGCTCCCTGTAAAACAGGACTTTATAAAATACATATAATTGAAATAGACTTCTGTAAGGGGAAATACAGGTTTAGACTTTTGAGAAGGGATGGCCAACCCCCAACCGCGGGCCAACCCAGGCCGCTGTGAGTCTTTCAAAATGGCCCGTCCACGGCCTACAGTGGTAAATTATCATTTTTAATTTAGGATTTTGGCGCCCCTCAGAATTTTGTGCAAATGGAAAACGCTACAATTCGCGCCTCCTCGCGTGGGCAGCTAATCCCTCGCTAAGTACCCGCTTAATCCAGACCAAAATTAAATATAATGCTAATTTGGGGCTGAAATTGAGATGAAAGGCTAATTCACGGCAGAAATTATTAAGAAAAATAACTGATTCACGGACAGAAGTGAGAAAAAGTGCTAAATCACGGTTAAAGTTAAGAAAAATACATTGCTCATTCGCGTGGTAAAACGTTACTTCACGGCTAAAATTGAGAAAGAGCTCTAAAATCGCGGATAAAGTGTAAAAAACAGTAATTTGCGTTAAAAATTACGTAACACGCTAATTCACTGATAAAATAGTGAAAAATCGATTATTCACCAGTTGATCCCGAGCTCAGTGGATCCTAATGCAACCTAGGTCGGTGGGCATAAAATGTGGATTGTTTACTAAAAAGAGAGAGAAGTTTCGCTAAAAAGAAAGAGTCACACACATTAGCAAGGGTGCACACCACCCAAAACATGCGTGTGGCTATCTCTTCATAGTGTAAATTCCCTGTCTTTCTATAGCGATTTACAGTCAACACACTACACAGTGCAGTGCAGCATCCTCTCTGTATTATCATAATATGTTTCAATTCAGGGAGGACGGGCGGAAAAACTTACACCGCACTAGTGTATTGCATTGGAAAGCTCTATTAGTACTAGTACCACATTTTATGCCCACCGATTTATGTTGCATTAGAGTTCACTGAGCTCGGAATCAATGATCTTGAGAAAAAGCGCTAATTCGAGCCTAAAATTATGAAAACATGAATTCTCGGCTTATTCAGAACGCCAGCTCACGGCTCAGTCTGAAAAAACGCTAATTCATGGCTTAATAAAAACCGTTAATTCGCGGTAAAAATTGGGGAAAATCGCTCTTTAGCAGCTAAAATCACGTATTCACGGCTAAATGGAAGAATGGAAACGACAATTTTCAACTTCAGAAGACAAGTTCGTGGCTCAAACTGCGAAAAAATGCTAATCCATAGCTAAAAAGAAAAGTTGCTAATTCATGGATGAAATTGAGGAAAATCGCTAATTAGCGGCTGAAAAAACGAAAAACACGAATTCACTGCAACGGCTAAAATCGTGAAAAATAGTTAAAATGACAAAAAATCACTGATTCGCGGCTAATTCACCGATCAAATTGAGAGAAAGCGCTGATGGAGCAAAAGCGCATTGCGACTTCTGATGGTAACTTCAAGGCTGAAAGTGAACAGAATCGCTATTCCACGGCTAAATGAGGATAATGCGCTAATTCGCGGATAACATTCAGGAAAAGCGCAAATTCGCGGGAAAAATTGGGAAACAAATCTCACATTGGTGAGGAGGCTAAAATTAGGTGAAACGCTAATTCACTGCCAAAGTCAAGAAAAGTGGCTATTTAGTGGGGTTATTAAATTTAATCCGGGAGCCTACCGTATGAAAAATCAGTATCATCTGATCGCGCTTGAAACCATCATCACGACGTAACATGGTCACTGGCAAACGCACCTGTGTCGTCGCCAGAAATTTTCAGCGGGGCAAGGCCAAGCAGGGGGTCTTGCCGTTTGCAACAAAATTCGTTTTTCGGATCATTTGATCGTGTCTGGCGTTTGTAAAGGTTTATCATACGCCTACAACTCACAAATGTGATTTTAGTTATTTGATAATTATAAAACTCACAAATGAGAGTTTTAGTTATTTGATAATTTATTATTGAATTCCCCAATGCATACATATGAGGAAAAAGGAACCAATGAGGTCCGTATAGGAAATGAAACTCCAACAGCTCTTGATTTAATATAGGCCCGTCAGCTTATACCAGCCTTCTGTGGCCTTGAAAGTGCGAGAAATAAACTCGGTCACACTTACAACGGATTGTCACACAAAATCTGTCTACGTCTTCCTTTAAACTCATGCTGTGACAAGTTTTTGTCATTGAGGACATAAACCATTTTCACACCATCATAATAGACTTCTGAGAAACGTA
The DNA here is from genome assembly GCA_038030265.1 of Corythucha ciliata. Classification (NCBI taxonomy): domain Eukaryota; kingdom Metazoa; phylum Arthropoda; class Insecta; order Hemiptera; family Tingidae; genus Corythucha; species Corythucha ciliata. The sequence continues at coordinate 36,942,549 of CM075941.1, forward strand.
ACGGCAATTCGGCATTCCTTGTACTTCAGCTACAATTTCAATCAACATTTCATTATCGCGAATAGTGATGTTTTATAAGGGGAAAAATTATTAAAAGCTTGCGAATAATTCCCCGGACTGACCACAATATTTACGTAAGTTTAGACGACGGTGGTCGGGTCATTCGAGCAATCTTTCGGGAAGCTCTTGTTTGAAATGTCAAGCGTGTGAGAAAAGAAAGAGGGAGGGATTCTCTTTGTATATAATATCTGAAGAGATGTTGAGTGTGCATCATTCAATTCAGCATGAACCCCTTGGTAAGAATAATCAATGCGAATGTTTTTAATATAGGTAGAAATATTGGATACCTACCCAGCGTACTTGTCTGTTCTTCATGTATGTTAGTACCTTGGTCCTAAGCAGTGAGCACACACCATGTCACAAAAAAAAAAATCGTTTTCTTAATTTTCGTGTGCTTAATGTGCTAAAATATGAAGGGACCAGAATGCACGTTCCCGTAAAAAGATGAACATTTTGTGTGTATGCTAATGAAAAATGAAATTTGTTTTTCAGGCTTTTTTCGCAGTTTTTCTTAGCGCCCTTGCTTTAGGGCAAGGCGAAAACAAAAGGCGAAGTGTATACGGAGAGAGCCTCGAGTTTGGATCTGGAAGTGGACTGTCTTCGCACGCCTCTATAAGCGGCCTATCTTTGGACTCAGGCGTCCATAGCATCGGACTATCTTCCTCTAGCAACGGACTTGATTCTGGTGTAAGTCTCGGAAGCAGCCTGGTTTCTGGACTTAACTACGGCTCGGGATATGGATATGGGAGTGGCCTCGGGACTTTGAGCGGAGGCAGCCTCACCGGCGTGGGTGGAGTCATCTCAAAACACATCACTGTTACAAACCGCGTCGCTGTTCCCGTTCCACAGCCTTATCCAGTTCCAGTCACAAGAAATGTTGCCGTTCCCGTGCCTCACCCCGTCCAAGTTCCTGTAGATAGGCCTTACCCTGTCCATGTTCCTCATCCCGTCCCTGTTCCAGTCGAACGACCCTACCCTGTCCCCGTCGACAAACCATACCCCGTGCCAGTACCTCACGCTGTACCTGTTAAAGTACTGAAGCCTGTACCTGTGGCCGTTCCCCGACCTTACCCGGTACCCGTAGTCAAGACCGTCGCAGTGCCAGTTCCACAACCTGTCGCTATTTCAAGGCCCGTACCAGTAATCTCGTCCGGGACAGGATTTTCTTCGGACTCCCTGAGCAGTGGTTTCAACTCCGGCTACTTGTCATTATCAGGAATTTCCAGCCTGGGTTCGTCCCTTGGAGTCGGTTCCCACTCCGGCTCATCATCGGAAATCGCTTTCAACAGCGTCTCTTCTGGTCTGTCGCTTGGTCATGGATCACTCAGCGGCGTCTCTTCAGATCTGTCGTCTTACGGTAGCGTTGGACATTCGGGTGTCTCATCGGGTTGGTCTACAGTTGACGAGTCCGCCAGCCTAGGCTCTCGTGGTTGGTGAATGTGAAAAAATCGGGGTATACTCAATCCTTTCGACCAGTCATTTATCTTTAATCATTTTTTATTGTAAATATTGAGTGGACGACAACGGGGCGATAAAAGGTAATTCTCTTCGACTGTTATCTTTTCTCGGGTCGTTACCTCTACACAAGTCCGAAAACAATCATCACACTCTCATCACTAAAAACAAATTCTCCTAATAGTTGGTCTGCGAACAGCAATAGTGATGTACTATATTTCATGCTCGGCTATTTTGTGTTGTAATGTTGGCCACGTGGCAAAGTGACGTCAGTTGTGTGGCCAACATTACAACACAAAATAGCCGAGCATGAAATATAGCACATCACAGGAGAATTTGTTTTTAATGATAAGAGTGTGGTGATTGTTTTCGGACTTGTGTAGAGGTAACAACCCGAAAAAAGATAACAGTCGAAGAGAATTACCTTTTTTCGCCCCGTTGTCGGCATCCCTAAATATTACCATCTTTTTTTGTAATGCCCGTTATTTTTGTATTTAAATATATACGTATATTTGTTATAATTTGTCCTTATAAGATTACGTTTAATGGTATTCGGAAGTCCGGATGTACATGTAGGAAGTCTTGTGATAATTCTGGGCTGGGATATTGAAAAGTGCCCATTTGAATTGAGTTTATTTATTTTGCCACGTCCGCTCTAGGAGAATTGATTTTGGTTCGCTTAGCAGATGCAGACCCAGGGGTGGCTGATCGATTGTAATTAGTTATCTGGTTAAGAGACCATTGAATAAAACGTGAATTAAAATGCTAATGAGTTTGATTATTTGTGGGGGGGGGGGCGTCAGGAATATCCGTGAGTTCGCGATTTTTCTAAATTTTTGCCGTAAATTAGCGCTTTTTCCTGATTGGCAATTGGCCACGAATTTTTCTGAATTTTTGCAATGAATTCGTGTTTTTCTTAATTAGCGTGTTTCCAAGTGAGCGATTTTTCTAAATTCCATCCATGAATTATAAATTTTTCCTAATTTTAGCTTGGAATTAGCGATTTTGATATTTTCGCGCTTTGTCTCAGTTTGAGCCACGAACCTGATCAGAAGCCGAAAATTAACGTATCCATTTTTTTCGCCTATAATTAACTCTTTTCCTTCACTTAACCCGCGGAAGCTTTTTAAGGAAACTTTAACCGCGAAGCACCTATAGCTACGTATGTTTCTTAATTTCAGCCGTCATTTAGCGCTTTTTCTCATTTCAGTCCGTGAATCAGTAGCGTAACGAGGTAGTTACGACGTTGGACAGCGATATTGGTTCCTTTGGACGATTTTCAATAAGCGCTAATATAATATATGGCTAAAACTGTGTAAAAGGGTTCATTCGCGGTAACTCGTTGAAGCTTCCAGACCAAAATTGAGAAAAAAATCTCTGAATTGCGGTTTATAGATATGCCACTTTATTGCTAAAATGAAAATAAAATTAAGCCCTAATTTGATGTTCTTTGGTAAATTGATACGTGCCCCAGTTTTTGCTTACTTGAAAGCGGAAAAAGGTAGAAAAGGCAACAAAAGGCTAAGAAAAGGCAAGAAAAAACGAAAATTCGCGGTTAAAATTGAAAAAAGCAAGAGAACAAATAAGCAAAACAACAACTCGGTACTTGGGGGCTAAAATTGAGAAAAATTGCAAATTCACAACTGAAATTTCAAAAAATCGGTCATTCGTGGATTCAACGTCAAAAATCCGCTTAAATTTAGAGCTAAAGCGAAAAACAATAATTCACGACTAAAATCCTGAAGAATGGCTAAATAGCAGCTAAAATTGGGACAAACGCGCTACATCCGGCTAAAATTGAGAGAATCGCTAATTAAATAACAACTAAAATTGACAAAAAACGCCAATCCAACAATGATATTGACAAAATACGCTAATTAGCGGCTAAAATTAGGACAATCCTAATTCGCGAAACGAATCGCCATTTAACTCGCGGATAAAATTAAGAAAAATCGTTATTTCATGGATGAATGAGAAAAACGCTAGTTCGTCGATGGAGTCTAGAAAAATCGCGGATACGAATGGGAAAATTCAGCTAATTTACGACTGAAATTGGGAAAAAGGTAATTTCCGGGTAAAATTTAGTAAAAACGTTAGTTGGCGTCTAAAATTTAGGAATATACAAATCCTTGGCTTCTGATGTCAACTTCGGGCTTAAAATGGATAAAATGCGCTATTCCATATTTGAAGTGGGGAGAAAAAGGTAGTGCGGGGCAAATATTATTGAGAAAATCACTAGTTAAAACGCGGCTGGAATAATGAAAAACGCTAATTTGCACATCAAAGTGAGAAAAAATGCTAATTCGCTGCTGAAAAGGTAAAAAATCACCAATTTACAGATTTAATAAAAATCGAATCAGCACACACAACTGCATAGGAATAGTCACCTCATTTGGGCAATTTTTTTCATCCCTTTAGAGGTAAGTTGGCCAACGTCTACCCGCTCTTAAAAATAGGTTTGCCACCCCGTATCGTTGCGGACTCTTCGAATCCTCAATGTATCCATCAAAAGGATTTTTTTAAGTCACATTCGAAATTGGGCCGAATTTTGCCGCTATTCGGGCCTTATCTCCTGTACCTACTATAAGGAAAACTCTAATTCATGGCCAAAATTGAGAAAAATCGCTGAGACAATTCCAGCCCTCCTTTTTATTTTCAACTAATTCATTTTTAATTTTATAGTTTTGAAAATCAAATGCGCTTCTTAGGTCATTTTTTCTCGTCCGCCTTTTTCCGTTCCGTTCTGCTAGACGCGCACCTTATTAGGACACGGTGCCCCCGGCGCTCGCCCGCCCTCCTTGGAAAGAATAAACATAATCGCATAACAAAAACTTTAGGGGCGCACTTGAAAAATACGCAGTCCGTCTGCTCCTAAGCAGTATCTATTATCTATTAACTAGAGATTCATAACCCTGACATGCAGAGTTGCTTTTGCTTTACAGCGGCCATTGGCGTTTTTCGTTAGGTTTTATTAGAAAAACTATCCCACACAGCCAGAAATATTCTCATCAGTAGGACCATTTTCAAGGAGCGAAATCTGTTTGGACTTGATGAGCACATGTAAGAATGGTGGAGCTGACTAACGAAAGTGTACTGGTGTCGTAATCGCGAACCCTCCTCGACTCACCCAAAAGTACTTGTCAAGAATTCGAACTAATGAAACGTAAAGTGAGAGCTATATCGAGAATGTGATAAATCGATAATCCTCTGTTGGGGAGGTGCTTTACTCAAATACGTTTGGAAAAAAAGAGTTAATGAACAATTTTGCAGGCTATGTATAGGGCTTGCCGGGTCGCTCCAACGGGTCAAACAACAGCGAAATTGGTTATTTTAAACAGTCGAATCCACGAAATAGTTTTTTCAATGGCCCAACAGGGTAAAAGTGTGTGCTTGTTGCAGCGAAATTTTCTTTTTGGGGATGGATGAGCTATCTCCGCAAAAGTAAGAAGGCCGACTTTCCGTAATTTTGTATTTTGAGTTAGCCAAGCACGCGATCGAGCCAGCCCAGCAAAACTTAATTTATGGAGAAGATGGACCCATCGAATTGACTTGTCAGGTGGGCCAAACCTGCTAAATTTTGTTTTTAAAAGAAGTGAGATCCGCTAAATCGATCCTTTGAAATGAGCGAACACCCTAGAAATTTTTAATTTGAACATTTAGACGTGTTTAACAAAGATATATTGATTTTACTTATTGATAAATACAAGAAAATACATTTGCGCCGCTACTTGGATAATTTGACAAAATCTGCGAGGGTAGCATCACATCTGGTTCATCTTTCACTTTGATGCTGAAAGTATCGGATTCGTCGTTTTTGGCCCATAGCACCAGGCAGGAGGTGAGCAAGAGCATCCAGGCTAGAGATAGTTAACATTTGTTGTCGCATTGTTTTTATTGACGCGGAATTTTTTCATTGCTCGAAGCGCCTAAGGTCCGAGTTTAATCAGCCGGAGAGGTAGGGGGCTTTTTATCCCTCTTATCTAGCTATATTATACCCTTCTTAAAACAATAATTCCTTAAATCACAAGGCGCTCACCAACTGCTTTCGAGGAACAAATAAACCAACTCATTTTAAAATCAATTATAACAAATATTTATTTCAATACAAAAATAACGAAAATAACAAAATCAAATCATCATGGTATTTACAATGAAAAACAAATTATAGATCAATGACTGCAGCGGCCTAATACATCGATGGCTCGAAGGGAATGAGTGTATACTTTGATTGTTTTCACCATAGAGATAATATAACTACTACAGGGGGCATTGAATGCGCAAACAAGTTTAAACTGGGGCAAGGATTAACGTCATCCGGATATCGTTGCGGCTCCGTAGGTCTCTTCCCATTGGCTGTCTCAAAAGGCGGGGTTTCAAAAAGTCCCCCTTCACACCATCCACATCCCCACAGGTACTTCTTCAACCAATAGCAAGGGATTTTCGGAGCTAGCTCAAGCTCTTGGTGACGTCAACCATGGACCGCTGCGCAATAGACAATTCAAGCTCTAGTTATATTATCTCTATGGTTTTCACCATCCTCGGATGGGGATGCCGACAACGGGGCGAAAAAAGGTAATTCCCTTCGATTGTTATCTTTCTCGGGTCGTTACCTCTACACAAGTCCGAAAACAATCATCACACTCTTATCATTAAAAACAAATTCTCCTAACGGTTGGTCTGCGAACAGCAATAGTGATGTGCTATATTTCATAATCGACTATTTTGTGTTGTAATGTTGGCCACACAACTGACGTTATATATTTATTTACCTTTACTTTGGTAATTCAGTTGACGAATGATCCTCCGTATTTGAAAATTCCTTTACACAACATCGGTGTGACAACATAACTCAATAAGACTCAATCTCCTTTCGAATGCGTGTTTTGTTTCAGGAATTATTCATATTGTAAGTGCCTCAATTGTATAACAACCTATCTAATGAAGGATTTAAGGTTCTTCGTCACGCAATATTCTTCTAGCTACCTCACGGAACTAGTGTACCTGTTGGATTAGATAGCAAGACAGAAGCATGAATTGTATCGGATGATAGAGAGGAGAATTTCATACGAAATCTTATCAAAGAGATGAAAAAAGAGTATGAGATGCCTCACATGTTTTAGCTTAATATTCTTTGGTTTTACAAACCCGTGTAAGTCATTGATCTATAATTTGTTTTTCATTTTAAATACCATGATGATTTGATTTTGTTATTTTCGTTATTTTTGTATTGAAATAAATATTTGTTATAATTGATTTTACAATGAGTTGGTTTATTTGTTCCTCGAAAGCAGTTGGTGAGCGCCTTGTGATTTAAGGAATTATTGTTTTAAGAAGGGTATAATATAGCTAGATAAGAGGGATAAAAAGCCCCCTACCTCTCCGGCTGATTAAACTCGGACCTTAGCCTGAGCCATAGTTAAGTCCAGAAACTAGGCCTGACCCTGAGCTGTAGTCTAAGCTGGAGCAGTAACTGCTACCAAGACTTACGCCCGAACCAAGTCCATTGCTAGGGGAAGATAGCCCAATGCTATGAAGGCCTGAACCTAGAGATAGGCCGCTGATTGAGCCATGGGAAGACGCGTACAGTCCATTTCCAGAACCAAACTTAAAGCCCAGTTCACACCCTTCATGCACGCTTCCGATCCGACACCGATCATGCATTTTTTGATAGGTGTGGGGACCGTAATAGGCGTTAATACCGAATAATTCACGGCTATTAAGATTCTCAGCCCTCTCAAATTGCCTTTCCAACCCAAATATAGTCTAACCGTTACGAGGGTTTCCACAGTCTCCTATCCGACATGCATGATCGGTGTCGGTTCGGAAGCGTGCATGATAGGTGTGACCAGGCCTTAAGGCTTTCTCCATATACGCTTCGCCTTTTGTTTTCGCCTTGTGATAAAGCAAGAGCACTTAAAAAAACTGCAAAGAGACCCTGAAAAATAAAATTCAAAATTGCATTAGTTCATCTAAAACTATAAAAGTTTCACGGGTACGTGTGCTCACTGTTCAGGTCCCTTGAGGTACCAGCTCATTATGCACAAACGAGTACGCTCGGTATAGAAACGAAATGTTTCTATAATCAAATATTTTGTATTTGTTATTCTTACCAAGGGATTCATGCTGAATTGAAAGATGTTTCTCTCAACAACCCTTCGGATATTATACAGGGTCTTTCAGGAGGAATGTGCAATACTTGGCCATGTTGTAGTGCGCACCTGGACGCACCAAAAATACCATATGAACATATGGTCGAAAGTGGTTACCTTACAAGATATCGGCATTTTCCTGTTTTTCACTCTCTTCGTGACTTTCTTGCACAAAGCGCGGATTCACAACTCGCAATTCAAGTTTAGACAAAAACTAATGACTGATTCGGAAAGGGCAGAAAATGTCCTTCACAAATCTGTCATAGAATTGGGTTCGGATTTAATTTTGGCCTGTAATCTGCACGCAAACACAGCAAAAATGAAATGCCAAAAATAGCTCGTGAATTTCAAGTTGGCGTACGTCAGCTGTTTTATGGTCTCATGAGTGGCAAAATTGATGAACACTTCTCCATTTGATGGCCTTTCGAATGATCTATTACAAACCGTATTTACGTGAACTATGCGGGCAGCAGGCACGCTAGAAACAGAGAAAAACGTAGGATAATGGTCGAGTTGGAGCGATGATCTCTGGGGATTATGTGCTTAGCTGAACCTCTAATTTTCAAAATAAGACGGCTATCGTCTATGGTGGTATGCTAACTTCATCCAGGAGCGGTGAGACGTGAATTCAAATGTGAAGGATAGTTTCTCAGCCCCCACCCCTACACATTGTACTACATTGTTCACTTCAACCACTCGCGCCGCCGGCCGTCAAGCCCGGCGGCGGTGGTAGATTACTTGTACTCGCGGCTTTAACACTAACTCTTCACACTTCCCTTAAGAATAACGCCAAGTCTCTCGCTCCTTAATGAAAAGAGCCCAGTTATGCGTCACAGAAGAAGGTGGTCGGCTTTTTGAGCATTTAATTGCTTATAACTATTACACACCTCCTTTGAACGTGAAAAATAAATTCTAGCCATCATGAGAGAGATGGCGCGGTATACATTAGTTTTTGTCTAAACTTGAATTGCGAGCTGTGAATCCACGCCTTGTGTTCACGAAGAGCGTGAAAAACAGGAAAATGCCGATATCTCGTAAGGTAACCACTTTCGACCATATGTTCATATGGTATTTTTGGTGCGTCCATGGGCGAACTACAATATGGCAAAGTATTGCACATTCCTCCTGAAACACCCTGTATACAAGAAAATCCCTCCCCCTTTCTTTATTCACACACTTGACATTTTAAACAAGAGCTTCTTATGAGATTGCTCGAATGACCCGACCCCCGTCGTCTAATCTTACGTAAATAACTTGGTCAGTTTGAGGAGGGATTCGCAAGTTTTGATTCATTATTCCCCCCATATACAAGTAAGTGTAATTTATCCCAATCTACGGAAACGTTGAATGAAAATTCACAAATTAATAATGTTTAGCATTTTCCTCGATTACCATGTACGTACAATAATAGGATTTATTATGGCAGCGCTGATGATAGTACCCTATAAAGAAACCCTTGTTTTTGCAGTACGAGGAATACATTAAAATAATGTGTGGAGAGACAAAAATATGTCGATTGCGATCATTCTCGCTCTCCACAGCAACACTAATTGGAGTGCACTCAGTACGCTATACTTTATCTAATTGTTTGAAACGGTTCCTTCCCCCAAGAGCAGGACGTAGGAATCCATCTGGTTTATCATTATTTGCGACAATTTTTACCGAGCGAGAACTTTTTCAAGAATAGCCTGCCCCACATTGACGGTTTGCTTTTAAAACTGGATTAATATTACCCAGTTTTCCTAGGAAATGATTGATTCAATCCCATGCTATCATGGAATTATTATAAAATATGTATCTACTGTTTTTGTTATTTATCGCCTTTTCATACATTCTGAATATTTAAAATTAATGATGTTGGGTCACATAATTATTGAAGTGGTGAAATCCGTCGGAGCTCCTTAATATAGTCTGAAAAATTTGTTTATTCCTAAGGTCCTTATTATTACGAACGTTGTCCAGAATAGCTATTTCAAAAAGGGCAAAAAGTTTTACTCAACCACAGTCATTCATAAGTTGAAGGTGGCTAATGGAAGCCTGTGATCAGGGTCATAGTATGTCATCGTAATCAGATATTTTTTTTTGTAAACCTTTTACGAAGGCTAAACTGAACAGAAGCCAAGTAGTCCACAAAGCGCTCCTTTTCAGACCGAGGACTGAAAGAAATTTCACAGTGTTTTACTATATTACTTATTGTGGAGGAAGCTCAAAAGTATACGAAAGCTCAAAACATCATCAGGGGGGAAATAGAAGCTTTTCATGGTGATGATTGTGAGGGGGGGGGGGTTTGACGGATGCGTAGAAATTAAATTTGAACGCAAAATTGTAGTTTAGAGATTGATGATTGGTGTCTAGATTAGCCACAAAATTGTAAGTTTTGGAGTTAACAGAAACTGTCAATTTTATAAAGGCCAAATTAATAGCCTCAAAATTGAAAATAATTATAAGCAAAATTTCATGTTCCCTGATAGTCCACTGAATATAAACATGTAGAATTATTGATTATAGGTACGTGCAACAAAACATGTACCCACATCTCACTAGCCATTTTTCATGTGTATTTTGAGGTGCTGTTCACGATGAGAGTGAAAAAAAAAAAAAAAAAAAAAAAAAAAAAAAATTGAGGTAAATCGCGGAACGTGCTCAAATTTTGAAAATACAGCTTTTTCATTTTTCCCCGACAAGATATGGAAATTACCTGCCGATCTACCAATTCTACCGCAAATCTGAAAGCACCAATTGAAAGAGGACGATCAAAGTAGTTCGGAAAACCACGTGTAGTCATTTTTATGTACAAATTTTCAACCGGAAGAGAGTTTTAAGTTTTTAATTTTTGAATCCAACCGGTTAACGCAGTCATTTTCTGGCCGAATGGGGAACTTGCATGAATGTCCGATTTGGGAGAAAAGTATACCGATGAATTGGCACGTGGAGAGAAGGAAATCAACGGTAGTTGCAGCCCGATTGATGCATCTGGTGATTTTAAAATACATTTCAAAGTTCTTCAGGAGGGGGTGAATGGTGCGAGGTAAAATTACGTCAATGTTTAGACGTGATGCATTTGAGAAATTTTTGGTTTACAAGAAAAATTATCCCATAGAAAACACGTTTTACCCCCTCTTCCCCACACTATCCATTCATTAACTAATTTCATTAACTAACCATTGACGTAATCAAACCCCCACTCAAAATTTTTAAAAATTTGCTTTAAAAAAACCCTTGATTGATTTCAATGTTTAATGTGAGCAATTGTCTTGTTGAATAGCCCACTTCATGAAACACCGTTGCTTGAAAAATTTCAAGTTCCACATTGTGCATTTTAGGCCGTAAATGCATATAACCAAATTTGCTAATTTGTTTGTATGGCTTACGATAAAAATAATTTTAGGATGACATTTTCGTAATTCTCTGCGCAGACAGTCAAAAACCGAAGTCTGAATTTTTTCTACATTTCTCATGTTATGACCCAACCAAACGCCCCATTCAACCAGAAATGCATAGTTATGAAAGGTGTGTGAAATGGCAGTGAAACGAGTCCAGGAGTCTGCCATGCTGTATCTGGTGACTAAGAATTTTATAGGTAGCTAATTAAAGTCATTAATTTGGGACATGAATTTAGCCGAACGAACATAGTCCTGAAACTGGTCTCATTCGACCGGTTTTATAGAGCTGATTATGACTATGAGCGTGTGCCGGCGCCTGCCTGGGACATAGGCCCTCGGTGTCCAGTCAAACTTCCTTATGACACATGATTTAACCGGAAGAAATTATAGACGTATAATTGATCTCATTCAGCAGGTGTTGGTTTCATAGAGCTGAATAACGAATATGTTCGTCTGCGGTCTGCCTAAAGCGTTTGTCCTCAGTGACCAGTAAAACTCGCTTTTGGGACATTAATGCCAGCAGACGATCATATTCGTATTCAGCTCCATAAAACCTGTCGAGTGTGACCAGCTTCAGAACATCGCCATAGCAGGGCATTGCCATGAAACCCTAACGTAAATTAACGTAAGAAGAATCAATTATCAAAGCAATAACTACTAGATGACATCTTATCACGTTCTTTATATTTGGCTGAGTGCTGAAACCCCATAGAGAAACTGTTTTGATAGTTGCTTTGAAATTGAACAAGTTTGATGCACTTATCAAATTAACGCTCGGTTTTTGTGTTACAGACAAAACCCCGTAAATAATTTAGAAAAATGAAGTTTCCACCAACAGTTTTGGTGGAGAACTCGTGTACAACATCCGGACGCACCACAAAATATCACCCCAACCCCAAAATGTCATCAACTTTGGAATTGTGTGTCCCGGACTCACACAGGTCAGTCCTTATCCTTAATTATTATTCCTTCTAAAAATTATCCCCATTTAAATCCACCAATACAACAAATTATTACTCACCCCTCCCCAGCCCCTCTGCACCAAAACGGAAATCACCGAGACGCCGAGAAAGGGCGAATATTGGAGAGTCAGCAAAACTCAGCGTGAGAAAAGCGGGTTTCCCACCAATAGGTGCCAAAAAACAGATATAAGGAAGGTGCGCTCTGATCTCGCTCTCTCTGCTGTCCGAGTCTTCGCCGCAATCCCGTCAGATCCCTAGGTCCGCGTGGTGTGTCCTCCCCGAGTTCAGTAATAGGTTTTATACTGTGTCAATAAATCAGTTTTAATCCTTTTCTTAATTCCCCCCAGTAATAAGCCCATTCCCCAATATCGCCCAAAAGAGGACCACACGATACTTCCATGTTCCCGTTTTTCGCGTACATCAATGTAAGCATAAAACAAAAAAAAACTAGATTTAGATTACTATGTAAATCTGCGGCAAATAATTTTTGACGTAGTCACGCCAAATCTATCTCCTCCCACAATTTTGTCTTAATCTCAGTTTTTTTTTTGGTACAAATATTTGCAATTAAGATACAAAGGGGCTCTAGAGGCCCTTTTTTGCAATTTCGACCGTCATTTTTTGCTACTGGTCCTTTTGCGCTAAAAAAGAAGATTTTGGCCACAATACTGTGATCAATTCGCAAGGAAATTTCACGAGGAATCTGAAAAAAATATCAAAAAAATTCTAGAATCACTTGTTCTGAAGTTATATCCAAAAACGACATTTCGGTACGGGGAGAACATGTCCGATAAATCATTTTTTCTCAAAACAAAGGCCAGATTTGTTCTTCTCATATTAAGAAATAGCCAGGTTTTCATTTTCATGCAATTTGTCCAAAAAAAAGCGACAGACCGACGGCATGCCGAAAACAACTTTTTTCAACTTTTCTGAGGTTGTACATTATGAATGTGATGTCAGCTCGGACTCGATTTTTTTCACGAACACCACACTTCCATTCCCGTAGGGAACATGGAAGTAAAAAGGCTTGTTACAATACATGAACGGACGGGGCTACGATGGTGCTCCAGCTATGAGCGGCCATTTGCATGGAGCTCAGTCCTACATGCGCGAATTTTGCCCGTTATCGTTGTACGTCCACTGCTCGTCTCACAGTTTTAATGTGGCAGTGGATGCTGCATGTGGTGTGTCAGGCATAACAAATTGTCTGTGATCTATTGGTACGGTCCAAAATTTTTTTCACTGGCCGAAAAGATTACATCTTTTGGAACAAGCAATTGCCAAAGTATTAGACGGTGATAGCAAGAAAAAACGCGTCTGAAATCTGTATGTGCGACGAGATGGGCAGAACGTCACGAGGCCGTCTCCACATATTTGGAACTACAATCTGCAGTCATTTATTCGCTGGAAGAACTCGAGTCATCGAACGACAAGAATTCGGCGGCCACAGCGTCTCAATTACGAGCTGCTATTCTTACGATAGAATTTCAAGTATCCTGTCAAGTACTACAGTTCAACCATACAGTGGTTCTGCCACTGAGTCGAATTCTCCAAACAAAAAATCTAGACCTCTCCGATGCCATTAGGTTCACTGACGACGCACTTAAAGAATTCGTCCAAATGCGAGACAGTGCTACTGAAAATTTCAACCAAGTTTTCCAACGTGCCAAATTGACGTGCCGAAATCATGATAGTGACGTCAAACTTCCTAGAATTACCAGTCGTCAAATGAATCGGTGTAACATTAACGCAACGACCGTCGAAGATTACTACCGAATCGGATATTACATTCCTTTCTTGGATATCTACATTCTACAAATACAGAGTAGATTTATGAATCACAGAAATATTTTTAATGGCTTCGGAACACTGTTTTCAAAGAACAACTTTGATGAAGGAAAATGTAAGGAGCTGCACAAGTTCTACGAGGGCATGTTGATGTGCTCCGAGGAAGAGTTTATTTCCGAAGTCAAGAAGATGGAGACGGCATACGAACGCTGATGTTCTTCAAAACACACTTGATGCTTTACGCGTAAGTTTGAAATCAACGCGGGCGTTAAATTATAATGAGTACTTATAATGAGTTATTTTTTACAATTCAGATGGTTAACGCGACTGCATTTCCACGGGTTCGTCTCTTATTACGAGTTTTGTGTGTTTTACCCGTTACGACGTCTACACCGGAGCGCACATTTTCAACGCTGCGTCGGCTTAAAACTATTTACGGAGCACTATGGGGTCAGAGAGGTTGAATGGGCTCACTTTATTGAACATTCACCAATCCGTGAAGATCACAGCGGATGAAATATTGAATGTTTTTTTTGATAAGCTCAGAAAATAAATAAATAAATAAATAAAACATTTAAGTAGTAGCCACATAGTTGATTACGGTTTCCTTTTTTTACATTACAATTGCTGTGCGCAGCACCCCCACCCCCCGCCAGACAAACAGGAAGGTGAAAATTTGCCTTTGCTTACCCCCCCCCCCCTTGATAAAATTCTGGATCCGCCACTGGGCGTTCTCAATGTAAGAGGTAAACACTGTCTAACCTCAGCCCAAAACTGACTAGAATTTTTAACATTGGATATCTTGGATATCTTGGATAAATGATCAATGACGTTTCACTGAGAAGATTTTTTCGTGGAATACAGTTCGTAGTAGTTCAATAGGAAATAAAGGACTATACAAATTCTGCAAATTTGTCAAACAAACCGTCAGCAAACTGCGTGTTTTCATTATTTTTTATTAAATACAAGAATGAAAACATACGTATTTCAGTATTTCTCACATGCTAACGTGTGAAATGATTACAAATTCACCTCTCTCCCTCAGGTAAAACACGACTGGTGCGTATCTTTGGCTTGGATAGGAAAGTAGCTGAACTGAGACGACACGTTATAAAAATTACCTACCTGTTTCACATACCCCCTGCCCACCGCCACAATCCAGTACGTTGTGAATCAGTGAATCACTTTACACTGCCAAAATATGAATATTTTGTGTATAATTTTCACGATTTACGAACTGACCACTTCATTCATATTAATTATTCGCTCAAAATAGAACTGATTTTCGTGGCCGATGAATGTGTTTCACGGTAATGACCATGGATGGTGCTTTTTTATTTATTTTACTGACCTGGTCTAACTTTTTCGTATATGTGTGTGCAAACAGAAATTGAGGCAGGAGGAGTCCTGCGAAAGGAACAAACGGTACATCTTACGGCTGCTTCATTTTTACTCGTAATGAATTTACGTAATTACGTAGGGAGAAAGAACAATGAGAAAGAAATCATATTTACGAATGATTATCGCAAAAAGAGGGGGGATTTTGTATATAAAGAGTACCCCAGGTATTAAGGAGAGCATCATTCGTGGCATCATGAATCCATTGGTAAGATACATACAAGAAAGATAACTCCCTGACAATTGGAAAATAATGGAATGTTCCCTTTTTCATGGTTTTATATTTATTTAACTTGAAAATCTATTTGCTTTTCGTCCAGGTTTCCCTTCTTGTTATATTCAGCATCACAGCTGCACCAGGACTGTGTGAAAACAAAAAGCGAGGAGTTTACGTAGAAAATTCTGGGGTAAACCCGGGAGTCGTTTTTTCCTCCGGACTGTCCAGCCACGACTCGTTTGGACATGTGGATGTCGCCTCTGGTCAACATGGACTAGCCTTGGCCCCTGCAGGATATGGCGTCGTAGGCTCGGCTTATAGACAATCCTATGCCCCTGGGTTATCCTATGGACCTTCCTATGGATATGGCAATTATTATGGAAGCCAAAATGGAATTTACGGACATGGTGGGCTACAACATAATGGTCCCAGTGTAGTTCATACCAGTGGAGCCGTTGTAAGTGGCGTCAACGTTGCACAGGGAACCAATTATGAGGCCTCGAACGGCCGACTTGTTTCAAATCAAGTTCTTGTTGCAAATGGGATCGCTCAACACCGTCCGATTTACACCAGCCAGTTGCCACAAGCGGTAGCAGTTTCAGGGCCTCAAGCTGTTCACGTCGCCGTTAACCAAAATCACCCCGTTAACGTTTACCATCCGTCAATTAACGTCCCAATGATTTCGGGCACCCAACAACAGGTTCAACATGTGGTTGTCCCTCACCAAGCGGGCGGGCCTCACGGGAGTTTTCAACAATTGACTTCTGGTCAAATAGTAAGCTCCGCCGCCGTGTCGACGTCAGCCCTCCCACTCGATCACCCTCACGGATCCATCCTACCTGGTCAAACACCCGTGTACTATGCTGGACAAAACGGCTATTCTTCATCAGGCTGGACGTCTCAAGGCCAGTTGCACACTGCCACTGGCCCTCAAGTGTGGGTGCAATAAACTATTACTTTAATTAGGATCTCTTTCATAGTTAACTAGCTTTATTTCCGCTTCCTATGTAAATGTTTCTTTTGTTCCTGTTTTATGTAACAAATAAAAATAAAATTATCGTTGGCCTACCGACAAATTATTAAGTTCTTTTCGATTTCAGTCGTATTCTGTATTAAACTGGGGAGCTCTTGCAGTTTGAATGTGATTATTAAAAATCTCAAAGGCATTGGAAGAGAATATTAATCTAATAATCTTAAAAGATGGCAAGGGAAACTTTTTTATATGGCGGTGGACAAATCTAAAAGCGTGAAGAAAACAGCGGGATTTCTCCACGACAAGTTATATGTATGAATCTCACAGTTTTGACAAAAGATCTCACACCGTGGACTATCAAAAGATACAGGGCCCTAACAAGAAGTTTTCTGTGGACATATTTTGCCACTGCCGGAAGGAAGCCAAAGAGGGATAACTACTGCAAGTACTGCCCCCGGAACGGACTACAGTTCCTAGAAGTAATGGGAGAGCCTTGATCTCGGTAAAATCAGCCATTTATCGATCATATTATTGCAAAACACAGACGTAATTATTCAATTATTAAATCGCAAATTAGCGTTTTTCCTCACTTCAGCGCTTCTCAATTTTATCAGTGAATTAGCCACGGATTAGCGTTTTTTCGCCATTTCAGCATTGAATTAGCGTTTTTTCTGAGTTTTTACGGTGATTTCGTATTTTTCTTGATTTTAACCGCTAATGAGCCATTTTTCTCAATTTCATTCATGAATTAGCCTTTTATCTGCACTTTATCAACGGAAACTTTAGGGAAACTGGTAGCCGCGAAGTAGCGCTTTTTCTCACTTCTTTCCGTGAATTAGTATAGCGGTGTACCGAGACCGCGCCGAGTGGCGAGGGGGCCAGATCGCCCCGGGCTCCCTACATGGGCCTAAAAATGTGGATATTAAGGATCTATGTTCATGTTTGTATACGTGAAAACGAGTTTTTGGCATGCAGTTGGACAGCGATATTGGCTCCTTTCGACGATTTTTCAATCCATCCGACCCAGGATGGAGTGCTTGCAGGTGATTAGCAAAGAGTGTAGCTGCGAATAATCGATTTAGCCCACAAAAGCGCTATGCTACGCTGCTCTCCAATTTCTTTTTGTTTTTTTTTTAGGTCCGTAAGCGGATAAAGATGAGAAGGCGTACTAATATGGTATTCTTGCTGGTAAGTACCAACGTTGCAAAAAGTTGGGAAAAATCGCTAGTATTCGTGGCCAAAACTGTTCAAAAGCTTTCATTCGCGGTATCTAGATGAAACATCCAGGCCGAAATTGAGAAAAAATCGCTTATTCGCGGTGTATATATGCCACTTTATGCCTAAAATGAAGAAAAAACTCTAATTTGCTGTTGGTGAAATTGAGATGTGGCCCAGTTTTTGCATTTCTGCAAGCGCTAAAAGGCAAAAAAACCCACTAAGGCTATAAGATAGAAAAAAGCTAATTCGGGGCTAAAATTGAGAAAAATGACAAATTCGCAACTGAAATTGCAGAAAATCGCCCATTCGTGGATAAAAACGTGAAAAGCCACTAATTCACAGCTAATTTTCGAAAAATGCTAATTCACGACTAAAATTGAGAAGAATGGCTAATTAGCTGCTGAAATTGGGACATAGGTACACTAATCCACAGCAAATATTGAGAAAAATAGCTAATTCGCTAATGAAATTGCCAAAAAGCGCTACTTAGCGGCTAAACTTGGAACAATCCTATTTCGCAAACTTAATCAAATGGTAGTATACGCGTGGGAGGATTGATACGCCACATAATTTGTTATCTTTCTTTATTTCAATTCGAAAAATACATGGGTTATTAGAATGACCTAGATTTGGAGCTGTTGGGGACATTTGTAGCTTCAATATTTGTGTTGAAAAGACGATGCTTACTGGCCTGTGTGCTTTCGAAGATGACTAACAAGGTTGGTCTTTTGCGCACTCTTGTAGTCACAGTGTGGGCAATGGAAGGGTTTCTCGCCGGTGTGTATTCTAATATGATGAACAAGGTGGGCCTTTTGAGTGCTCCTGTAGGCACAGTATGGGCAATGGAAGGGCTTCTCGCCTGTGTGCGTTCGAAGATGAACATCCAAGTGGCTCTTGCGATCGGTCTTGTACTCACAGTGTGGGCAATGTAAGGGTTTCTCTTCGACGGCGTGCGTTCCAGGATGTTTATTAAATTCACTATTTTTGTAGCATTTGAACTGATTGTCTGCGCCCTCACACCTGAGGTCAGTAAACGTGTTCATTATGGTTTTAAGATACCAACGTCGGGGGAAAACTCGAAAGGAATGGCTCAAGCAGGTCTCTGGAATCGGATCTGATCGTCTACTGGTATAGGGCACTATTTCAAATTTAGAACAAAGTGTAACGGGAATAATCTGACGAAAAAAAAAACAAAAAAAAAACTGATTTATATTCTTTTGAAGAGATCAAAGAGCTGCAAATTGTGAATGCCGGGGCATTCCTTTTTTATAATCTTGGAGAAGGGAAATATTTTGTTTTTATCACAAACAGAGTTGATTGGGCGAGTTTTTACGGAGATTTTACCCGGTATAAACGTTAGCTTTAATTAAAAATCTAACTAGCTCAAATTGAAGTCTATAAATAAATGTATAATGCTCCGGTTTTTAAAGCGCTCGAATAAGTTGATAATACTTGACGATTTTTCCACAATCTCAATAATTAAAACTTTATCTTAGGGACGGGCCAGGCGGGATAGGTTTAAGGTTTTTGATTAAAAAAGACAGTTTTTTTGTCGAATTTTCTCTGTTTCTGAGGTTAGAAAGTCTTTTAACGGGAAATGAACGGTTCTTGGGTGAATAATGAGATTCTGGAGTGAATTGTTTCGAGAATTGAGACCGTCCAGTCAGCTAAACGCTGACTAATGGACAAGTTTCTGAAGCTAAAGGCTATGTGCGCTTCCCTGATAGACAGTTTTCACTTTGCCGACTCATTACTCTTTTGTGCGAGACAAATGTCGTTCTGGAATTAAATTTGTTCTCGCAATAGAGCCCCGAATAAACTATTTTTCCCAATTATATTCGCTAAGTAATGTTTTTCTCAATTTCATCCGCGAATTGGCGTTTTCACAATTTAACTCAAGTGAATGAGCGTTTTTTTCACAAAATTTAGTCAAGGCTTTGGGTTTTTATCGATTGCCACGGATCATCTGCAATTACTCCCCCCTCACCGCAGTTTTATCACAATTTCAGCTTCGAAGTAGCCGTTGGAAACCCTGAATTGGCGTTTTTTTTGTTTTTCAATTTGAATGTGCACGAGTGCCTTTTCTCCATCATGGCCGCGCAGGGTTTAACTGGTTTCTAGTAGCGAAAAACAAAATGTTCGTGTCTTCATAATGAAATATATCCACGTTAAAAAAAAGCGTGCGTGTGTGTGACCTATGGTTCTGTCGAGTTACCCTGGGCCCCTACAGCCACACGGAAAACGTATACCTAAGTGCCCAAAGAATGGGTGGGGCACGGGATGATTCACTTCGTGACAGTGGGAACCACACCAGTGGGGTAGTCCAGCGCCCACGCGTACATAAAAGGTCTGTTCCAACCTACCCTTGAACTTGAACGGAACCGTCACAGAATCTTTTTGAATCCCGCTTCAAAAGTGGCTTACAGGCCTAGAGTTCACCTGAAAGCGGCAAAGTCGCATTTAGTGATTTAGTTGAGAAAACTGAGGCATACCTTTAAATAAAAAGGCTGGAAAATCATATCCCAGAAACCATTGAGTTTCGGGCCATGGTGTATTTAGTATTTTCAATTGCGAATCAGGTCTTGCTTCACCTATTTTGTTTACGCGTCCACCTCGTATAATAGTCGCCCTCGACCGTAATGAGCATCATACCGCCCTTGGATCGTAATATACTATTTCTTCTCAAATTTCCTCGGTTCCCGAGGTTTAAAAAAAAGAAAAGAAAAAATATTCTTCAATATCAAAAACTAGAACATAAACTCGTATGGTCGGTTCAGGCACAGCTGGATCAGGGTACGACGCATATGAGCCCAAAGGAGGGTTTGGCGCCTGCCAGGTTCAAAGCCCTGCGCCCAGCACTAATTAGTATTATAATTGTTATGGTCGGTTCGATAATGGTAACTCGAACTCGATTGGTAACTTCAGCAGACGCCAAAACTGACAAAATAGTAATTTTATTGTTAACAACGGTTTTTCTTGTCCGAATCGAGGTCAGATGGATAATGCGGTTATTTTCCTTGTACTTGCACATCAGGTAGAATAAATAAATAGCGTTTCCCATTTGCACAAAAATCTGCGATGGAGCAAATTTGCACCCGCCCTCTCTGAATTAAAACATAATATGTTAATGGAGAAGACGGGTGGAAATAAACTGCTCCACAGCAGAATTTTATGCGAATCGAAAACGCTAAAAGATTAAAGGCTGCGGCAAGTTGTGACACATCACCCTCGGCATCGTGTGTGGGCGTTCCCGGCGGTGTGCGTTCAACAAACCACGCACCGACCGAAACGCCCGCGTAGTACGGGTGTGAAGTGCACAGTTAGATCTTGGTATGGCGTAGGAGCCCAATGACGGGTTAGGGGCCTGTCGGGTTCAAAGCCCGGCGCCCCCCCCCCCAAATTGAAATAACGTCATGGATTCGGAATAAAGCTTAAATACCTAGAAATGTATTTTCAGTACAAAAATTCGTGGAAAAAAAAGAAAGAAAAATCACAGAAAATTCAAGAGTATACACACCCCAGACGAATGGATTTTGTTAAACCGCCACTTGGTAGGAAACACCGCTCATATTTTAAGTAATTTCACTCATAAATTAAGTCCTAAACGTGCCGGATCAGACAACCATCCAGACGAAATGCCACTCGCAAATGATGTGAGACCTGTTCCTGCAATAAGTGAACCAGACCCAGAAGAGTAGCCGCCCGTGAGTGTTGCCTGACCGTGCCCAGTTCCGTGAGTTTCAAAAGATGCCGAATTAATGCCATTTTCATACACGGGGATGGTCTTGCGTGTGTCATACGGTTGTGACACTCGAACGGTGTTGACGACTGGGATGCTCACTGGTTTTGGAACGGCCACTGCGACGGGGCTATAGGCTCGAACGGGATACGTTTGAGAAACCGCGACTGGATAAGGCCTGTCAATAGTGACCGGATAGGGTTTCTCTACGGGAACGGCCACCGGCTGTGGTACAGGAACGGCGACAGTTTGGGTCACTTGTACGGGGTACGGTTGTGGAACTGGGACGGCCACATTGTTCGTAACGGTGACTTGTTTCGAAACGACGCTTCCAACTCCGACACCACTGTTACCGATTATGTTACCGTAGTCGTATCCGTTGCCATATCCATAACCGCGACCATAGCCGTAGCCTCCATTCCCATAAATGATCCTGGAAGATGACAAGCCGTAGGCGTCTGAAAGGACTTGCCCCGAAGGACTGATCACAATTCCAGGATAACCGAGACTGGAGCCGAGTGATTGATGATACGAAACTCCTTCACCAAATCCAAGGCTTTCACCGTAGACCCCCCGCTTTTTATTCTCACCTCGAGATAAAGTAACGCAGACCATGATAACTAGGGAAATTGCCTAGAACAAAAATATTTCACAACATTACTGGACTGATCCTACTAAATAGTCAACTTTTACAATTAATTCTTGACAGATTTTTAGCCAATTAACACTATCAACCAACTCAAACGTCAACGTTTCATTTTAATTATCTTACCAACGTGTTCATGATGGCTAGAATGATACGCTCCAGAACGTTCTGAATGTTTTATACTGAAGAACTCCCACCTTCCTATGTTTTTAAGAAAAAAAAAAAAAAAAAAAAAAAAAAAAAAGTTACTGACATCTTACGGGTTCCTCCTTTATTCGAGTGATCAAAGCAATAATTATGCAGATGAAAAAAAGAAATATATAGCAAGTCAAGTGGCAAGTTCACACTCTTTGTTATTCAATGCAACTTGGATTGTTAAATTTAAGGTATAGAAATGGAATGTTATTGGTCACTTTTATTTAATTTATACATATTGAAAATATTGAAATGTGCATGTTTTTATGATGAACGGACGCAGAAAGAAAGGTCCTATAAGAACCGTGTTCTCATTTAGCTTGTGTAATTAACACATCGTTTACCAAGGTAAGAAATATATGTTTTCACCGTTGCTTTTTCCATCAATCTAATGATTTCATTCATTTTTCTGAAAAATATGAATGATACTTCAAAATTGCCATTGACACTGCGTTATACGGTAAAATTCTATTGTGGTCTACATATATTTCGTTCTCAACTTACTGAGGGAGACCACTTCGTTCCGAACATTCTTCACTAAGGCACGCACTTGTAACCGACAAACGAAGTGTAATTTTCTCTCTCTTAGTGAGTCACGTTAATTCAAGTCCGGTTTCAATCGTATCAAAGCAGGTATTGCATCCATTTTTGAGAAAAAATTACTTTGGGCCATATTGTGGTGTGTTTTGTCATTTTTTTTGCTCAACAAAATGCGGAATTTGCTCTCAAATTTGAGGGGGGGGGGAGTAAATAATCGTATACGAGTGCGAATCGGGGTTTACAGTGCCGTTGACCCAGCCGGCGTGTGGGCATGAAGTACAACATCCTCTCAGCCGTTAATTGGTATTTTATATACCTACTTATCTTGGCATTAATAAAATGAAGACTAACCACGCAAGCTAGCCTGTATAAAAAGAGTATACGACGTTCCCTGGAAGGTAATGAACTCTCTCCATGGGCCTTATTACGAACAGTCGGGAAAAATGCCGCTAGCGGTATCTAAGACGCTGAATAAGAAATAACACTATCCCGCCATAGCAACCGCTCTTGCGGCATTTTCACACGGGCTTGTAATACGGCCCCATCTCTCAAATCATTCGAAAATAATGTAGATTTCTGTGAGATCATATTGTATACGGAAATTGACATTTTTTCCATTTCCGAACCATATTTTTTTAAGGCCGCAAGAAACATTTTTGACGTGCGGGGCATAACTGGCAGTTCACGGTGCCCTAGAAATCAATTTTTAGTGCATTTTTTTTTTTTTTTTTTTTTTCTGCCGTGGTACTGTGAACATTTTGTTTGATGGTTACCTGGTTAAACTGTTGCAATAATTTCTTCCTCCTCGTTGTTATCTGATGTGTATATGAATAGTTCATATAGTTTCACACATCTTTAGTGATCAATTCCTCTTTTTTTGGTTTATGTTATTTATTTGTTTTACTATTTTCATTCTAGATTGAGGCCAGAGTAATTTTTTCCACGTGAGAAAAACAAATCTGATCACCTTACCGTTTGGTATACAAGTCAAAACCACGAAAAGACGACCCCCGCCCGATGTGCCCGGAAAAGAAATTGTTCATTGTTGTTGACAAGAAAATTTCACGGTGCTGTTTGACAGTGTTCTTGTTGAAAAGAAGATTGAGGTGCACAAGATAATGAAATGGACTAAATCACAATTATAAGACCGAGAAACGACCAGATAGAAGGCATAAGAAAAAAATTTGTTTCCGCCCAGGATCGAACTGGGGACCTTCTGCGTGTTAGGCAGATGTGATAACCGCTACACCACGGAAACTTGATATACATTCGAAAGATTTTATCAACTGGCACGTGATCGAAATGAAATTATGTAGGGCAATCTTTATTCTTCACAGTAACCATAATATACGAAGTCCTTATGTTAAGGATAACATTATGTTAATGTTACAGTTAAAGTTGATTTTCTAGGGATTGTTGACAGTCCCCGTGCAAAGTTCACTTTTTCTACTCGTTCGGCGGTTCTATATCTGTCGTCAAAATTTATTGAAGCCCCCCCCCCCCACCAGCAAAAAACTCGCCTCTGGGCCCCTTCGTCTAAATTGAAGCATGATACTGAATGATCTAATAAGCAGGGGATTTTCGAGGTTTTTCGTCGGAAGTCCTCATCAGAATTTTTTCACGTTCAATGCAACACGGTAACGCTGGATTGAACTTACTTAGTGTGTTAACTAAGGGTCAAACCGTGGTAGGATCGGTGAACGGGCCGAACGGGGATGGACAATTGGCAGGGCCGTCTTTACTAAAGTTGGAGCCCCGGGTCCGGGATAACATTGGGCCCCCTCTGTGGAGCTTTGGGGGGTGGGCACTGCCAGGCCTCACCTTTTTTCACTTTTAACCAAGATGCATGGACGTAGCCAGAGGCAGGGGTGAACAGTTACCCTCCACTAAACTCGAAATCAAAGTTAGGGTGGGGCATCTGGGCCCACCCCCAGATAATACCATCGAAAAGAACAAATTACACGGGGTCACCATGCACCGATTTCGTGGGGTTTCCCTAATCCACAATTTTGTTCCAAAGACTTTTCTCCCAAAAAAATTGTTTGTGAGTCTGGCTGACTAAGAAACGATTTTTTCTGATTTCCCTCTCCATAGAATCAAAGTTCGTCGATTTTTCTCGCCAAAACGACATTTTTGTGGGTTCGCACTATAAAATAATTTCCCTGATATTAAAAATAACAATTTCTCCTATTTTTGTAGCTGATAAACCAATTTTATTTCAAGGGGGTGGCGTGATAAAATGACACCAATTTCACGGATTATGCGCACTAAAATCCTACTTTGGCAGGAATGACTCACTAAAAAATTTAATTTGCACTATCAAAACCATTTCGCGGATTTTTCTCGCTATAAGACCCATTTTTATGGTTCTGGCTCACAGAAACCCCGATTTCGCGGTTGTTTTAATGCTGAAAACCCAATTTCGCACCTGTTTGTTGCTGAAAAAGAAAAAACAAATTCAACCAGGTTCTTCTCACCAAAAATAAAAAATAACAGAAACATTGCAAGTCTGGCTCACTATGGGTGACTAACTATGGGGTGGCAACTAAGGGTTTAAAGTTGTTCCGTTTAACACTAAGCTGAGCTCAAGAGCTTAAACTCCAATCAGAATTTAGTGTTTTGAATACAAAATCGTTTAAACCCTTAGCAAAGCAGGGGCGGTTTTAGGCCTTCGTGACAGGGGTAGCGGTAAAATGTGTTCTCTCCCCCCCACCCACTTTAATTTCTTAATTTTCTTTCACATGTAAAAAACAGAACCCCGAACCCGAAAGCGCACTGTCTCTGTTATCCAAAAACCGGAATTTATATTGCAGTGTCTGATACCTGTTCAAGAATATAAGCGAATGTGGTGTGGCGATTTGAATGAAACTAAAAATCTGGGAATACGGCCCCATACCATAATCCAGAACATGCTACCAAATCTAGGTATTTTCGTTCAATATCTGGTCCAAAACAACTCCTGCGCGTTTGACTCTTTCTAAAGCCAAATATGTAACGCAATTGAGTCTATTTTGGACATATTAAGTTTCGCTCTCTCAAAACCAAATTTTACGGATTTCGCTCGTTCAAATCCAAATCTTAGTGATTTTTGATCGCTCTAAAACAAAATTGCGTTGGTTTGGTCCTTCCAAACCCCAATTTCCCGGTCATTCGCTATTAGAAAACTAAATTTTGCGAATTTTCCATTAAAAACCCGATGTCGTGGGGTTTGATATTTTCAAAACCAGAATTTCGTAGGTTTTGCTCTTTCAAAAACCAATTTTACGAACTTTCAATTTTTCATTCAAACCCCAATTTCGTGAACTTGGCTCCTTTAAACCCTAATTTCGAGGATTTTCGCTCTTTGAAAACATAATTTGTTGGATTTGGCTCTTTCAAAACCCAATTTCGGCGATTTACGGTTTATGATAAACCAATAGGGCATAAATTCTTTCTATAATTTTTTTTTTAAACGAAAAACTAGTTTGGCTTATTTGAAAACCAAATTTAGTGACTTTGGCCTTTTCAGATGACAATATTGCCACGGAAATTCGCTCTTCCATAACCAAATGTCATAGATTCGGCTTCTTCAAAGCAGAATATATGCCATTTCAAACATCAATTGCGCGGGTTTTCCTCTTTTAAAAACTCTTCCTTTTCTTCTTTCAAAAACAAAATCAACAAGTTTGTGGCTTTAGTTCGTTCTGAAGTCGTTTTCACAGCTTTGACGCTTCTTTCAAAACAGTTTTTTTTTATTTAGGTATATCTCAAAAAGCCAAATTTTGTAATTTTTGCTATTGCAAACCCTAGTTATATACGGATTTCCGAACGGAAAACCTCCGCATTCGTCTCCTTTAAATCCCAATTTCATGCGATTATGCTCTTTTATTCCGTTGGATATGCTTTTTCAAGAGCCAAATTTCGTGGATTGGTCTCTTTCAAACCATAATTTCACATACTTTCAGTCTTTCAAACCCACCATATCCAAATTTCAGGATTCATGTTTAAAAAAAGTTTCATATTTCATAAATATTGACATCTTCCATAAATACAGCAGCGCTCTTGCCGAGCTAAGATGAACTAACAACCTGGGGTAACATCTGACCGGTGCCACTGGCTTTGTTTTGTTTATTCAGGTAGTGAGAATCAGATCAGAAAGAAAATTATTGAAGTAAACCCAATTGAAAATTGAAGGATACCCCAGAAGGTCGTTTCACTTAGTCGCCACTTAGGCTCGTGTATTTATGCAAGATGTCAATAGTTTTTGCTAATTAACAAACTAATTCGGCTCATTAAAAACAAATTGTCATGATTTTGGCTCTTTCATACCACAATTTCACTATACAACCAATTTTGCGCGCCTTGGACGCTAATTTCATGGGTTTCCCCACAGAAAAACTAAACCTCTATGTCATGGGTTTGGTGCTTTGTGATAACCCAATTGCGTGGCTTTTGGGCTTGCTGAAAACCAAAATTCGTGGGCTTTGGAATTGTTGAAAACACCATAGGTATCGTGGGGTGGGCTCATTAAAATGATCCATTTCCCATTCAGAAGACTCTTTTTCTTGTCGCCTTCTGGAGGCAATTTCGCTGCTCCCTATTGTCTGGAGGTCCTTAGGCGAGAAAAACTGAGAAAACGCACTAATTAATTTAATTTTCTGTTCTTGGAGCAAGTACATGGCTAAAATGTTGGAAAGTGCTAATATTCGTGACCGAAAATGTGAAAAAGTGCTGATTTGAGGTTTCTAGATGAAACTTGCAGAACCAAAATTGCGCTGATTCGGGGCTAAAATTTAGACAAATTCACGTCACAAAGTCGATACGTCGCGGCTAAAATTGAGTAAAATAGCTAAATTCGTGGATACAGTTGAGGAAAAGCAGCAATTCACGCCTAAAATTACGGAGTCGTCAATTCGCCACTAAAATTAATTACGAAAACACAATAATTCACTTCTGTCATCCTCTACCTTTTTCTCCCATGTGCTGCGATGATGGGCCAAAGAGGTACATAGTCCAGTAAAATTAGGAAAAATATAGGGGAAAGTTTTGCAGTCGTTTTGGAATTTGGTACAACATATATTACGAATATGGTATATTTTGGGCCGCTGAGCACGAATCTGACGGTTGGTAACAAAAAGTATTACAGGAAGTATGTCCACCGTCGTCGAATTTTCGGGAGTTGTCTCGTTGACGGGGCGCCCACAAGCCAGGAGGCACAATTAAAACAATTTGTTGGGTTCTCCTAGGCCCATTTCACCTTTCAGAGGCGTGAATTTGAGTCAAACACTAATGCTGCAGTTAAAGTTACTCTTTATGAGTGCAGTGACGAATTGTAGTTCCGTTCAAGAAGGTCAGACGATCCTAACGACATCGCGGAACGTTCATTGCCCCCCTAGGTGAGTTTTGACCGGAACCTGCTGCATTTCGCAGTTGACAACAGTCTAAAAGACTCATGAATCTCGACCAGCTCAAATCCATTCATTGGAAAACATCTTTAAAAATACCGCTTAGCATCCCGAGCAATTTCCATTTTTTTTTTTTTTTTTTTTTTTTTGTAGGAATAGCCGCATTTTAAGTTGAACTAAAAAAATAACAAAGTTGCATGATACTGCCAGACCCGAAAATCAAATCTGTTTTTCGATCAGGCGATCCGTCGAAACGGGTTCTTCCATTGTTTCAAGCGTTTTTGGCCACATTGGACAGTTTTCAGTAGCCGCACGAATATTTTGGTGGACTGTAGACACGCAATAGTTAAAGACTTTGAAGGCCATGGATTGGATGGAGGAAGAGCCTCTTGACGCAGGCGGACCTCAATGGCTCACTATGGATTCATGAAAGTTGGCTGAAGTCAACAACATCGTGAAACGCTGATTTTTGCTTTGGGCCGCTGACGCAATTAACCTGCATTGTCCGGGGCACTCATTACCAGCATCCGGGGCTCCAATCGAGAATATGGCCCAAAATTGTAGATTCGCCTATAGGACTGGGCGATTAGATTTTCGATCAGACGAACAGTTGAGAGGGTTCGCCCTGTGTGGAATCGCGCGCTTTTGGCCGTATGGTCTTGGCCTGTTCTCCGGCCACGAAAGCCACAGAATCGACATCACTGGAGTCCAAGGAATAAGAGCCTCTAAGCGCATGAGCCCTGTCGTGGGGCTGCTTTGTAGACAAGGAATCAGCCTTAACTAACGACATCGCTTAATGCTCATTTTCTTTCATTTTGGTCACAAACGCTCCTACATGGAATGAAAGAGCATTAAATGCTAATAAAAATTCTACTTACACTATTTGACTGTATAGTGTTTTGAACGGTCATCAAATTGAGCCGTTACGTTTGATAAGCGTGAAAAAAAAATGCTGTTGTGTTATTGTTTGATAGCTACGCTGACTACCGGAGTGGAGACGGCTGAGAGTATTAGGCATTCCAAAAGGAAATACGCTACAAGTGGTGTTTGATGACTCATATAAACACGCGATTAGTGGTTTTGTTAATCGCGTGGCTTATATGAGTCGTCAAACACCATCTGTAGCGTATTTGTATTTTTAGCCGCGCCTTTTTTCCCATTGAATCTGAAAGTAAGCGATTTTTCTCAATCAGAGTCGTGAATTGGATACGCTCAGACGTTTCTGCTCCAACAGCTCCACAAGCACGAACTGGCCGGCCAGCGCCGGTGGCTCCGGGCGAATATATCACCAACGCGCAGGTGATCGGGGAGGGGGGATTCAATTAAGGTTTGAGGAAAAAAGCAAAAGCTTAATTTAATATGCATGATCATTATTGCAATAAGGAAGTTTCACTTGTTAGGAATAAACAAGTGAAACTTCCTCGTTATCAATAGGACAAATTACAATACTTTTTTCGCAATAGTCGAGATTTATGAAATAACAGAAAATAGATCATAATTGTGAGATGAGAATTTCAACCCTGCCGTTGTCACCGTAGCCGGCTATAGTGGTGGTGCGTCTCGATGGAGTAGTGATGGATACAATTGAGTGCTTCGCAACCAAGCGGGCCTAAGTTCGAATCCCGCTGTTTCCCACTAAACTATAAGGCTGTGGCGAGCTGTGATACGGCGCATTTGATCGGTTTCGTGTGGAACTTGCCAGTGTTTTAAACTGCCCGCATATAGGTTCTCCACAGAAACTGCTACATTGGCCGTACTGTCATTAACTACCGAACAAGGCTTATATCTCGCCATAGATACAGCTTCACGTGAGTTTTTCCCAAAAGCTTGTAATAGACCTCCAGATCTGTCTAAGGTGAAAATGAATGATATGGAAAGGGGGTATTTAGAGAGTGGTGAGGACCTTTTGAGGATTGGTTTTTGAATATTTATTTGATATTTTAAGTTATTAAATTTTAGACTTTTTAACAACAATACTTGAAACAATATTTTAAATGATCGGAAAAGTTACTTTTATTTATTCAATTTACAAAAGGAACGTTCACTCGCTTGGCTAGAATCGAGAGGGTTTCGTTGGTTTAACGATAGAAAACAAGACTCGTTATTTTTTCAAAATATTACAATTATAAATATAAGGTGTGCGTGAATGTTGAAGATAACTTTAGAAAAAAAGATTTATATCAAATGCTACAGACAATGAGGATAACGCGGTGATTTTACAAAAATCAATTTTTAAAAACAATAAAAATTTCTTTACTTATTTTTATTCCAAAGAGGATATTTATTTTAACTAATTATCAATTGATTGGGGAATAGTTAACGAACTCAAATTTTACTGTTTGAAAATAGCAAAATTAATTTTTAACGAAAAATCTTTATCGAAAAGGAACCTGAAGGGTGCCGAATAAAAATGGGGAAAAGTTTGTGTGTCTAAATAAGAAGACTGTACCGACCTTTTTCGTAAAGCAGCTTGCAGAATGTGAAACTCGTTTATTTAAAAGATTTGAAGACAGAAGTAACTTTTGAAACTCAACAACAGATTTTCGAATCGGTAGCGTGGAAATCGAGTGCAGTATCGCTGGGAGCCCTCAAAAAGCCTCGAGAAGGGCTTTTCCAGGGTTTTTAAATTGTTTCTCCCACCGATTAATTTTCTATGATTTTCCTATTGGAGGGGAAAGACGCCTGCTCTAAAAGAACTTTTATTGTTTGATGACGATAGGAAGCGGGGGGGGGTACTCTTCATTCCTCTTTGATCGGCTCTTCGCCAAGAGGAGGGAAGGCTGGGATTTAAATGTATATATTTTTTCATATTAATGAAAGGAATCTTTGGGCGTAATCCTCATTGCCTGTTTACAACCTAATTTTGTCCCATCTCAGAAGAGGATATGGGGTAAAATGTTTCAATACAGATCAGTTAGGTCTTTCGAAATATCTTGTTACCATAGTCATTAATTTCAAAAATACATTTTAGGTTACTTGTACATCCTAGCTGGCTATCCGTGCGGCTTTATTTTTTCTATAGGTCTCTAATGCTAGGCGAAACTTTTCATTCGTGAATGCTCCTCTCCAAACTTTCAGAACTAACTACAACCAATTACTTTGCAGTCTCCTTTAATCGTCGAATGCATTTCGGGCACAACTGTGACCCCTCATCAGCAACTGACTCCTTCTACTGCAAGTAACACAACGCATTCGACGATTAAAGGAGACTGCAAAGTAATTGGATGTAGTTAGTTCTGAAAGTTTGGAGAGGAGCATTCACAGAGGGACAACTGATAATATAAGGAGGTGGATTAAATCATAATTCTTTTCATTCGTATCGGCTGAATGTTTCGAGAGATGTCGTTGACTATACAATTGTTAACAGACAGAGACACTCACACCATCCGGGAAACAATATTATTTGGATATTTCAGAGCGTATGGAACACGACTACATGGTGCCAGCCCGGGCACGATTTCTTTGGGGTAACACCACAGCTTGCATAAATTCGCTTTAATTTCGAATCGAGTTATAGCCCAGGAAGCGGGTAGTTTTGGGAGGAAAAAACTCCGGGATTAAGTTTGATGACTCATTGTAATGTTTTCCGAATTTCAACTTTGCCCAACGATACAACCCCGGCAACATGCCGAAATTTGGTTGCCTTTTAAAATTCCGAGTTATTTTTTGTTTTTTCGGCACCCCATCGCGAGTAATATTTTTTAAAAATATGTTTCCCTCACATTCCTCACGTTTTGAGATGTCGTGAATCTGAATTTCAAACTTCCGACCCCCTAAAAGATACGCTACAGTCTAAAAATAGGAAAATCTACAAAACCCCCCGATTTCTGTTATTTTTTCATGTGACGTGCGATCAAAGCCGAGATTGAAGTAGTTCACATTAGTTCCCCACGTTTTCAGGTAATCTGAATTCGAAAATCAAATTTCCGGCCCCCTACGCTAAACGTCGCATCAAAAAATATTCTACGATGCTCAATTAACCTCACATTTCAGCACTTTTTAACGTGCTTTTCACTTGTTTGCTATTTTTGTCAAGTTTCCATTTTGTAACTCGAATGTCGTTTTGTCGGCTGAATTCGTATGTCGTTTTCAAGACCGTATCATAATGACGTAATTATGTCAGCGAATATCAAAAACCTCCTCGAAAAATTCAAACTTTTTCATTATACGTCGTGATTTCACCTGTTTTCTGGTGGTTTCTTCCCGTGTTTCTGGTGTGCTGAATCTAAATTCGTTATCAGAACTCTTAGCAACTCCCGTCTGACCGGAATTTGTGTTACTTCTCCCCACAAGTGCATATTTGATGCCGTCTGCCACCGGTTTCGTTACATCCAAATGGAGGCAGACAATTTTACCCACTATTAGAAAATTATTCTTGAATTTTTGCGCTGGGTAAGAAAACTATGCAAATGGTTGCACTTTTTACGTCACTGGCTCTTGGACTAGTTGTCTGTAACGCCTGTAATGCCCGGAACACGGAAAATCATGATTTTTTAAAGCCAAATTTTTCCCGGAAGCAAACGTTCAAAGTGAGGATTTATGATAAAACACGAATCATGGGTGCAATGAAAATCGATTCGAAAAACTAAGAAATTCTAGGCCAGTTTAGGCTCCTAGTAGATTTATCATACATTCTTACTTTAAACGTCGGCTTCCAGGGATGTACGCGAATGACGTTTGGGTTAGAACCAGCGGTGAATCATGAAAATGGTACCGAAGGTGCGGTCCAGCCGCGGCTGGCGGTTCGACCGTTCAGACCATCAGCTACCAAAGCTATCTACTTGGTCCTAGTCTCATCAGCTGCATGTTGCTGGACTTCTGGCCAGGCTGGTGAGACCGAAGGACCCTCTTCCTGCCTGATGTTCTGAGTTCAAAACGGTGACTGGACCGTAACATCAGTGCAATTTTCATATTTTGCTTTCAGGGTACAATTTCCCTCTGAACATCACGATTTTCGGTGATCCGGGCTATGTTTTAGGGCGTTACTGACAACTAATTTAAAACCTTGACGGGTCATTAAAAAGCTTATTTGATCCGCAAGTTTTTTTGATAACTTGCAGATTCGAAAAGAAAATCTAGTGGGAGAAGGAAATTTAAAAAAAAAAAAAAAAAAAAAAAAAAAAAAAAACCGATAAAAAAAAATACCAACAGTGAAAGACGTTTTGCAAACCTCATACACCCGTTCCCAAAATAGTCTCAAAGTCGCCCAAACCCACTGGCTGTACGAATTTATTTTTGCACTTCCTCCGAGTCGCCATAATCCCAGATTTAAAGCGGAAACGCCACACCGATCACCTCAGCCCAACGCAACCCTTTTGATTTGGACCATTATTCTATTTCGATAATGCAGATGGATAAAGATAATTACGAAACTAGAATAGATCATTGTTATACGATTCATGAAGGGCTCACAAGTAAGCTATACGTATATCTTGAACGCTAAGTAACGTTCCTCATAAGCGAGAAGATTAACCGATAACGTCTGCAATGACTCGGAGAAAACACGACAAATGTAAGAAGCAGTCGTTTTGCTTTAGCTTTACTCCTAACAAAAGCTCTTAGCAGACCGCCTCTTGGATAATCGCAATTAAAACACGCACTTTTCGGTTGGGAAAGTAGTCAAGGAACGCTGCGGGAAAGATAAAAAGTAAAGATTCCAAGAATCCGATGGAATAGACCTGCAAGTGTGATGAATGATGTTTGCTAAGCTCTGCGTCTATATCTTTAAGCGGTCGCAAAAATTAGCGAAAAAATATTCCTACAATTGTTCAGATGGAATAATATAGGTAAAATTAATGTAATCTTTATTAAATAATAAAAACAATCCGTGACTAACACTCATTAACATTCGACCGTCCGAAGAGGTGAGATTATTAACAAACGCATATGATTTATGTTCATATAATATTGTGCGATATTTGTTTCAACTTCAATTGACAATAATACGTACAATGCCCAAATAAATGCCCGTTCATAGACCGTATTATAAGTTATGCGGCCGTGGAGTGTATGCAACCAATGAATATGCTTCATTTTTAGAGGTAATTTGTTTGGCCGCTCACAGAGTCACAGACTACATAGAACGCATACACTGTATTTGTGGTATCGTTCTGGCAATATTACTATTCAGTAGAGGATTGTGTGAGGAATATTTGAACCGACAAAAAATTAACGAGGAAAATATTTTCGCACGCCTAACCGGCTGCATGCATGAACCATGAAAATAATGTTAAATGATACAATTTCTCTCGAAAGGCTATCACACTTCAGACATTTTCGACATGAAATTAGTTTTTTACTCACATCCGCTGTGACTCAAACACAGTTGGCGTCCGAACTTCTTGCTTCAAGGTTTTTCGCGGCTATAGTACAACGCCTTCTAACATGTCGGCGAGGAAGTGCCTTCATATGGCAATATAAGCCAAAATGGCTCAGATAAGTTACTTTTAATTAAGAATATGAACAAAATAAAAGTTAATTAATGTATTCAGGCCAACATACTATTCTTTGTGAGTCATTTTTAAGTACCTAAGAGGCACGAGAAAAGACAAAAGAACTTCGAAGAGGATTTCTTCCTGAAGAGTTGCTTTCTTCCGTTTAGACAGTTGAATTGAATTATCTTCATGAAAACCCATGGGATTTCCCTTGTGAATTGAATAAAACAATTTCAATGCTCGATAAAAAAATAATTTTTAATAACGAAATATTTTTTCATCATTTGAATACGAAATCCCAGATAATGTTGTCTTTGGGAAAGAACATGATCAAGGTGCACGAACAGGTCGTAAAAGGGTTCAAATGAAACATGAGATTTGTTGTATGTTTAATAATTAGCGTTTGAAAGACGAAATTTATGTTATTTTACGCAATTAGCTCTTATTTTAAAAGAATTGGTTAAAATTACCGTTAGGAGATCCAAGGCTTAATCTGCCACCATAAAGGCCTCCGTATCCATTAGGCGGTGGCGGTACGGGAATTCCAGAAGAAGAGAACCCAAGGGAAGTACCACCGGTCAGCCCTGAGCCCAATGAAAATCCGTAATTCCCTGGGGATGATGCCGCCGAACCAGGAAATGAACCACCTACGGATCCAGGCTGAGGAACTGGCACGGGTACAGTGTTCACCACAGGGAATGGAACTGGGCGCGACACTGGGTACGGAAAAGGTTTGAACACTTTCACTGGGATCGGCTGAGGAACTGGAATAGGATAGGGTTTTTCTACAGTGACGGGATAGGGCCGGTCGACCGGGTACGGTACAGGGTGTGGAACTCTTACGGGGTAAGGACGGTCAACCGGTACTCTTACGGTTTGCGGTACGGGTACAGCCACAGTCCGAGTCACTGGCACTGCGTACGGTTGAGGAACAGGGACGGCAACGTTGTTCTGGATTGTGACGTGTTTAGATATGAGACCGCCACCGATGCCACTCAGACCAGATAGGGAGCCTCCGAAACCACCGCCGCTGGTACCATAGCCGTTGTAAGCGCCACCGTACTGTAGCCCATTATTCACGCCGGGAGCGAGGCCGGAGTTCCCAAAACCGGACTCAAAATTCAGCGATCCGATCGAAGCAGAGTCAAGACCGATTCCAGTGAAGAAGCCTTCGCCGTAGATTCCTCGTTTTTTTATTATTTTACTTTCGTAGTTTTCACCGATTGTTTCAGCCAGGAGGTTGGCTAAAATGGTCAAAATCGCCTGAGAAAGGAAAAAAATGTATTATAAAAATCAAGAAATATGAAACAAGTAAGTATCATGTCATAAAAATTCCAAATAACCAGCTAATTTTGGTTCACCTAATAATTCATGTTATACAAATTCTAATAAACTCGATAAAATTGATCTAGCGTTCCTTATTAACAAAAATTCATAGCACAAAACGATGAGAAATAGATTTACATAAATTATGAGCAAATATATAGGCTCTCCTTGTTTGTAGACTAGTATTTCCTTTCTTTCCTTTTAACTTTCTTACCAAAATTGTCATGTCGTTCCTGGTGTAAAAACAAGAGAGATGTTCTTTTAAACTCTCAAAGAGATATTTTTATATGGAAAGGAGTCCCCTCTATTCTCCTCCAAGTACCAACATTTTATGGTCACTTTCCTTAAAGAACACTTTGTCTTACGTAGAATTGTGCGATCAACAAAGGGACATATATTAAGAAGGGGTTTTTCAAGGAAACGGGAGCTAAAAATATTAAGAACACTAACTAGATTTATAAAATCGAATCTGTTCAGCCGAACATGAGCGGCGAGGAAATTAAATTACAGCACAGACTGTGCGGTCAGACAAAATAATTTCAAACTCCCCTGCGCTTACTAAATAGTAAACTTACGTTTTGGTAAGTTTCCCTTACCACTGGTCGCAGAAAGAAATACCAGAACAAGGAGGGAGTCTCGTTCCAACCATACGGAGGTTGTGAGAGAGAAGGGAGCGATAGATACGAAAATAGTCAACAGTAGCGTGACGCAACAATAAAAACTCTGTAATATTGGTAATCCCAGAAAGCATCGGATTTTGTGTTGAGGACTACTTTATCAATCTTATAACTGTTATCCTCAAAATACTATAGTTCAGGAGTCACCGGGTTACCAATACATTATGGACTATGAGACTCCCTCGGCTTCACCCCACTGGGCATCAATAATACGCTCCCTCCTCTCTCTTCCTACTTCTGTGGTTCCAACTGCAGGACATTACAGGAGTGAGATTATGACTGTCCCCTACTGTTAAAATGAGAAATTTGACGAAGGTTTTCTCAAAAGAGAGTCGAAATTGCTCAAGTTGTTCTCTTCTACTCACGGGTTTTCTTTTCTTCACCATCCATGGCCTTACCTTCCAGTCATGGTCGCCCGGTGTTGAAATATCGGCCATTCAGCCACAAGAGAATCTTTTTGGGAGTGCGTGAGGCAACGCCTGTCGGTATATTTTGGAGCTCTCCGAAGAGCCTGGCCTATTTTGCTTTCCCCTCGTTTTCGCAGATCTGGCTCGCTAATTAACGAATTTCTTGGCTTTCGTTCACTAAAAACATAATTTCGTGGATTTATCTCACCAATACCCCATTTTCGCGGGTCTGGCAGGTTAAAAAATTAGTTTCTTGGAGTTGGCTGATTCTCAAATCTATTTCGCGGGTTTAGGGTGCAAAAAAATCATTTAAATGGGTTTGGCTCACTAAAAAACCAATTTTAGGGAATCTGGATGTTGAAAAAAAGCCAAATTTTGTGTCTTTGCATGATTCAATAAGGATTTTTTTTTGCACATCACTTGAAAACAATTTTTGCCATTCTGGCTCATTAAAACGGCGATTGCGCGAGTTTTTCTCGGCAAAGAACCACTTTCGCGGGCCTGGTTTCCTAAAAACGTCATTTCGATGGGTTTTTGCTAGCTGCAAACCCAAAAGTTTGCGGGATTGAAAATTTTAGCTGATCTGTTTCACAGATTTGGCTTGCTAAATTAGGTAGGTATAAGTACAGATTTTTGGTCATGTAAACACACCAAATTCTCCTGGGTGGATTCGCTCTATGCGTGGACTCCCTGGATAGCTCAGTTGGTAAGAGCATCTGGCGCGAAACTAGGAGGACGCGGGTTCGAATCCCACCTGGGGAGCAATTTTTTCTCGGAACTCAAAACAAGTAAAAAAGTAAGTTATTTAATTTAAAGATTAATTTCTTTATTTTCAGCCTCCCCACTCCCTCGAATTCACAGTTGTGACTAGGGTGGCGCGGTGAGGAGGGGAGTAATACCCTAGATGTGTCCGTAGATAGGGTCATCTAAGCTCAATTATTTAGTTTAGCTCTTATAATAGGATCACTTTCTGGGGAAAAATGGTCGACGCCCATGTGGTCAGCGCTCAATAAAACTATGAGATATAGAGGAAATCTCTCAGGAATCTTTCCAAAAATTCCTCAATTTTAGACACAATTTTGTCAACAGAAGTTGCTAATTTTTGGCGTTTTTTTCAATTTTAGCAGCGAATTAGCGAGTTTTGTCAATTTTTGCCGTGAATTCGCGGTTTTTATCAATTTAGCTGCAAAAATAGCGCTTTTTCTACATTTTAGCCGGGATCTCAAGTTTTTCTCCATTTTAACCACGAATTATAACCCTCCCCCCGCATTTTAGCCGCAAATTAGGTAGCGCTTTTTTCAAAATTTCAGTCACAAAGTTGCCTCCATCAGAAATCGGTGATAGGGGTTTTTTCAATTCGAGCTGCAGACGATTGCTTCTTCTCAATTTTAGCCGCGAATTAGAACTTTGTCTCCATTTCAGCCGTGAATTGGGCTTTTTGGCTTTTTGGGCTTTCTTTTGGGGGTGAATTTTAGCCACAAACGAAGCTTTTTCGAAATTTTGAGCTAAGGAACAATTGAAAACAGTTTTTAGTACAAGAAAAACACCTGATTCAGACGCGGATCCAGGATTTCGTCAAGAGGAGGGGGATCTAGATTGTATTTACTTCCCCCTGTGGGAGCCGTATAAACAATCACTCAATCTTTCTTTTTGAAAGATTTGTCGATTTTTGGAACCGTTCTTTGCTTGGACGTAACAGTTTACTATTTGAAATAGTTTACTACATCAAAGACAAAGAAGATCAACTGCCACTTTTTTTTCCTTGCATCACAGCGTAGGTATATTTTTTAATAGCAAATTAATTTATGGAAACGAAAACAATTATTAAAGTGTATAGAGAGAAAAGTTGGAATCAGAGGTCACTTTATGTATAGCGAAAAGATGAGCGAAGTAACCACAGTTTCGTAGTCAAGGGCCAGATCTAAGAGCTGAATAGTTACCGGTTGAAATTCCCGGTTTTGTGACAAAATAATTAGTCCAAGATGCTAAAATTGCTTGTGTATTCGGTCTCTGAGCTTATATCTTCGCATGTTTTGCGGCTAACTTGACTGTTTTCCAAATATCAGTTTGTGAGGTAAATTTCGTAATTTCTGATCGTATAGCGAGCTCCTGATGAAAAATGGGACTTTTTACTGCGTTTAATATACAGTCTTTATCATTGGCCAAATGCCCCGTTATTGGACCGGAAAATCCAATTTTGGGCGATTTAAAACTATAATTTTGTAATGCGGATCATAGAAACTCGTATTGAGCGAATTTGGCCCCGGGAAATGGCTTGAATTCGTCCCCTGCGTTCACGTTTACTGTATCCGTCTATGTCTCTGTTACCTATGTGTTGACACTTAATCAGTATACAACTTTTCTTGTTCTTCTTCTGGGCTCCTCAAGGTCTTGATCCACCACTGCACCGGATCCTGGCCCTTGAATTGAAGAATATACAAAATAAGATAAATTTGCTATAGCCCGACCAGCGGCCAGCGGTCTCTTATTCGATTACTTTGCCACTTATCTTCCCTCTACTTTCGTTACCGAATTGGTTGTCCCACCGTTCACCATAGGTAAGTGTTATTATCAAACCGGAGTTCCATTATGGAGGGGGTAAGGAAAAATATCTAAAGGGACCGATCCCCGGAGGGCGAGGTCCACGTTTAACTTGACGGGCTATAACAGCAGCCTTCCCAAGCGGAAAATGTATAGTCATCCTGAATTGTGCCGAGCCCCCCCCCCTCCCCATTCGATCGCTTGAAGTTTTCATATGTGACTGTTTGAAAATTCTGAATTTTTTTGTCTTTGAAAACAAGGGTTAGGCAAGGTTTGGTAATGGGGCAGCCCAATGGGGGGGGGGGGCTGAAGACCCAAAGTCCTCAGCAGGATCCACACCTGATCTGATTCAACTGATTTCAAGGATTCCTTGAGCCCGAGGGGTGTTCATTAATACTGGCATTAGAGTTTCGCGAAATGCTGTTATTAAGGCCGTTTTCACACTAAAGATTCAGGAATCCGATTCCCGCATCGAGTCAAGGCGCTCCTTCACACTTAGAATCCAAAATTGCATACTTTTAGTCTCCGATTCCGGAATCTTAAGTGTGAATTAGCGCGTTTGCCCTATTGTATTTGTAGTATCCTCGAATCGGATTCTGGAATCTCCAGTGTGAAAGCGCCCTAAGAATCGTCGAATATTCCTTTCATGGAGTTTGGATCAAGTGGAGGGAGTGAAACGTATTTTTCGTGAAGCCGGTCGCCTTTACTACCCACCATCTGCTATCAGGCCTTGCCCAACAAAAACCAACGATATACAGGGTGTTTCAAAACTTTGCGGCATCCTTGTGCACGCTTATTACTGACCTGAAAATATTAAGATTTGACGAAATAAACGTTGGCCAAAAACGATTTCCCACAGAGATGCGAGCGATGTTAGTTTCTTGGCAATTTTTTCTGAAAACAATCTATTTCTGGACCTTTTACTTGACTAAAATGCATTTATGACCACATTTTTGGAAACCTCATGAACATCTCCATAGGATGCAACTATTTTCATTCGACATAATTGGCTGTAAGACTGACAGTCGGCAATCTAAGCGGGTGGCAATTATCCGGTATTACAAGATGCCCCTAAACGCTAAATGATTTACCCTTCTTGTTTTTGGCTAGGAATTTCCCATTTCACCAAAAGTTGTCCCATTTAATAATAGGGCAAAGGACAATGGGGCCAGGTGACATGCACAAGGTGTAAAGCGCAGCAAAGCTTTTGGGAATTGTACTCCTGTGAGGCGTCTGTACCACGAAGCATCTCCAAATCGACGGTTGTTACCACACCGAAGTTTGTTTCAACGCATAGATCGCAATTAGATGCAAAGAGGTATGTGCACGTGTACAATCTCCAAAAGCTCAGGCATCATTTGCATGTCAGCTTGCTCATAGAAAGAGTAAAGGACCATTTTTGTTTAGCAATAGATAAAATCAAACAAAAAGTCTCACAAAATTAACGAAATTGAACATGAAAGGTCCAGAGAGCACCGATAGAAAAGAAGTGCATGAATCTCTTTAGTTCAGCAGATTCTTTTCTCTTTTGTCTGTGACTTAAATACACAAACAAGGCATTGCGTCCACGTTTGGGCGTCTGAAACTTCGAAAGTGAAGAATTGGGAAGTGTGAACTGTCAGTCACGAATGCTACCCAGGTTTATACAGGGTGTTTGGTAAGTCGACGGCAATAATGCAGGGGTTTTTTCTAGGTCCGAAATGGACCTAAAAAGTCCATATAAACATAGGTCCGATTTCCAACCGTTTTCGAGATAATCGATATTTTAGTATTTTTAGCCATAACGTTGGTTTTATTGGGTTCAGCGCTTATAAGTCGAGAATAACTCCACGTACATTAAATCTGAGGGCACTACCGAAAAGAGCAGACATTTTTCAGTGAGAATTGGTCCAGTTATCCCCGAAAGTAGTCGCACTTTTACAGTAACCAGTCAGATTGTGGAGATTTGTATAGATTTTAGGCAGTTCAGCCGTAACTTGATTGCATGATAGCGAATCTTGAAATGTCATCCAGGTTTGGCAAATTTCACAAAAACTTGCCTCATTAGTGAGGATCAAAGTACCAAACTCAGATTATCGCACATCTTTGTAAAATTTGAAGAAACGAACACATTTCCAGCGAAAAGTGCTTGTTTGGGTGTTCTTTGCAATAGGCCTTTGCGAAAAAATGAAAGTGAAAAAATTGAATTAAGCACACTACTTCTTATTTAAAATGAAAATAAAATTTCTTTTAGGCCTTCATCAAGGTCAGCGATGCAAAATAAAAACTTATCGTAGTGTATTTGAACTTTATTCACAACGATTTGCCTCATTCAATGCAAAATCTGGGGGAAGATGTTCGTCGAAGCCTTATTCTTAACATGATCGTGCCCCCCCCCCTAATTTTGATATGAATTGCATTTGGATAGAAGTTATGATATGTGGATATGACGAGGGGGTTCAATTCCACTAGCACTTCGATCGCGGGATATGGCGCCCATGGATTTCCACGTCTGGGGTTTGGTAAAAGACTGTGTTTACTGCATCAGGAGAAGCTTCGAAAAAGAATTACAGGAGCTTTTGAGGCCCTTCGAGCCGACATTTCTCCTCGCGTGACCAGTGGGTGCCACGAGAAAAAGGGCACAAGACTGCCTTCGGAACAGAGGAGGACATTTGGAAAATGTATTGTAAAAAAAGAAGTTTTAGGTAATTTATTTGTTATTTTATTTACTAATTGTTATGAATTGATGCAATAAACGCTACGAAATGTTTTTATTTTGCGTCGCTGACCACGATTAGACCTACGAGAAGCTTTATTATCATTTTAGGAGAAATAATAGTGTGCTTGATTCCATTTTTCACTTTCAACTATTCACAAAGGCATATTGCAAAGAACACCCAAAAAAGCACTTTTGGCTCGAAATAGGTTCATTTTTCCAAACTTTTACGAAGGGGTGCGATGTTCTGGGTTTGGCATTTTGATCCTCACTAATCAGGCATGTTTTTGTCAAATTTGCCAGACCTGGATAGCATTTCAAGATTCGCTATCATGCATTCAAGTTACGGCTAAATTGCCTAAAAGCGGTACAAATCTCCACAATCTGACTGGTCACTGGAAAAGTGCGACTACTTTCGGGGATAACTGGACCAATTCCCACTGAAAAATGTCTGCTCTTTTCGGTAGTGCCCTCAGATTTAACGTACGTGTAACTGTTCTCGACTTATAAGCGCTGAATCCAATAAAACCAACGTCATGGCTAAAACTACTAAAATATCGATTATCTCGAAAACGGTTGGAAATCGGACCTATGTTTATATGGGCTTTTTTGGTCCATTTTGGACCTAGAAAAACCCCCTGCGTTATTGCCGTCGACTTACCAAACACCCTAATCGTTGTCAAAAACTCTGACTATTTGATACTGATCAGTGAAAAAAGTCCCCACCCGTCATCATTGTGAGTAATAACAGTTTGTTTTTAATGACGGACATTATCTTCACACGATTCTACTTTTAAAAAAGTCTTTCTCAACGTCCACTTGTTCCTGCCTCCATGATTCCTTTACATTCGCTACGTTCGTACTGGCATTCCTTAAGGGTTCTTCGGTCTTGTGTATGCTTGTGTGTGGTGAGTTCCTATTTCCATTCTCTATGTTTCACATTGATGCGTAAACCCCAACTCCAACGATAAATTCGATAATGCCCGAAAAAGGCTGTTGTTAAAAGAAACAGAGAAAGTTACCGCCACAGTACAACAAAATGTGGCTTTTAGTCGCAAACGTTATCGTTTATTACTTCGGGAAGTATATAAGATTCACTACTTTATCAATTTTACGTAAGTTGAAACAACACTCAAAAATAATTGCTTGGGGTTAGGCGAATATTTAATATAACTCACTTTTTCCTGCCGTACAGATTTCTCCGCTATTCGGAACTAAAAGGAGAGAGGTGTCTATAAGGCATTTGGGCGATGCTACCTCAGTAGCTCCTCGGAAATTTGTTAGCCTTTTTTTCCACATCAAGCGACATTCCAGGTTCAACAACTCGCTACCAGCAGAGGATAGAAGCAAATGCGGAGTAAAAAGTGACGTGAGATCCTCCAGCGTCAAGCCACCTCAAGTTTCAAACATGTTTCCTCGGAACGGTCGAGAGAATGCAGAGCAAGTACGGCCTTCTCCATCTCTATACGAATGGATGGCCACGACTGTGTATGCCGATTGAATGCGATTACGACGACGGGGGAGAAAGTTAACCTGGGAATTTTTCACATCTCTCATCTTTAAAGGAATACAAAACCAAGCGTTGACCAGTCCCATCATAATTATTTGAACATGTCTGGCTTCTTTCGGTTCTGTTTTTCTTTAACAGGGCGTAATCATTTTTGTCCCGTTACGACATTCGTTATTATATTTCTTGTTATTCGTGGGAGCGAGTAGGGATTAACTTTATGCTCGGGCTGGCCAAGTGGAGTAATATTGATCTTTAAAAAAATATTATAATTATATCTGCATTCTGCATTAGTCAACCCGTTTAGAGACGACAGGGATGGGAGCTTTAATAAAGCATCGCGACTTTTCTT
Organism: Corythucha ciliata; assembly: GCA_038030265.1. Taxonomy (NCBI): domain Eukaryota; kingdom Metazoa; phylum Arthropoda; class Insecta; order Hemiptera; family Tingidae; genus Corythucha; species Corythucha ciliata. The sequence continues at coordinate 36,986,595 of CM075941.1, forward strand.
CGAATATAATTGTTATTCGCAATACCCGAATTCGCCCATTGCCCGACAAAAATTACCCACAACGCGCTGTGGGCAGTGCGGAATGCTCACAACGCGTCGTGGGTAATTTTATTCGCCCAGTGGGCGGAATGAAATACCTATGACGCGTTCTGGGTAATTAATTTCACTCAATAGCCGAAATAAAGGTTAGGGTGAGTCTGTTTCGCGTCGTGGGTATTCCAATTTTACCCACAACGCGTTGTGGTCACTTCGATTTACCCGCAACGCGTTGTGCGCATTTTGAATTACCCACTAAGCAGAAACAGAAGCACCCCCCCCCCCACGCACAGCTCCATTGTGCTAGATAATTTCACCAAATGGAATGAAATAATAATTTAACACGATCAATATTTCAAGAAACAAAATGAATAAATTATGAAAACAAAGAAACAAATTTATTTATTCGCACATGAAGTGCTCATATGGCATTTTGAATTGCACTTAACTTTCTTCTTCACGCAAGGTACAAGAATTTGTCCTGCACGATTTTGTGCAGTTGCACCTCACATGGACTTGCTTAGAACCTGAGGACAACATGGCATCTCGGCACAAACTGATCGTTCCTGATCTCGGCACATCCTCGAGGCGTAAAAAAGTTTTAGGAGCCATTTGAAATTCATTTCGGCTGTAAAGCTTCTCAAATTGGCCATGCTGTGATCCCAGAACGTAGATATCGTTTTCATTTCTCTCCATTACTATTGCCATGACATTTCGAGGTGCGAGACTTCCTCGATCAACATCTGGAAGGTCGACCAAAACGTTGTCGCCAACGAATGCAGGCGAATACTTTTTTTTTAGGTTTGAAGCATTTTTTCGGCTTGTTGCTCCAAACTTGTGCTTCGATACTTCTCTATGAGAAATAATTGTTTTGCTATTCACGCACAACAGACACAAAGGAGCCTCCAAATCGATGACTGTTGAGCACTTCAAATGAAACGTCTGCTTACATTCAATGCATAATGTTTCACATTTACCATAATTTTCACCGCAAATGTAACAAGAACAAGAGTTCGCAGTCACACAGCACTCATCTGAAAAACTCGGAGTTTCCACGAATTCTGTAGGGGACATTTCATCTGTTCCACTGATTTCGCCATCGTTATCCACTACCATCATCTCTTCACTGTCACTTTTATGTGTCAAAAGTTGCTCCTCCATTTCCTCTTCGGTATGAATGTAATCGACAGCTTCTCGGCTGATTAAAATGTCGTCGTGCAGACCGCTTTTCATGGGTCTTCCGAAAAGAGCCTCATATGGCGTTTGTTTAATTCCTGTGTGGTAACTTATTCGGTTTTTAGAGCATTGCTCATATCTAAGGCCCGCAGCCCATGATCGAGTTTTGTTATCTGTCATCCATGCAACCAAGCTATCGCGAACGTCTTGGTTTGCTCTTTCGACTGATCCCTGGCTCTGTGAATGTCGAGGTTTTCCGGGTACTAGCTTCACGCTTGACTGCTCAGTAAACTTTTGAATCACCTAAAGAACATATTTTTACTACAAATTAATTTCTTGAATAGAAATGAATCCATTATACGCACTTGGTTGCAGAATTCACGACCATTATCACTGTGCAGAACATTTGGGGCTCCAAATAAACAAAAAATATCTGTCAAGGCTTCAGCCACATCTTCAGATGTCTTGGTTTTCAAAGGGCGCAGAATCAGGAATTTCGTTAAATGATCTGGTAGTTCAAGATAAACTTGAACTCTCCGGCGGGTTCAGTTTGCAAGTCAATAAGATCAACCTGAATGACATTTCAACGTAACGATTATACATATAAAAAAATGAATAGTAGGTACGACGTTTATAATGAAATGCACTATTAATCAAATTAATTTTTCACCTGGCATCGTGAATTAAACGCAGACATAACCATTGGACGTACGACGAATCCTTTGGACCGAGATTTTTTTCAGAGCGCTGGAACGGCACAAGCTCAAGAAGATATTTCTAACGTGTCAGTTACTAAGAGTATAAGTCAAAAAATTGAAGTTTTCAAGAGAGCGTTCCAAACTTTTCAATTTAAATAAAACCCAATCAATACTGTTAGGTACAAGTCCCCCTAGGAAAAGGAATTCGGTTTTTTTTCGTGACTTATACTCTTGAGAACAGAAGAGTAGAGGCAGGCCGTCAAGCTGAGTGCAATAACGGAAAATGGCTAATTTTTGACTTATACTCTTAGTAACTGACACGATAGATTTATGACCTGGGCCCTATTGCACAATGTTTTATTAGCTAATAATATAGCTAATATTAGCTAATAAAACAGCTGTAATATTAGCTAATAAAACATTGTGCAATAGGGCCCTGCCCCCCTATTCTGTAACTCTTAACGCGTGCGTTAGCGAAATAAACAAGGTGAATAATTGAAAATAATCAGCTGAGAAATTTTGCTAACGCCACGCGTTAGGAGTTACAGAATAGGGGGGCAGGATGATAAATGTATTGCTTATTAATTGCCAGTCACATATCGCATGCAAGTTTTTGGTATTGTGAACGTTACTGACCTGTCTTGTAATGTTACAAAATGTTCTTTTAAGTTCAGCTTCCATAGCTTTTTCCTTCTTGTGGCCAATTTTGAGGTGAGCGGCTTCTAACTCGTCGTACATCTCTCCAATCCGTCAAAAACAAACGATGTTGGACTTGGAACCAATTTCATCCCTTAGAATGAGCTTATCTTCTTGGCCCATCATCAAAACATCGAAACGTTTAAGCCTTCGGTAGTCCTTAGCTGACAGCGGTAAACCATTTTTCCTTCTTTTTTTGATTTCTTCCGTTTCGTCTACCAACTCTTGGTACCGCTCATCTGTATAGAGCAGTGAACGATCTGTTTTCTCCTCAATAACTTTTTTGAGTTTGTCATAAAACTCCTCCCTCATTGCAAACAACGAAATAATACACAGATACAACGAGAACACACGAGTCAACCGGTTCGAACTGCAAGTTAGCGTTTGTCTTATCAGGCAAGACACAGATGCCGGGTGAAAATCGCAATGTGGGTAATTCGAAATGCGCACAACGCGTTGTGAGTAAAATCGGAGTACCCACGACGCGAAATAGACTCATTCTAACCTTTATTTCGGCTATTGAGTAAAATGAATTACCCAGAACGCGTTATGGGTATTTCATTTCGCCTACTGGGCAAAAAAAATTACCAAGGCAAAGAGCCGTGCGATCTGTGGGCACTTGGGACTTTTCTCGAAGGAGAACCAATGAATTTGTGGGCGACCGCGCCTTTTCATGCATGATTTTTTAACAATTTGCGTTCTTAATGCAGTTTTACATAGATACTATACAATAAAGCGGTTAAAACTGAATATAGCAAAGTAATAACTGATTTAACGCCCCAACGGTTTCACCCGAGTTGATTATTGATTACACGTCTCGTGCGCTTGAATTTTTACATTTATCCGGAAGGAAAGGTCGAGCTAATAGCCAAGCGTCATTAAAGCATTCATATCTACCAACATGCGTTTTTTTTTTTTTTCTAAATGCGCGTAAATGATTGTACGGCAAGGCTGAAGGCTTACAAGTTTGCGACGTCCAGGAAATCATCTCTTTTTTTTTTCTTTTTTTCAACCGCGTATGCTTTCCAAATCCTCCACCTGTTCAATTGCACTGTGTGGTCAGTTCTCACTATTATGTATTACGGTAGCGTGGTCTATAGAGCCGCCTTGTGGCGAAATGTGAATGCGTCGATAGAGCCTATAATCTTCAATAGATGCCACCCGGTCCCATTCGTGTACCCAATGCTAACTGTACTACCGAGAGCTTACTCTTAATAATTTGATAATTAGTAGCGTATAAGCGCACCGCTAGCAGTCTAATGTGTATGAATGCTCCTCTCCAAACTTTACGCACTAACTACAACCAATTACTTTGCAGTCTCTTTTAATCGTCGAATGCATTTCGGGCACAACTATGACCCCTCATCAGCAACTGACACCTTCTACTGCAAGTAACACAACCAGTTCGGTTAGTTCGTAAAGTTTGGAGAGTAGCATTCACAGAGGGACAACCGATATTAAGGAGGTGGATCCCATCATAATGTAGATGAGTCATACGCAAAAAACAAGCAAGAGCCGAAGCCGAAGCGGTATATCTACATTATATTTATAACTTGTTTGCTTGCTCTCAATCAACTCTCAAGTTGTTCAACCAACTGAGCTGAATGCTGAATGACAGTCCCCGCTCCACCGGTAGTCGACGAGAGCGGTTGAGTAGCAGTGGAGGGGATGAAAAATAAAACGAATTAAGCGGGAATGAACGTATCAGTTTTAAGTCTCCGTTGCGGGATTCTGTTTGCATAGGCAATCTATCCAAAGCAAGAGTGCAACAAAATAACAGCCGCATGCTTTCTCCCTTGCTGAGGGGGTGGTTGGTGGAGGGTACCTACTCGAAATGTCCCACGTGACATCCGCTAAAATTGTTCGGTTCGGGAACTTGGTTTTCCCCAATTTTTCTTACAGGACTTAAATCAGATAAATAGTACATTATTTCAACATTTTTTCATGAATAAGTTACCTGAAATGTAACGTAAACTTGAGGCGTATAAATACTTTAATTATAGGATTGTAAGCAGTCTTTACATAAAACCACAAGAATGCAATTGCATAAATCAAGCTTATGATCACACACTTTTATTAGTTTATATCGGTGAGAGAAGGTCCTATGAGCATATAAGAAAACTAATTTGATCAATTAAACTCGTTGAAAACGTGCTTTCATTAACTCACAACGAGCATGAGGTATATTATAGCTTGTTTTGATAATTGACTTTGATTGACTTTGGTCCAACTTTTATTTTATTTTCCCCTAATAATCTTCAATCAGCTTAGACCCATGAGTTAATTAAATGCGTTAATGGTTTTATTGAAATTCCCTTTTTCCCTTTTCTCAATTTTGACCGCCTCCTTGCAAGGGAACCGCTATTTTCGCTCTCATTGAAAACGTTTGAAGAAATCCCCTGCCGTTAGAAGGCCATTCATAAGTGGGTGTGGACTGCGGTGTTCAATTAAAAATGCTCGACAACTTTGCCATATAATTGAACAAATAAAGCTATGGCTAGTCGTTCAACCAACCAATGCGGAATTATACGAGTATTAATCAGCACAATTGGAAAATGTTTATTAATTAATAGCCTTGGATTAAAACCTGTTGCTTTTTTGATAAAATGTTGAAATGATCATTCGAAAGAAAAAAAAAGGACCTTTGGTCGTGAGTGCAGGTGTGATTCCACTTAAAAGGTACCACTGAGGCCGATAATGCAGCTTTTGAGTTCCGTAATACTATAAAATATTAATTCGATGAGACACGTTTTCTTTTTTTTAAAGATTAAAATGCCTTCAGGACAACTCCTAAGAAGATTGGACCAATCTGTTGCCTGAGAGAAGAGAGGGGGGGGGGCTGTACTTTTGAGATGAGTCTCGAAGCGGTTCTTTCGTCAGTCAATTTCTCTCTCATTCTCAATTTTCAGTTCTCATTGAGAACCAAGAACCTGTATAGAGACTAGTCGAAGACCAAATTGTTCGCTTCCAATATTATGCTCCTGAGTGACCTTGCATAAGCAGTGACCACTCCCACAAGGACGTCCGTTAGAGTACCGCATTTTTCATCATTCATGGGAGGTAGACAAGTGTAGACCTCAAGAAAAATGCTTGGATAACAAAGTAATGACTAATGAAACCACGTGCCTGATGGCCTAGCAGTAATTGCTCCGTGGTTTATGGCTTCGTCGACGTCATACACGTTGACTATGAAAAATTCCATATTAAAAATTCTAGTCCAGCCAAATCGTATAAAAAAAAGTCATACATGGACAAAAATCTCGTCTTTGTTTTTTTCACTGTATTCTATGTTTTTTTGGGGTGAGGAACACGAATCTGAAGAGATCCAACAAAATTTCTTAGTGCATGCGTTTAAAGAAAATCACGAAAAACTGCTAATTTTTGGCACTTTTTTCAGTTTTTTGCTTGCAACTTCTCAACGACGCATTCTACTGAAAATTGTATCCTGTTCTTTTTAGAAGAGTATCAAGTTCTGCGTCGAATCATTTTATCAATTGCTGGGGCAATTGTGACAAAAGGAAAAACGATTCGATGCAGAATTCAATTTTTCAAAAAATGAGAATGTTCTTTTTCTGAAGAATGCGTCATTAAAGAGTTATAAGCAAAAAAACTGAACAAAGAGCCAAAAATTAGCAGTTTTTCTCATGAGGTACAAGGAAATTTTGTTGGATTTCTTCAGATTCGTGTTCCTCACCTCGAAGACGAGTTTTTTGTCCACGTGCAACTACCGTTAGACTGGACTATTCGGCAACAAAAGTAAAACGTTAATCTTTCACTGATAAAAAACTCAATGTTAACATGAGTACAACGAGGTTCAGAATCCAACAAAAAACCTCCCCGCCACCGACATTCATTGTATCCACCTGTTCACAAGCTTTTATCTCAATAATTCATTCATTAGACCGTCAAGTTCGTTAGAGTACGTCGAGGCGAACTACAATGATAAATCCTGGACTTGAGCAACACATTTTTGTAAACCTATTTACATGCATTATTCTTTCTTTTCCTTTTTTTTCTAATGGTAACCCCTCCTCTTGAGTAACCCAACACCTCAAGCAATAGCCTTGATTTCCTTGGTTGTTTGCCTGATTTTGTTATTTAAAAAACCCACGTGATATAAAAAACGTCTGCTAATGATTATAGCACAGTGCTTCCTCGCTTTTCACCCCCTCCCCCTTGTACGATTTTGACGAAATTGATAGGGGACCCTCTGCTAGCCAACACATATATTCCCTGAAAATTTCATCAAATTCGGATAAAAACTATGGAAGATATGCTTGTTACAAGGATTTGCGGACAGACAGACAGACATACACGAAACCGAAATTGTTCAGGAAGGTATAAAACGTGAAATGCAAGTGGAAATTTCGATTTTAAAGAAGAAGAAAAAAAAATTTCCTAAAAGTGAAAACAATGCTTCCGTAGCTCGGAAGCAAAATAAATAAACGTCATAAAATGTGTTTCAGCGCAGTATACATCACTCACAATTAGCTAACTATACTCGTACGTAATACGAGTACAAGTAACCACGCTACATTTAGCTTTCAGCTAAGCTTAACAAAATAAATGGTAAGGGACGAATAGGCAGGTAGCTGCTACTAAAATAATGGCCTCTGCTGGCAGCTCGTTCATTAATGCGATACTACTACTGGACCAACTTTCATGTAAGCATAACGGGCTACTAGTAGCCTTCTTCTTTACTGTAGTAGAATTATTCTTTACTAGCCGATAGCATTCTTATTACGACCCTATTCATTTTATGAAATAGTTGAGACACGTGAGCCCTGGAAAGATAAAACAAAATTGAGTGGTTAGTTCGTAACGTGCAATAATAATTATGTACACGGCCTGTGCGTAGAATTTGATAAAACCGATATCCCCTTTTCCCAGAAATGCCCTTTTCTCAACTTTGACCGTCTCCTTGCAAGGGATCCGCTATTTTCGCGGTATATTCGCGTAGTAGGGGGTCTAGTCCCCCCCCCGCCCCTAACTCAGCAACAATGGGTTTAGCTGTGGTTAGTCCTGACAGGCGAAGGCGAGGACCCAATGTTTTTCACAAGAGGGGCGCAAGAAGAAGTCCCCTTCCGAATTTTACCCAGTCGGTGCACTTTCATTTAAGCCCCAAGAAACTGAATATTCAGCTTTATAAAACGTAATTTCACGCATAGCTACATTCACTTCAGCCGAAATAGTGAATTTTTGCCCCCAAAATTGGTAATTTCACCCATTGGAAGACTGGAACCAAAACTTCACCCACAAACCTGCAGGAAACAAAACCCTCAGGCATTTCTCATCGCGTGCGAAACTACCATGGCACTGGCATTTGAGCCATGAAACTTACCCACCCATTAAGTTAAAGACCGACACTATACTCAAGATGTAGCAGCCGTTACACCTCTCTGGTGGTGATAAAATGTGATAAAATACCATGGAAGAAAAAAAGAGGAAGAAAGAACTGACAAAACAAAACGAGGGAGGGGAGGGGGTGTTACGCACAAATGAATTAAGTGTATAACGGGCTTACGTTGGTCAACTTCTCCAATTTTTACGTCATTTTTCCAAAGGCACACTGGTTTGAGCAGTGGCGGACCAATACCCTCCGGGGGCCGGGGCGGAAATCTCCATGAGGCTTAAGACCCTGCCACATAGAACGCGAACTGCCGCGTGGACTGGTCCGCAGTCGAAAAATCCATTACACCCTTTGTCTGCTCGTCAGTTCGCGTTCTGTGTGGGTTTGGCCTTTATAAACTCTCAATAAACATAAATCATTTTTACTATGCGTTAAATTATAGTACGTGATTTATACGTTCACTGGAAACACTGTACTGCTAAGCCTGCAGTGAAAGATGTCATTCAATTTGAGCCTTTGGGATGTACGCGCGTAGTAGCGCTGCTCGAAAACACTGCCAGTGGACGACCCACCGCTAAATGTCACGCACGAGCTTGTCTATAGGAACCATGAATTGACGCGATTCCTCAATTTTATAGCGTTTTCCATTTACATTTAAATTTCTGCTCTAGAACAGTTCATTTCCACTCGTCCTCTCTGAATTAAAACATAATTTTATGTGAGAAGACGGGTGAAAATGAATTGCTCTGGAGCAGAATTTTACGTAAATGGAAAACGCTATTAGTCGGGAATTAACGCTTTTACTCTATTCTTGCCACGAATGAGCGGATGTTTTAAATGTTGATCCACGAATTGGAGTTTGACCCTTTTAAGCAGCAATTGTGTGCTTTTTGTTAACGTTAGCCGTGAACTATTCGTTTTTTCTCTATTTTTTCTGGGAATGAGCTTGTTATCTAAATTTTTACCGCGGGAAAATATAGCGAGTTTTCTTGGTTTTAGCAGCGAATTAGCAAGTTTTTTGAAACAATATCCGTGAATTAGAGTTTTTTCTCAACTTTATCTGTGTATTAGCACTATTTCTAAATTTAGCTGCAAATTAGCGTACTCCATCATTTAGCCATGCGAATAAGCGTTTTTTTCTATTTTGGCCGCAAATAAGCACTAATTGATAAATAAGAACTATTTATCAATTATTGGCGGTAATTACCGCGGCCCCTAAAACGTGGCCGGGCCGCGTGCGGGCGCGGGCGTGCGTAAGCGTGGGCCGGGGCGCGTGGGTTTGGTTCTTAAAAACGGTGACGTCGCAGTAAGAACCTCTTCATTGACTCTTCTGATCGAAAAGCCGCATTTATATTCGGATTCCCCGCCTTGAGAAACCTCAAAACACTCAGATTGGAGCTTCACAGTGATTAATGCTTTCTATGGTTTGAGCTTTGCTGAGTTTGTAACTTCTATATGGTAGGAGCTTGTTACAGGGTTTGAAAATGAGGAAGTCATGGCGGCCCCACGTTGAGCGCCAATTATTACGGGGTAGACAGTGAGTCACAAGCCGACGAAATAGGTAATCTACTGGGGCCGAGTCACAACTTCTTAACAATGGTTATCGAGTTATCGTATCGTATCGATGGGTAGAAAAGGCTGAACGCTGAGCAGAACAGGTAATTTCTTCACCTGGTGCTTAAGTTATCAGGTTGAAACTACGTCCACACTTGCAATATTTTGTACCTTTATGATGTAAGAAAATTTCATCGATGGCGTGGTCTATAGTCTCCGTTTCGACCTCATTCCTTCAACGACCAGAAATACTCGGTCCTGGTCTCACGAACCTGGCAACTGAACCGATTACGGATCGGTGCAACTCAAATTTTCACGGTTCCGGGACTTATCGTGCTTCAACCGTTCGAGACTCGTGTTGACACGTGACTAGCCAATAAAACGTGATAATTTGGCTTCATGCCAAGACAAAAAGATTTTCGAGTGGTTTTGGAACGGGTTCTCTGGCAATTTGGAGGAAACCTAACGACATAGAAATTTATAATTTCAACGTGATTTTACTTTCGTTTCATAATTTCAATTTTATAAAACGCCTTAAGGCACGTTTATACGGTTCAATCTCTTGGCTCAATTTCATTGATTCAATCAAATTGAAACGTGTAGACATATTTTCAATGATTTTGCTCCGTCAAATTTCTATAATAAACGTGATGCACGAGCCATTCAATGAAATATCTTCCACCAAATTGAGTAATGAGATTAAACCGTGTAAACACGCCTTTACAATCGACGTTTATGTTTAAAATGAATGTTTCTTGTTTATAGCGTTCATAATGTTGTTTATTAGTATGGGCTTATATGTAGAATAGGACTTAGCCTATACATACAGCAAATACATCAATTAGAAAATATTACAGCATTAATGGCTATACGCCTACCCACCTCTGATTCACTGTGACAAGTCAGTCGAAATCCTATTTGAATATTTTTTTACTTTTTATTTTATGTAAAAGGCAGGTAAACAAAGACTTATAAGTAGAGTGGTTCGTGAAAGTTTGCTTACCCTTGAACAGTTGCTCAAGGTGTCTGTCGGAGACTCGCTACACTTCTTTCTTAATGGCAAGCTCCCAGTCAAAACGCGTGTATAAAATCGACATTCTGGTTGATGATACAAACGCCCTGAGCGTAACATGATGCCTCGAGACTTAACTTGAAAATACCTAACATTATTTCGACCTTCTAAGTGTACAAAATGGGTGCAAAGCTATTTATGCGTGCGTCAAAGTAATAATTGTTGACAGTTTTCTTATATTGGCTGTAAACTATAGTAAGCAATAGTAAATCGCTTGAACAGGAAACATTCCTGTCCTGTATCTCGTGAAGTTGAACAATATTTTTTTTTTCAACAAATTTCAAATATGGGAACGTGAACAAAATAAGGTGCTCGAAGACAATTACTCCACAATCTCTGGTACGTGATTACGACGGATCCTCGAGCGAATTTGAGTTACCTTTTACATTTTCTGAACGCATGTTTGTATACATAAAAGGAAAAAGGTACGAAACTGTCTGCTTTGGGTACCTTAAAGTTTCTTTACTCGTTCAGCTGGATGCCTGCATGAAAAGAGGCTGTTTTGAACATGGTTGTATAAGCCATGTATGTACGGTTGGGTTGGGTTTCAAAAAGTATAGTTGCAACTGCGTTTCCCATTAGGTTAGTCTCAACTGCACAAAAATCATTACACAGATCAATGGTGTTTGGTGCATTGACGTACACGTAAAAAATGTTTTCCTATGCATTAAAATGTTTTCCTTGCAAAAACGTATGCAAGAGAGGGTGAGCTTATATTTCGCGGTCGTTAGCCCCTAATTATTGTTGACATTGTGATTCATTTGTACGGCGAATGTGATCCGTTTTCTCAATTTTAGGGCTGCTCTTAGCACACATGCTACCCATTCAACCACATTGAAACCATAGAAAGTTGGGATACGTGGATGAAATAATTATTAAACTACGCACAAACGACAAATCGTTTTATTAATATTTCTCCACTTTATTACACGATCAGTTATTTGATCCAATTATTAGGCGAAACAACGCTGTTTTTTTTTACAATGTTAGGGTCACTTATTTACTCAATTTTATGAATTAGCGCTTTTCATAAATTTGTAAACGCAGAATACCGATTTTTTACTTCCATATGTTGTTAATTTTTTTTCCTAGCCGTGAATTAGCGGCTTTCCGAGATTGTAGCCACGAAACTGCCTCCAGAATCCGCGAAATGGAGTTTACCGTTTTCTCAATTGTAACTGCGAATGAGTGCCTTCATTAATTTAAGCTTTCTATCAGCTTTTTGTCTCAATTTTAGCCGCGAATTATCGTTTTTTCTCAATTTTGAGTGCGAATAATATTTTATTTCAACTTTAGCCGTGAAATAGAGCTTTTTCTCAATTATAGCCACACCTTTGCTTCCAGAACCCGCGATTTGGCGTTTTCCGTTTCCTCAATTTCAGCTTATTGTTAGAATTATCACTTTTTCTTAGTATTATCCATTTACCAGCACTTTCTCTGAATCTTGGTCACAATTTTATCAGTGTTTTTTGTCAATTAATTCTGTGTTCCCGTGCAGGGAAAGGAAGCATACAATGTTCGTGAAAAAAAAAAAAAAAAAAAAAAAAAAAAAAAAGAATCCGCGCTGCTTCATATTCTTGATACACAGTCACAGAAAGGTTGAAAAAAGTGATTTGGGGCATGCCGTCCGTTTGTCCGTCTGTCTACCTGTCGCTTGCGATTTAGCTCTTTTTCTCAGTATTAGCCACCAAGTTGTCTCCAGAAACCACGAAATGGCACTTTCTCGATTCTAGCTGCGAATTGTCGCTTTTTCTCAAAATGTAGCCTTGGAATCAGTCTATTTCAGCAGGGAATTAGCAATGTTTTCATATTTTGTCATGATTTTTTTTTTCAATTTCAGGAGCGGGCTATCTCCAAGAACAGCGAACACGGACTTCAATAGATTACCCTGAAGTCAAGAAAAATCGTCCAAAGCTAATGAAAAGGCAAAACGCTTTGTTTTCGGCGGTGACGACCCCTTATATTGGGTCCGTTCCAGCAAGGTGTTTGGAACATGTTCTGAGCAGAGTTGCCATGGGATCAGCCAATAAAATTTAAGTTGATTACATTTTACTAGCTGATCCCATGGCTATTCTGTTCCGAACATGTTCCAAATGCATTGCTGGAAAAGACCTACTATGAGATAAACGAGAGTGCTATGGAGGTTAGACCCACCAGGCAATCGTGAGGTTGCACCTAGAGTGCGGTACAGTCTCTATTTAGGCCTCAGACTTTCAGCTGTCACAGCTGTACTCGGTCCTGGTCTCATCAGCCCAGCTATTGAGCCTGGTCTCATCAGCCCAGCTATTGAGCCGGGTACGGAGCTGATGGACTCCAATATCACTCTCATTAATCCTTGAACATGGCCGCGGCGCCTATATCCGCAGCATCCCCTGTCCCCGTTTTGCACTCACAGTTCTCATCGGTCCTAATGGCCAAGATTCTCCCGATTTGACAAGCCCTGGCCCTATACTAGCCTACTAGTGTTAATCCAATTTTTACACCCATTCTTGGATCGGATGTATACTTCTTCCCCTCTAAAGTGTAGCATTTCGGCCTTACATAGCCCACGAAATGTGTGGCGCAAAATGTGTGTGAATCAGACAAGACAACTAATTATTCTAGATGCTCCACAAAATGAACTTCTTGTTCAGTTATTCCGACTCGTGACAAACCGTTTTTTCATGATACTCAAATGATTTATATGAAAATAGCCTCTTCTCCTCATCTCTTTTCATTTAATCACTATCTGTTCATACGCATTTTCATGAAAATTTTACTTGGACGTAGGCGGGGGGGTAACAGGGGATCTGGCAAATTATGCGTGGGAAGGTGGTGGGGGTGTACCGTGGGATGAATAAGGGTTTTGATTACCCCCCTCCCACTTTCTACTATTAGACCGAGACTTTCGAGACAAGACCGAGAAGAGAACGAGACCGAGACCGACTTTTTAAGCACGAGACTGAGAACAAGACCGAGGTCATCTGGCTAATGACCGAGACCGAGATGCGTAAGTCTCGCGATTCTCCGGGATCGATTTTTAGCCTTACCGGGTCATCTTCAGCCGTACAATCTTTTATTAATGCCAATTGTTGTACTTTTAAAGATTGTACCGCTGAAGATGACCCGGTGAGGGTAGAAAATCGATTCCGAAAAATCCTTTCAAACAACATGCTGTAAAGCGGGTTACCATCGAACTAAAGGCATAAAAATGATTTTTGGACACGCTAAATTTGTATTTAGAAAATGCTAAGTTCGCGAAGTACCCCCGAAGTACCCTCGAATTTTGTCATTTGGAGAATCAACCATTCAAAACGAATTTTAAAGGAGAAAAAGTCACCAAGTAGGATTTGAAAGAGGCCGAGGCACGAATTGTCTGTTTTAAAGAATCCACAAAGAAAGTGGTACTTTGAATAAACAAAACAGAGAAAATTGATTTTCGCATTGTTGAACGCACAAAATTGCTGTTTTGAATGAAGCCAAGACTCGGGATTGATCTTCGGAAAGAGTCAGACCCGCTAAATTGGAATTTTGACGAGCCAAAGCCACAAAATGCTATCAACATTCAGTTTTACAAGAGCCAAATCAGCGGAATTTTAATTTGAATGTTTAAAGATGCTGGTTCGCAAAATTGGTTTTATCAAGGTGGAAACACCACAACATCCATTTTTGATGGCTCACATCATGGAATTGTAACTAGCTATAAGAACACGGCATTGGCGTTTTCAACGACTAAGAAATTATTTCTTGTTTGTTACAAAACCGCGCAATAATGGTTATGTCAAGAACTTAACCCACAAAATTGTGCTTTTAACTGACTGAACATTGCAAGAATGTTTTTTGTTTGTTTGTTTTGTTTGTTTTCTTTTTCTTTTCAAAGCCCATAACAGATAAATAAGGGATCGGAGTGAGCCAAATCTGCCAATTAGTGTTTTTTTTTATTTGAATGGAATAATTCCTGCAAAATTGTATTTTTGGAGGTCGAAACTTCACAAAATTGTTTTTCTGAAGCTTGAAAGACGTTAAATCGCGATTTTTTTCTTAATGATTGGAACCGCCTCCAAATGGATTTTGGGAGAGACAATCCAGTTGAATTGGTTTTATACCCACCCAAACAAAAGAAAACGTTTTTTTTTTTTTAATAGATAGCAAAATGTATTATTAATTTAAAGTTTTTGAACGAACCAACACCACAAAATTGGTTCACCCTCGAGTCAGTTCCTCGACTTTTCTGGTTTCTCCGCGTCCTCATTATGAGAAATGTTGTTTTATTTCCATTTTCCTGTAGAGAAGGTAGTTTGGTCATTTTCCGCGAAGTTGGTTTTGAATGAGCCAGCTCCACTAAAGTTCATTTTTGAAGAAGCCGAAACTTCAAAATTGGCTCCTTGTAAGAGCTGAACCGACAAAATTGTTGTGGGAAAGAAAGGCAATCGTGCGAAATTAGATTTTTAGGTGCCAACCTTGCAAAATATTTTTTAATATTAATGAGCAAACATCGTGGAATTTTAATCAGAGTGAAATCCGTAATGTTGGAAATTTCATTAAGGAGACAATTGAAATTTGGTTTTGAAAGAGCCAAACAATCATGGTTGGATCAAATTGGTTTATTGGTAAATTGGTAAGTACCAAATCAACTAAATTCATTTTATGAAGGCCCCAAACGCCAGAAATTGGATTTTTGAACAGGTCCACCCTCGCAAAATTGGCTTCTTAGGGAGTTAATCCTGTGAAATATGATTTTTGTATGCACAAAACACGTGAAATTTTTGTGAGCGCCACATCCACAAAATTTTAGTGTGGAAAGGGCTCAACCCAAGATATTATTTTACGAAGTGCTATCTTCATGAAAAGGGATTAAAACTGAAAATTCTAGCCACCAATGTAACCAATACCGTGAAGCTGAGGAATGTGACTCGGAAAGTAAACGTTTTGTCTTCTCGGTTGGTTTCTTGTATGTTGTGTGAGGGAGCCTCTCTGAAGCGTAATTGCTATCTAAACACGCGAAATACATTTTTTGAATTTGCCAAACCCGGGCAATTAAGGTATTTTAGGGCATAATCATGCTCTTCCAGATAATGAAATCTTGTTGGACAACTCTATGGTGGGTGATATTGAATGGCGAGAAAGTGTGAATTCGTTCAATTTGTTTGTATTTTCTCATTAAGGAATTATGTCCTTGTTTTGGTCATTTTTCCTTTTTTTTTAAAGTTTCTGTTTTCACCTGGAAGTCAAAGCTCCGGGTCCCTTACGCCACATCAAATTTTTAGGTCACATCACTGTTCCTGCGTTCGGGTTTCCTCTAATCAATTCCATCTTTCGATGTACGAAAACATGTGAGCTACTTTGCTGCAAAATATGTGTGGCTTGTCTCGTCGGTACGGGAGCAAAATGGGGTGAATGCCTCTCCTCTTCTATAAATTTACTTTAGATCTGCGCCTGGCACCTTATACGGCAATAATCGGTTCGGACAGGTGACTGTCTATTCCATTCTTTATTGTGAGCTGTTTTGGTACCAAGTAACCATTATCCTTTTGTTATTTCCGCCTGTATTAACAATGGCTATTATGGCAAGGGTGGTGTGTTGGCTTCTCGACTAGCTATTATAAAGTAAGATTTTGAGTACACAGCACCATCACTGTTAAAATGAAAATCCATGCAAGATACCAAACAATCATTTCATCGCGGTCAGAAAATTTCATTCTAGTCCGTGGCCTCTTTGTACGTACATGCGTGAGAGTGAGATAGAACTTGTCGGTGTCGTACTTGACACTGCTCGTACTTTCATTTTGACTGGGTATACGTATACTATTTTTCCATTGAAGGTTGAAAGCTTTTACATTGGGTAAAAAACCTTAGAATATTGGTTGATAATATGGATATTGTGGATTGAATTGTACTGCTTTTGGCTTAAACGTGCTCCGGTCCTAAGCCATTCATACCAAATAGCATGATGGAGCAGTTATTTTTTCATCCAAGCTATCAAGCTGTGAAATTTCTCAAGTTCATTCAACCGAAATTGATTTGATAAAAATGTCATTTCTGAATTCTGTACTATAGGGCTTTGATTTAGTGAACCCCTTGCCAATCCCCCTCACTATATACAGGTACCAAATTAAGTACCTTAAATACTTGGGTACATAAATTTACATAAATACATAGAATATATTATGCAAAATGAAAAGAGCAAATAAAATGCAACAGGTGGAAATGATAGAAAGAGTTTTTCCTCAATAACTAGTCATCTATATACTTCAAGATAGAGATGAGAATTTACAAACGGTCGACTCATCACAGAGCGATTTTACTCGAGGTCCGGTTAGAAAAAAGCGTTGCTATAATGAAAATGATTAATGAACTCAGCAGAATTCCCAGACGATCACCCTTAAAGTTTTATGGCAAAAATGGCCTCACGGAAGTCTTATTAAGCGTGCCTATTATGTTAAAGACCACACGAACTTTGCTATAACGCGGGTTTAAATCCTTCCCTAATATAAATGAGTCACTACATAAGTTCGTTAAATTTCTTCTTGCTAGAATAATTCAAACGAATTATTAAAAATATAATAGGAAGGGTGGGAAGGGCATTTTTTAAAAACTAATGCTAAAAAAAAAGTAACACATATATCTGAGCAAGGCAAAACGCTTTCGATGCGAGATTTACGGCAAGGACGTCCAGAGAGGGGCTGAAAGCGTACCAACTATATATAAAGACAAGAGCAGAAGTTGTGACCGTTTTACAAGAAACAATGAAGTTCCAGGTGAGTCGTAAATGTTTTAATTATATGCTTCTTAAACGTCAAATTCGAATGCTATTTTAAAAGTGTCTCTGTTTGGATATCATAAATCTATTTTAAAATGAGTTCAAGTGATCCTATTTTGTTAATTACGTTGGAATAGTTTTCAATTTTTAATACGCCCCTTCGTCGTGTAAAGTGTCAAGTTGTGACCATTCATTGCATAAATGGTGGAGGGAGGATTTCACTTTTACTCATTTTTCCGCCATGAGCTTTCTTGATTCTGGGAAAGATATTAATGTAATGAGACTGTCATAATACCAATAATTTTAATCATTTCTCAGGTGGCTCTTGTTCTCCTTCTGGTCGCATCTGCGATCGCTGACAAGAAAGCCGACGCCAAAAAGGCCGTCGAATCTAAAAATGGAAAGCGAGGAGTGTTTGACTTAGGATACGGTTTCGAGGACTACGGTTACGGTGACCATTCCTACAGCTACGGTGGTCATGGATACGGCGGCTACGGAGGAGTTGAAGTCGCCGCTCCCGCTTACGCCGTTCACTCCGCTCCCGCTGTTGCCGTCCACTCCGCTCCCGCTGTTGCCGTCCACTCCGGCCACGCTGTTGAAGTCGGCCATGCTGGTGCCGTCGCCGTTCCCGCTCCCAGGGTTACCGTTACCGAGGGTCTTGTCAAGGCCATCACCATCCACAAAGAAGTTCACGTCCCAGTTCCCGCCCCCTACCCCGTCACCGTTGAGAAACACGTGCCATACCCCGTCAAAGTCCCCTATGCCGTCCCAGTCGACAGGCCCGTCCCAGTTGAAGTTCCCAAACCCTACGCCGTCCACGTTGAGAAACCCGTCCCTGTTCCCGTCGACAGACCCGTCCCATACCCCGTCAAAGTGCCCGTCCATGTCCCAGTCGCTCAACCCGTCCCCGTTAGTGTACCCCAGCCCTACCCTGTTCACGTCGAGAAACACGTTCCCTACCCAGTGCCTCATCCAGTGGTCGTCAAAGAGCCCGTCCCAGTCCTTTACAAAGAGCACCACGCTTCAGTCTACGCTCCCAGCTACAGCTCTTTGGGCGCTGTCTACAGTAAGAGCTACGCTGCCCCAGCCGTCGCTTACTCTTCACCAGTCGTTTCCAAAGTTTCCTACGGAGAGCCTCTGGCATACAAGTCCTCAAGCCTTGCTGGTATCGCTTACGGTCTTGGTCACGAGCTCAGCCTCGGCCACCACCACTAAAATCCGTTATAATTAACAAAGCTCATATATAAACCTGTGAGTTTATCTGAAAATCACCTAAGTCAATAAAATTCCTCTATTTATTTGGGTGTTTTTACCCCTTTTAGGTAGTAAAATAAAAATAAATGATCCAAAAAACAAAGAGTTACGATTTCATAAAACCGATGTGATAAAGTGCAGAAATTGTAAATATATAATTTTTGTTACTTCTTGGATTTTTTGTCTCTCTTTTTATGGCTTACTTCCAATGCAAACAGCTTTTTTAAAGTAGGCGTGCCGCACTCATTAACACTAATTCATTGCGAAAATTGCCCAAGGGCGTAAACTAGTGAACCAGGGCTATTCCAGATTTGTATTTTGCCTGACAAGAGAGTGTCATGATCATAGTCGATATAAGCTCTTTTTTCATTGCCAAAGTTTCGTGAATGAAATCCTGTGTCCATCATGGGAAGAGCTGTCATAATGCTGCTCTCTATATGGTAAGGTAACATAAATCGGTGGCTATTTATCATAATTTATACTTGTTATTTTATTCATTCCTCATTTAAAGTAAATTAATACGCATGAATTTCCGCGCTAGTGTTATTTTCATAACACTTTTTACCTCTCCCTCGTCATTACCAATTCAATTAGATAATTTTCTTGCTTGAAGGATAGTTAGTCTCCTCTTCTTCTTCCCAACGGCCCAACCGGTAAACATTGAGAAAAAGCGGTGCGTTATTAACGTGTCGTGGAAATCCTTACGCTTTATTATAACGATTTTCAACTCTAACAAATTGAAATTTAAGAGCAAGATTGACTAAATTCATGCGCAAAGTGCTTATTATAGATTAGTTCAGTAGTAAATCACGAAGTGATCTCATTAAGGGCAGACGCCTCAAGTACGACTCCGCTATTCCCCCTCCGATCTAACAAAATTGTGAATTCCCGTTTTCCAATATTGCCGCCAATATTCATCTCAAATTTCTTGTCGTATTTTAGCAGCAGTATTTTATTTATGTATGTTTTATGGGTATTTCACTACTATAGTAGACTCCATGTAGCCAGTTTTCTGCCTTAACACCCCTGAATGGGCACTAGTGCCGCTTAAATTGACCAAAAATGAGTCACCCTCCCCTGTTTGACGTTTGAGGGAAGGCTTGGTA
Organism: Corythucha ciliata; assembly: GCA_038030265.1. NCBI lineage: Eukaryota > Metazoa > Arthropoda > Insecta > Hemiptera > Tingidae > Corythucha > Corythucha ciliata. The sequence goes on from CM075941.1 coordinate 37,006,276, forward strand.
AAACGGAAGACGTGAAAGAGAACTCAATAAAGTTTGGAGGTGGAAGGGGCGAGTGGGACGTCGGATTTTCGGGTTCGTCAATGTCAGTAGTTCTATAGCCTATATATACGTTATCAGGGAATTACGTTATTTCCTAGGCATTGACGTTACTATAAACGTGACGATTGCACCCAAGGTGCGGTCTAGTCTCCGTTTCGACCTCATCAGACCTTCAGCCACCAGGACTACTCGGTCCTGGCCTCATCGGCCGGAGAGCCGAATTTGGTTCAATCCACGAAGCCAAGATTTTGTAAAGAGCTAAAGCACGAAACCGGGTTTTGGAATAATGCGAGGGATCAGCTAAGCATAACCCACGCGTGCTGGACAAGTAATCCAGAGATTATGGGTTCAAGTCCCGCCGGGGAGCACACTTTTTTCTCGAAACTCGAATAAGGTTGGGCTGTGCCCTTCCATCGTCGCCCAGAAGCTATCAATTTCATTACATTCATTTAATTAAATAGGTACCGGTGACATAGATGTAATTCGATAGATGGGGAAAGATGCTGTCACCGGTACCTATTTAATAAAATAAATGTAATGAAATCGATATCTTCTCGAAAACAATGGAAGGGCATAGCCCAACCCTATTCGAGTTTCAAGAAAAAATGTGCTCACCGGCGGGACTTGAACCCGCGATCTCTGGATTACTTTTCCAGCACACGTGGGTTATGCTTAAGGCCGGTTTCCACTTGTTCTTTTGGAACGTTCCGTTCCTTCACACCGTTCTTTCTATGAGGGAACAGGCTAAAAAGTTGCCCGTTCCTTTCCTTTGATGTTTCGATGTAAACAGCTTTTTCACCGATCGGCTCCGAAGGAACGATGCGTTCCTTTTTAAAACCCAGTTTAAATGTCCAAAGTGGTACTTTAACAAGGAACGGAACGTTCCAAAAGAACAAGTGGTAACCGGCCTTTAGCTGATTCCTCGCATTACGACTGCCAACGGTGTCACTGTGGTGCAATGGGAAACCCACTGGATTAGTTATCCAGAGGTTTTGAGTTCAAGTACCGCCGGGGAGCCAATTTTCTTCTCGAAACTCGAATAGGGTAGGGCTATGCTCTTCCATCGTCGACCGGAATATATAAATTTATTTCATTTATTTAATTAAATACGCCCCCCTGAATTCCTTGTACTTAGTCCCATAATAGTTTCATTACACATAATTATACTACTGTTCTCGATGCATAGTATTAAATTCCAAAATCTGTACTGAAATACTTGTAGAGCCCGGATTCGTATGCAATTGCATATTTTTTCTGCTAATTAGTATGTCCATGGTGATAAGGCACTTATCCGAATCTTGTCTTTGGGATGCTATTGTTCAATTTTTATGCTGCATATTTGAGCAATATTGCATAAATTTGCATATTTCAAGGATTATTGTAGGAATTGCGCAAAATTTCATTATATTTTCATATAATTTTTTAGACATGAGCCTTTCTTCCTAGCAGGGAAAAACATTTTATGTATCGCCCTATTCCGTAAATTAGGGTTTCGCCTCGTTCTTGGTGCAGCTCATTTTTCCCCACATAATAAGCTAATTAATAAGCTAATAAAATAAGCTGGTACTATTCAGTGGCGTAGGAACGGGGGGGTAAAAGGGCCAAATGAACCCCCCCAAATTCTGTTGGGGAGGTACACCCTATGTATTTGTACCCCCCCGATTTCGGGACTTTTTGTATACCTTCAAATGAAGTACCGTACATTATTATTGTTTTACTTTTCATTTCAGTACCTACCTACATTATAATTATCATATTCGAGAAATTTGCTCTCAATATTCCCTTATTCAGCAAATTTCGCATACCTCGCTGAACTTTAAGGACCATAATGAATTGTTCGCGCAAGACGGAGGAGCTGAAATAAGGAAAGAAGGGGTAAGCTGAGTAAAGTTTGTAGGGTTCAGCACCTGTGTGGAATTTATGGGTGCGGGAGGGTACTTGACTTTCTTTCTATGCAGGGTTGTAGAATTTCATGGTGTTTTCCATTCAATGCAATACATTAGTGTAGTGTAAGTTTTTCCACCCCTCCTCTCTGAATTGAAACATATGTTTATGGAGAGTACGCGTCACTACAGTTGTGTAGGGTGTTGAATGGAAATCGCTATCAGAATCCGTGGGTCGGGGTGAGGGGGGAATATGACCCCCGCCTAGGCCCGTCACTGAATCCTTGTACCCCCCCGAAATTGGAACGTTCCTACGCCACTGGTACTATTCGAATGTGAAGATGGAGAAGAAGACAAAAATTGTTTTACATTCGCGAGGTCGACTCACGTGTCAAAACCAAACGATAGCAAAATAATGTTACGGCTTCTTCCCGATAGGTCCTATTGCCTCGAATTTTAGTTTTCACCTCTGGGAAGACCCCCTCCCCATCTTCAAACAACTGTTCGGGCCTTTGGGCTCTTGAATTGGTGTACAGGCGGAAATAACTCATCTCTTGCGAAATTTGGAAGGATAGAAGGGTATTACTATCCCTAATAGTCAGCGTCCTGTGTTTATTTTATTCAAGAAGAAAGTACGTACCTACGCACTACGCTACAGGACAGCTAAAGCCACATTTATATAGACTTAGGTGAAAAATTCACATGTTAACGGTATTTATATTATTGCACAAATGGTTTTCCTTTAATATTTCAGATTTTTTTGGTGTTTATTTCGGGTTTTTTAATGCATATTTTGGGGTTTTTAGTGCATATTTCGGGGGTTTTTAGTGCATATTATATGGCATATTCAAGGGGTTTTTACTGCATACAAATCCGGGCTCATATGTGTACGTATTATGTATACTTATTATTCCTTAATTAATATTCTGAGCCTTGGCCACGCACCCGTATGAATTGATGGTTTTAAAAAGGTGTTCAACCGTACTCGAAATACACATAAAAATGGTTCAATATAGTGAAATTTGGAGATTTTTTTTTTTTCAAATTTCGTCCCTATATTATCACGCCTCACCACAAATTTTTTGTGACATTTCCATGGTGATTGAATGCCTATGTTACCTATAATTTTTAGGCTAAATTCAGAATCGGGAAGTGCAAGTGACGTTTGCCGATTGCTTGAAATCGTACCTTCAATTTTGTTCATAACAATTAACATTCCCTTCAAACTAACAATCGTCTACCCGTCTACCGTGTGCCTCCATCTGACGCTGTTTCCAGTGACTAGCACTCCAGACATGACGTCCTGGATAAATTCAGTTTATACAGACTCCTGAATTAATTCAAATAATTTTAGGATTAGGAAGCGCATTTTTTTACATTTCATGAAGAGTGCGATTTTTTTCACGAACCATTGCTCAACGTAATGTTACCTCCTACTGATATTATGAGCATAAATATGAAGTTCTTCCGTTGCTAGCACATTGCCATGTTCAGCAAATATTGTCGTTACGGGGGGGGGGGGTGTTGAACTATCAATTCGGGAATAAATACATAATGACGGCATCTGTAGCTAAGAGGCTGATAACTAAGACTAGTTGTAGGGGGAGGAACACTGAAGTACGCGGTGACGCTGCAGTACTCCAAAAGTTAAAAGTGTAGCGGCTCGGGACGGACTTATTCTTCACGGACCGGGATGGGACACTGGGAAATGCTCACAAGGAACTTCTCATTGGGGCCACTTTCACTGCTGGCCGACATAAATAACGATGTTTATAATATTTTCTGCACAGTGGGTGTCTTTGATAATGATTGTCATATAACAATACCAGCTGCTGAGCTGCAGCTGCAAAGAAAGCTATAAATATGTGTATAGTTGTGGGTTGTGGCATCACAGACCACGGTTTGCGCTCGATTTTATAATTTTAAAAGTGACTGAGTGAAGTGCGAACAATTTAGGGCACAAATTGATTCAAGGAGTCTATTTATTTTTAAACGAATTGTGATGTGGGGTGACGTCAAGAATAAAAAAAATACTGTTCCGCAAGACGAGAGAGTCGTGCGGGTTTCAATGTTATGGGAGTTACAAAACGTCGGCATTATCTTTGATTTCTGCATCGGCATCATCATTCTCATCGCACTATGTATTTCTTAGCTATTTTTTTTTTTTGAAAGTGCTTCAACGGGTCGTTAAATAGACGATTTCAGTCAAAAAAGCGAAGGTTTAGAACTGCAGGTTATGGGTTTATTTCTAGTTGCCGAGAGCCTCTTTAACAGTATTATTTTTGTCAAATTGCTAGCATTACTACGAGTATATTTCGGTTTCAAATACTACATGATTTTTGAGTTTTACGTTTATTTCGAGTCTACAAATACACTTCCTTCGCGTGCTTCTCATCTAACGTCAGAAAAATGCGATACTATTGCTGCTTCGGCGACTGTACGAGTTCTTCCGTTCCAGGTCGACCTGGTTTCGATCCAGCAACTAAATTTATCCCTTTCCCTCATCCATACCGGCACTTGACTGAAAACGTCCTAAATTAAGGAAAAAAAGAAGAGGAAGTACATGTGAAGGCGTGTGATAAATGCGCAACTATGATGGGACTTCATGTTAAGGTGCCGCCGGAACGACGAGTTTTCATTGGTACATTTCGTGTGTCGGAGGCTGAAGAATATAACCAGAAATGAATAACTGCAAATGTGGTTTTAGTTTGACGGAAATAAGAGAAAAGTAAGTTCACTTTACACAACACAAGACAAGAGTAACCCATAACCTGGCCTAAGCGGGTTGCAAAACTGTTGAAGTAGGACTGAAGAGCGCATGAGTGGAAATAGTCTATTAGAAAGGAAGGTGCCCGTCAAAAGGCACAGGGAGATTCAGGAAGATCTGAGTTAGTACGGGTCAGTGCGTGGTTTCGTTCGTAATACCAGTCTTTGCTAAAAACGCCTCTCCCTCTTTTATGGCACATTGGCTCGGCATAATGGGGAACTTGCACATTTTTCAATCACTGGTGTTTCTTGAAGAGGGCTCTTCAACAAGACTATTGCCCACATGAAACATTGAAATCAATCAAAGGTTTTTTTATGGCAAATTTTTAAAAATTTTCAGTGGGGGTTTGATTACGTCAAAGGAAGTCTGTTAATGAAATGGATGGTGTTGTAAAGAGGGGGGCAAGACGCGTTTTCTGGGGTTTAATTTTTCTTGTTATTTGTAAACCAAATAGCGATTTCCATTCAACACACTACTCAAGTGTAGTGCAGCGTCCTCTCCATAAACATATGTTTCAATTCAGAGAGGACGGGTGGAAAAACTCACACCACACGAGTGTATTACATTGAATGGAAAACGCCAAAAGTCATATGACTTTGTTGTAAACATACCATTTTAGAGTTTCCCCAAATGCTTCAAAACTGCTGTTTAACGTCATTTTTCCCTCGCACCATCCATCCCCTCCTGAAGAACTTTGAAATTTATTTAAAAATCACCAGACGCACCAATCGGGCTGCAACTACCGTTGATATCCTTGTCCGCACGTGCCAATTCACTAGTATAATTTCCCCGCAAATCGGGCATTCATGCAAGTTCCCCATTGAAGGATTCTCTTAAGCCGCGTCCACACTTGTAACTAACTGCCGCTCCGCTCCTCCGAACCGAACAAATGGCGTGTCCTTTGAAACTTCAAAGGAAATTTGTACGGTGGAGCGGAGCGGGCCCGCTCCATCAGTTGTCGGTTTTTCACTGCCGCATCGAAGGAATGTTCGAAATTGGGATGATACAAGTGTGGACGGTGTGGTGTGGCTTGCCGTTCCGCTCAGCCGTTCTTCCTATCACCCCTTGCAAACTGACTGAGCCCGCGTTTTCTCGCATTTGTTTTTACGTGAAACGTCTTTATTTTTACTAGTCGTGTTCTTTTGTCTCATAGCTGGTGTCAGTGCGCGGATTTCATTAGAAGTTAAAAATTATTCGAATAATCAATCAAGTATGGAGTGGAATAAGAAAGAATTAGTGGAGCCCGAGCTCATGGTGCAATCGAAATCTTTAAGTAAAGCGCGTTTAATTAACAATTAAAACTGAGAAATCCCGTCCGATGAACCACTGGAAAGAAACGGCACAAACATGGTTGAACGACTAAAGAGACTGACCAAGAGCGCTCCTTATCATTTCACTGCTCCTCCCGAGGAACGGAACGGGGAGCAGTGCGATGTTCGGTTCGGCAGAATGTTCGCCCAATTTGTTCGACCAATTTCCTCCGCTCTGCTCCGGGTGCGGTGCGGCAGTTTGTTACAAGTGTGGACGCGGCTTTAAATATTGGGTGATGTTGATCGTTTGTACTTGTTTTATGAAGAGGGTCTCACTTCATCAATTGCTAAAATCGGCCCTGTTCGAAATCTTGCGTAATACATGCATACAAAATTGTGAGCATCTTCTTCGAATCTCACGGCTTTTAGATCGTTGTATACCCATATTCAATCCGAGTTTGATAAGTGTTTTAACCAACCAACGTAGCTTACTTCGCCATTTTGCTTTCGCGTTTTTTTTTTTTTTTTCTGTAATCGTAGCCATCACAATGTAGACAGAGACAACTATTTGAACGATCCTTCAAGTTGGCGGGGCCTTGTTTCCTAAATACTCGAGATTAAAGGATGGTTCGTGTATTTGCAACGAGCATCTCGAGGCAGATGCCGCGTGGCATAAAGCGAGCTGCCTCGCAATGTCGATACTCGCATTGTCAACGACAAAACAGACAATGTGGTTAATAAACAAGTTTTGAACGATGACAAGGACTGAAATTATATAGGTTCTAGCTACTGCGTGAAATTTTCACGAAACTGCAAATATTCAGGACCAAATAGGTACGAAATTGCCAGTTTCGGGGCTAAATAATTACAAAAATTGCAAGCGTTGGCAAAAAAGTCGAGATTCCATGGAAAAACATTGTCCATGAAGTGAAGGTTCGGGGAAAGCGAAATTGTACAGCAAATGTGAATTGTAATTCATTTTTTGAATGTATGTTGAATAACTTAGCAAATAAGCCATTCAATAAACAAATTGTATGAGCGAAAAGCCACTGCATGTTTGCAACATTGGAGCCATGTCACCACTAAATTGCTACATTTTGGAGATAAAAATCTGCAAAACTGCAAGTTTCAGGTCTAAATATCAGCGAAATCTCACGTTTGGGGTCATTAGTTTCGCCATATAGCACGTTCCAAGGACTTTTGGTTATAACGGGCGTGGAGTACAGTCTAGCCGGTGCTGATCGTATTACCCAACGCTTGATGAATAGCTGTGGAATTACAACAATCGGAGTTAAATATCTGTGACACTAAGTTTCAGATCCAATTATTCAAGAAATTGCGATTTTTTCCACAAAATTGCAAGTTTTGGGCAAGCGGAACTCGGGATGGCTGCGGTCACCCAAAGCATACCACGAAATAACATCGCATCAGAGCTCAAATCGCTAGTTTCCGGTCTTTAATTTTCTCGAAAGTGAAAGTTTCAGAGCCTTTCCTTGTTGACCGTGAACCAGGGTGATGTAGCGGCTCCAACAGCGTTCAAATCACGGGAAATATGGTTATGGCATTGCATCACTCTGAGCTGAAATGTGAAATTGCAAAGATTCTGTTATTAATATTATTAGTTTTAAAGCTATTATTAGTTTCTGAATAAATATTTGCGAAATTGCTAGATTCTAGTATTGATCTTCGTGAAAGCGCAATTTTCAGGTCTTTTGTTTCCTGAGATTGCAAGTATCGGGGCTTAATATTCGCGAAATTTGAAGTTTCTTGTCTTTTTTTTTCCGTGAAATTACAAGTAGTTTCTGTACAATGGTTTTCTCGGGACGTGATGGCGGACTGAACCAAGCAAAACTGGGAATAAATGAGGAAGACCAGGAAGCTTCGGCATGGTTGCTGGGACTAACACGGGTTAAGCTTAGGCGGATAGTAGGGATGTAAACAGGACATTGCGCCCTTAATAGGCATCTGTCAATCATGGGGGCAGTAGGGGAGCCCGACTGCAAAAGGTGTGGGGAGGCTGAGGAAACCGCGGAGCGCGTCGTATGCGAGTGTGACGGCTACGCCGGTCAGATACACCATTTTTGGTGACGACAGGATATCCTTCCCCAGCTTCTCAAAGGAGAATGGGACCCGTCCCCTGAGTTTGCTGGAAAGGATAAATAGGTTTGAGGAGCCGTACTAGGCTCTCCCGAGTCCGGGCCCCAAGTGGGTATGGTGTATGGGCCGAAAGGCTTTTGGCACCTTCGGAGTCGGGGACCGTTCGAGCCCTCAAAAAAAAAAAAAAAAAAAAAAAAGCCCGTATTCATAGTCGTCACTTGAGTAGTTGTTTTGTAATTTGGAATTGAACTGTGTCCCGGAAACTAGGAATGAAGACTGTACAGAAATTGTAAAAACTATGTCAAAAGTCTTAAACGTGCAGTGTGGTGAGGTTCGTGCAGCTTTCAGAGTGGGCGCGGTTCGCAAAGACCGTCCGCGGAAAATTTTGGCAGTGCTCAGTTCATCCGATGATGTAAATAAGTTGCTAAAAGCTGTCAAAACTGAAAAGAGCCTTTCTGCCCAGCAGTTATGTAAGGATTGGCCCTAAGGAGAGAACCTAACGTCTTTACGGTCCGAGCTGTTGCGTCGGGCGAAAGCTAAGGCCAAGGAGAAAGGCTTTAAATACGTTTGGGTGAAGAACTGCATTGTACAGGTAAGGAAAGACGACGGCGAGAGGGTGTTCACAATAAAGTCTGCTGGTGACCTGGACCGTATGTAGTATTATTTACTATTATTTACTAAACTCTAAACAACGATGAACACATTACACAATAACTTGGAATGGTTTGATGTAGTCACAGAAACTGAATGTTCTACTGTTAATGATTTGAACATAACTTTAAAGAATAATACAAGCTTCCTAATTTTGTGTACTAATATAAGAAGTATTCAAAAAAATTTTGATGAATTTATTATTAATTTAAATCAAATAGGCAGAAAACCTGATTTTATTTGCTTAACGGAAACGTGGAACAGTTCTCAATCTATAATTCAGAGCATACCTGGCTACTGCTCTATATCAAGTTCTCTCTTCTACAATCAAAATTCAGGTGTTATTGTATTTTACAGGGACAGTTGTCGAAACGTCAACTCGACTGAAGTCCAATTAGAAGGAGGTAACTGTATTATTACGAATTTTGATTTCAGGGGTCATCCATTTAGAATTATAGGGTTATATCGCTCTCCTTCGTCAAACGAAGTCGGAAAATTTGTGGATCAAATTGTGCAGTTGTGCTGCAACAAAGGGGTGAATACTATTGTGATGGGTGATACCAATATTGATACCTTAGACTCAGACCTAAACACAGCGAGTAAACTGATTCTGTTGAATGGTATGGCTGAAGTTAGTCTTACACCATACATCTCGCGCCCAACAAGGATACAAGGAGATAAAAAATCCTGTATTGATCAAATTTTCGCTCGGCCATCCAGGCATTTTGATGCTGAAGGTATAATCTGGCAATCTACCGTAACGGATCACTTCACCTCTCTTCTGAAGCTGGCTTTTGAAACCAAAATCGAAAACTCCAATACAATTGGGCGTCCAGAAAGAATTGTAATTGACTACAACCTGTTGGGGGACAAATTGGGCGACGAAAAATGGGAGCGTGTTCTTAACTCGTATGACGTAGACGAATGTGCGGAGGCGCTTCACAAGATTTTGCAAGACTGTATCAACTCCTGTACTTCGCAAAAGCAACTGTTGTCACATAAGATGACCTCCTTGAAACCGTGGATCACACCTGGCTTACTGAAAAGTATCAGGAAAAAAGAAGTGTTATACAACAAAATCAGGAAGTCTCCTTTTGATCAGGCACTCCGCAAGCATTTCAATAAGTACCGTAATAAGTTGACCTCATTGATCAGACAGGCCAAAAATTCGTATTATGAAGCTCGATTGGAGTCAGCAGGTAAGGATTCAAAGCAGGTATGGAATGTTGTGTCCGAAGTTGCTCCAACCTCCATGCGAGGCAAAAGAAGAATTGATTCATTGATCGACGATTCCACAGGAACTGTTGTAAAAGTTGAAGACGACCCTGTTGAAGTTGGGAATTTGTTAAATCGCCACTTTACTACAGTCCGCGGGAAAATAGCTGGAACCATTGGTCAGTTATGTGATGGTGTTCAGCCAATGGATGATCACGAGGCACCTCCAGATTTCCTGTGTGACCCTTTCTTCACGGTGAGTTCCAGTGAAGTTTCAAAAATTATCGAGAGCTTAAGAGGTGGTTCTTGCCCTGGTTTCGATGGAGTGACAGTAGCCATGTTGAAAAGATTCAAAAGTCATTTAAGTGAGCCTCTAACATATTTAATAAATTTAAGCTTTGCGACCAAGAAGTTCCCCTCCCTTTACAAGGAAGCCATTGTAGCTCCACTGTTCAAAAATGGAGACCCCAGAAGAGCAGAAAACTATCGTCCCATTTCCCTTTTGTCAAATATTGCTAAGGTAATCGAGAAGGCTGTCAAATTATACCTTACCCGTTTTGTAGAGGACGAAAAGCTGCTGAGTGAATTTCAATTTGGGTTTCAAGCCAACAAGTCAACTCAAGATGCTATCGCCTTTCTTGTCAGTCAAATTGAAAGCAGCCTCGATAAGGGTCGGAAAGCTATGGCAATATTTATGGATCTCACCAAAGCCTTCGACACGGTTTCACATAAAAAACTTGTCCAAGTCCTTCGAAATGTTAGTATGAATGAAAGTTTCCTTGAATGGGTAACCAGCTATCTCGACCTACGATTGCAACGCGTCAAAATTGGAAGTCATCTCAGCGACGCCCGAACTTTTCAGTATGGAATCCCGCAAGGAACTGTATTAGGGCCTATTCTCTTCGTACTTTATGTCAATGGATTATTTGGACTTAAACTAGAAGGACAACTGGTTTGCTTCGCTGACGACACAGCTCTTATACTCTGCAACGACGCTTGGGATCGCCTTCTGCGAGCGGCTTCTTCTGATCTCAATAAGATAAACGCATGGTTTTCCGAACATGGGCTGAAGTTGAACTATACCAAGACAAATTTCATGGCGTTCGCGCTCAGACCGAACGATGTCCCTGTGATCGGAAACTTGGCCGTACATTCGAACGCTTGTCAGCAATCTCACACTGTAAATTGTACGTGTCCATCCGTCAAACAAGTTGCTGAAACAAAGTATTTGGGAATGTTGATTGATCAGAATTTAAATTGGACTGCTCATGTTAATTTCCTCAATTCTAAACTGAGGAAGCTTATACCAATGTGTTATGAAATTAGAAATTTCCTTAACTTCAAAGCAAAAAAAATGGTCTATTATGGTCTTGTACAATCGCTAATTGTATATTGTTCCGCAATTTGGGGCTGTGCCTGGCCGACAACCCTCAAAACAATTGAAGTTTCACAGAAAACGCTAATTAAAATCCTCTGGAGAAAGCCTCGGCGATACCATTCTGAAAAACTTTTCAAGGAAATCAATGTGCTTTCTTCCAATGATTTAATTGATAAAATTTCAATAATTCAAGTTTTTAAAATGTAAAAAAATATTAGTAAGTTTGAAATAATTGATGGACCTACGCGATCTTCAAACAAAATGCTACTAAAACTGCCTTTCAAAAACACTTCTACCTGCCAAAAATCCCTAGATTATAGAGGAGTTAAATTGTTTAATGAGATACCAGAAAATATAAGAAAAATAACCGAACTGTCAAAATTTAAGAGTGCCTTAAAAATTTACTTTGCGACTAGAATGAACCTATAATTTATGATGTTATGTTTATATAAGTAATGTAATGTTTTAATTTATTCATTTCTATTTTTTGTGTTTTATAGCGCAAATATCTCTCTCTCACTCTTTTTCTCTCTCTTGCATTTTGATGTGCTTTAGGTCTTGTGTTTAACTCATCACCCCTTGCGCGAGTATTAAGCTCTTTGGGGGTGATTAGCGTTAAGAAGAATAACAATTTATTTTTTTTGTTTTATTTTATTTTTTATTATATTTTTTTTTTATTTCCCTGTAACATGTTTCTTTAATTTCTAAATAAACGCCATTCAAAAAAAAAAAAAAAAAAAAAAAATTACTTATTTAGATTCAAAACAGATGACTCACTTGTTAGAACGACCGATTTGAAGCCACTTAAGTAAATACTCAGCTCGAGTGACGTCTATGAATACGGCCCGTAGCCTACCCTAAAAGTGCCCAAACGATTTCAATGAGGTGAGGTGTAGCGGAACTTTGGAAAATGGACCAACCCTCCACGAGTGATGTTCCAATGAGTGGGAGGGGGAAGTCGTTGCCCTTGAATTGAAGAGGAATTGCTTTCGTTCCTATTTCAGGTGCTAGTTAGCACTTTTTCTCCACTTTGATTCGTGATTTAGCGTATTTTCTTAATTTTAGCAGCGGTTGAATAAGCGACTGTTGTCAATTTTTGCCACGAATTAGCGTTTTTGGCAAATTTAGCCATCAATTGGTGGAGTGCTGGGAGTGGGGGGTGCGGCCACTACTAAATTAAAAGTTCCAAGGAAACATAGCCGGAACATTTGAATTTCCAGGTTTTAATTGTCGTGAATTTGGAATTTTGAACCGTCTGTCAATGGGGTATGTATATTGTATGCGGTCGAAAACAACACATGCAAGCTCGTGGCTAAAATTTAGAGATGTGTCCCCTCCTCGATCACAGAACACCCACCCTCTAGAGAAGTGTAGGGGCTGCTACACCTTGGATGTAATATCAGCGCCACTGCGTGGAAGATAACTAAAATTACGCATAAGTATGTAGTTTTGGTTCGAGCTATTATTGGTAGGCATATCTGAGAAGTGTATGTGTCACGGGAAAAGGCTGAAATTGGTGGGTGTCGGCAATCACCGAAGGCATCATCATCATTGACATTTAACGGTTAGTGTACGTCCACATTCACTGGTGTGCATCCCATCAAACTGATAATAATTTTAACAGTGGAAAACCCGAATTTCGTTATGTGTAAACAATCACGGCACGTACCTACACAGCAAGTATATTTTTAAAAATTTCAGAGTTTCAAACTACATCCTGCCAATTCACATCACTGGATGTTACGGCACTGAAAAGTATTTGACATTCCAGGGCATCGAGAGGTATGCCATTAAGTTTTATTGACTTATTAGGAGCAGTAGGCCTCGCACTAGAATGTTTTCATTTTTCAATTAATAAAAATAAAAACTTCATAACTTGCATGATTTATTAATTTTATGTACAAATGACAGTTCAAAAAAATGAAAAAACAATGAAACCATTGAAACGTATTATAGTATCATATTTTTCCCGTGAAAAGGACTACTTCGAGTATATCAAACGCCTTTACTTTTCTTTGTGGCGCATGCTTCTTTTTTGTTGGCAACAAATCATTAATTTGCCAGAAACCTCGGGAACTTCTTCCAGAAACTCTTGCACACAGTTTTAGTACAAAAAATAATTATCAAAGAATACCGAATGTTTATAGTTCATTAGCACGAGTCTCTTCTATTGGACTGACCAATACTTATTAGCTTGTATTATATGAAACAGATGCCTGAAAATGGGTAGCTGTTGATAGGATCATTAATAATGTTTCTCGTTAAGGCACTATCTTCTGATGCGTGCATTTATATATTCCTCCTTGATTTATTGCACTAATAAGACCTAAGTTGGTTAAGATCCGCATATGTCATAATCCTGTATTCTTAGCATTTTAATCTTAAATTGGCTGAAATGAAACAATAAAGAGTCGGGGTTTGAAGTCAATTTAGAAGACTATTTTCTACCTATTTTACATTGGCTTGACTCTTATTTTCAATTCGACTTGATTCATTGCTCAATATATGAAAGTAAAACTATCAACTTTATTATATTGTTCTAGCTGGTAATCACTGCAACAATTTAAAAAAACAAAACAAAAACAAGAAGGCTGTCTACACACGGAAACCTGTTGTAATTCAATAAGGTTTGCTGTATGTTCGTGTGAATAGGAATTTTTCTTTTAACAATCTTAGAATTTGCATTGCTTCGAAATCATTTGACCTGATTTTTTTTTTAAAATAAAAAACGTAATCGTTATAATACCGCAATTGCGGAGTTGTCACTTTATTATGAACAATTTCGAGGCAAATGTCAAGGACTTATTTAATAACTTTTCAATTCAATAACCCCGCAAGATTGACTTTTCAGGGATTACTTTGAAATTCCAAACCGATTTGGCTATTGCCCACTACCCTCCTTTACAATCAACCCTGACGTCGGGTTTGTTTGTTGGTGAGAGGGGTGGGGTGGGTCGAACAAAGGAACTCAAAACAGGCAGTGTAAAGAAAAGAAAAGAGAGTTTGTGACATCGTTGAGCCCAAGTCACGAATCCTACAGGCGCACTAGCCGCAGTGGTCTTGACATTTGAACGATAAATCTCTGACGAAACTGGTCATTGGTTAATCAAGAACATTTGAATAAAGGAAGGCAAAAGGGGACATCACTCTGTTAATTGGATTTTTCCTTCTTTCATCAAAAGAGAAAGGGGATTAAGTTAGGAAGTAACCAGGTAAAGAAAAGACCTTGAAATTAGAAGTATGTAAAACGTATTTTTCAAAGTTTTGGTGGTATATTTTGTCTTATGATGCGGTATTAAAATTTCCCGACGCTTGTTGTTTTGATGGACAAACGCGAGACGCTCCTTGCTGACTCCGTAAATAGTTTATAATGTTGAACCAAGAAGCTACGTACCAAGGAAATCCAAGTAGTGAAAGCGCGATTTTTTATGCTTCGTCCACGTGTAGGACATCTCCCGTCACCGAATAGCTCAAAGTAACGTTGTGGATATAACGAAAAATACGGATTTTGGGTAATGTTTTTCATTAGGGACTTCCCAACACGAAGTATCAACTCAAAATAAAAAGTCCGCACCCTCCAGGTGATATTAAGTACTCAACTGTTGTCGTTTAACTGAATAAAACATTTACATTTTTTTTAGCGCTAACTTACAGCTTTCAATATGAATAAAAAGTTAAATTAAAAAATACTTTAGTGTAGGTATAGGACAAGTGCCTAGAGCATAGTAGCAAAAACCTCACAATGCTTTCACTTAAAATGATGCCATTTTCATTTGTGAAGGATTTTTCTGTAATCGACTTGGCAAAAAATTAAATACAAGAAAATGAGGGTCCCCCAACGAGTTCTTGGACAAGGATGAATTTTATGGATCTCTTATTCACACTTCTCTGAATTTTGTTGTTGAAACAAATGTGAAAATTTTTCACTTTCGACCCGTGTATGACGAGGTGTGATCCACCGTTTACTTTGTATGACAGTACTGGGGCACTGATGATGAAAACATAGTTGTCGAAAACCGGTTCTGCCGTTTGTTAAAAAATAAAGTGGAGAGACAAAAAACTGTTCTGAATTATTGATTTAACTCCACAACATCGCCATCACTGCAATATTGATACTTTTACGATACCGAATGAATACACTATACACCCGATACCCAGTATCTACTTATTTGAACCAATACCCATTCGATACCGAGTAAAAGTACTCATTTGAATCAATACCCATTCGATACCGAGTATTTACTTGTTTGAATCAATACCCATTCGATACCGAGTATTTACTTGTTTGAATCAATACCCTTTCGATACCGAGTAAAAGTACTCATTTGAAACGATATCGAATCAATACCTATTCGATACCGAGTGTTTACTCGTTTGAATCAATACCGATTCGATACCAATTAAAGTACTCATTTCAAACGGTACGTTTCCGATGCTGGGAGTTTAATTGTTTAAATTAATTTAAAAAAGAAAAAATACTCGGGATTGATTAAAAAGTATCGAATCGTACTCAGTATCGAATGATAAGTAACGATTCCTGAAGTACTCAAATCAGTATCCAATCAAAGTATCGAAATAGTACTTGGTATCGAAAAAAAGCATCGACACCAAAACTACTGGGTATTGATTGAAAAGTATCGATACTTTACTCCATTTACTAGTATCGATTTAACACTAGCCTCACCACACCGTCCACACTTGTATCATCCCAATTTCGAACTCTGATGCGGCAGAGAAAAACCGACAACTGATGGAGCGGGCCCGCTCTGCTCCACCGTACACATTTCCTTTGAAGTTTCGCCGCCCCGAACACGCTATTTGTTCGGCTCGGATGTTCGGTATGTTACAAGTGTGGACGCGGCTTAAAAGTTACACCGTCCCATTGTCATAACCTGTAATAGCATATTATTATAGAACAGGGGTTCTCAAAGTTTTGGGTGCTGGATACACTGATTATTGGACCAGTAGCAGACCATCCCCATTGCCAACTGCACCGGAGATTTCCCCTTCATTAGCGTTGCTGGCAACCGTGGTGGAGAGGGCCGAGGATCCTAAAAGTACTGATATTTGTACATGCCCAAATTACATAGTTTGGTTTTTGAAAGAACAAAAGTTGCGAATTTTTCGATGTACAATTTTTTCGATTAAGACAAACCAGTGAAACAGATTTTAGAAAGAGCTAGAGCAAAGAGATTGAAATAATTGGTAAAATTTGGTTTTGAAGGAACCACCATAAGCATTCCCGGCGAAATTAGAGTTTGAAAGAGCAAAAACCAAGAAATCTGTTTTTTTGTCATTCGATTTGGGAGGGGGGGGGGCGCCGGACTTTGAATCAAGCGGGCGCCTCAAGCCTCCTTTTGGGCTCCTACGCCGTACCCAGATCTAACTGTGCACATCACACCCGTACTACGCGGGGCGTTTCGGTCAGTGCGCGGTTTGTTGAACGCACTCCGCCGGGAACGCCCACACGAAGCCGAGTGCGCCGTGTCACAGCTCGCCGCAGACTGATAGTGTAATGGGCAATAGCTGGATTCGAACCCAGGACCGTTGGGTTGCAAAGCGAGCATTGTATCCATTACACCGATTTGGCCAAATTAGTTTTTCGAAATCACCAACCCGGCGAAAAAAAATTTAGAAAGTGCTCAAGTCGCGAAGTTTTGTTTTTGACAAAGGGAAAATCGGGTTTTAAAGATCCGAGTGTACTGTGTGTACCGAGTGTGTTTGGTTTCGAATAACTGCAAATCGAGGTTTTAAAAACCTCACAAAATTTTGTTTTTTGAAGAGTAGACCCCACGACATTTTGTTTTTGAAATACCAAAACCCTCGAAATTTTATTTTTCAAAGTAAAATTTTCGAAAGAACTTATTTAACGTTTGGTTTTGAACGACTGAAAATAAGCGTAACCGTTTTTAAGAGGCAAACTGAGGGTGACTCTGACTCAGATTTCATCCACGTGGTGGTGGGAACAACCACGCCAAACTGAGTAATTAGGTTTGTTTGTTTGTCGTTCAGTGTAGTGGTGCAGGTGTAATTCGAGCTGTTCGGGATTGACGTCATTTCTGAAAAGCAAACGAACGCTTTTCGTGCGACTGGCTATCCTTACAATAACGATACGATTATCATTTATTTCCCCTTCCCAGAAGAAAATGATTGACCAAAGGTAATTATTGAGCAGGTTACAACATTTCGAGCAGCAACCTCCTCCTAATTTGTCAGTGTCATAAGGTCTATTCGTTTGTCGTCCCGGACTCGACACGAAATTTTGCAACCTCGCGGGTTATCATGTGAAATAACGCGAAAAAATAATGAAAGGTTAGTACT
Organism: Corythucha ciliata; assembly: GCA_038030265.1. Classification (NCBI taxonomy): domain Eukaryota; kingdom Metazoa; phylum Arthropoda; class Insecta; order Hemiptera; family Tingidae; genus Corythucha; species Corythucha ciliata. The sequence goes on from CM075941.1 coordinate 37,023,877, forward strand.
TTCAGTGCTAATAGTGCAGCTCCGGACGACAAACGAATAGACCTATAGAGGTAAATAACTGGAGAAAGCCTGAATGGGCTGGGGGGTGGGTAGAAGGGTTGTCACAAATATGGCCGCCAAAGTAAACCTTCAGAACCTTGAATTTACCTCTACATCGTCAGGTTATCAACAAAAATGCTCACCTCCCCCCTGAGATTGATGCAAAATTACAAAAAAAGAGCCCGACTTAGAATGAACAAGGGGTATTTCGGGGAATTTGTTCGGTAAAAACTAAATCAAACTCATCAACACTCTCGTTTTCAAAGCGTGGACGACTTGATGTTCATACGATTTCATTGTAAATGTCATCGCTCGTGGCACGTAGCCGTGTTTTCAAGTGTATTTTGGTGTTTATTTTCTAAAATAAGTGGCCCTGATCGCGTTCCATCAACATACTAGGAAAAATATTACATGGGCAAGACAGTCACGAGTTCAGAAAGAGCTGCTCCGTCTCTTGAGGACTGCGAAACAAGGATTTGAACAAAAGTCGCCACACTCATGCAGTTCTCGCTGTGCTCGAACCACGGGTCTTCTCATTCGCAGTGCCGGTACATATAATGTTTCTGAATTAGTTTGTTTCTTGCTTGCGAGCGATTATTATGTGAAATAAACGTTCGTGATTTCTTAGCCCTGAATTTCTCTTTGCTATCAGAGGATCGACCCCTGAAGAAACATACCCAAAAACACATAACACATCAGTAAAAAACAAGTTATCTTGAACTCAGAAACATGACGTATTCCATAAAAAACATGAGTGACGGATTTCCCGGTGGCTTCTGTCGTGATTCCCGGAAGAGGATTGGAGCCACTTGCACACGTTGAAATATCCGGAAAAGAAGTCCAGCAACTCGCGCATGGTCGACCGTTTAAAATAAAGATTCTCCGGAGTGTAGTTGTGGGTTATTCACTTTATTAATGCCCTGTGAAACAATCTAAAAACTCACAGTGACAATTTCTAGACATGCTAGAGGAAAAAAGAACAAAACTAGAAATTCAAAGTGGACATGTGTAAATAAAAAACAACTTGACTTGAGGTTACTTTGTGGTTCACAAGGTGCACCTCCCACCATAACTACGGTCAACAAATTTCAAGCCCAAGCTTTCTCCATTCATTTTTATCTCTATGGTCAGTGTAGATAGTGCTGATGCACTGAACAGCCCGAGATTTGACAAACGAATGTTTTCAGAGCAGTTCGGGATTACAATAGAACGTGCAGTCGAGAGCAGCTCCAGATGACAAACGAACTAACCTATTATCATGGAGTTATGAACAAGTGGTGGGAGGGAAACGCATTTTTCGTGAAGCAGGTCGCAATTACTACACACCAAGGTGACTAAACTTTGCTATAGGTGCCGCAGATTTCCCCCTGCCCATCGGACGGGAGGGGTGGAGACTGTCGTCACCAGGGGGCTTGTTCTGTAAGAATTTGACTGATCCTAGAACAGTCAGGTCCTGTTGTGACGTCATGTATTGGTGTTCTGTATCTCAGTGTTCTCTTGTAGCTGTTCCCCTGACGTCACGACTGTGGGAACATTCTCACTATCCTTTGGGATAGCCAAGTGGTGTTACAAGGATCACTTGAAGAGTATTGTTTATAACCTTTGATCGGTTTTCGGGCGTAGGGTAAGGTAATGTTCAGGTTATAAAGAAACACTCGGCTGGTTTTACGGAACTCCAGTCATTATCACAGGAAGCAGTTCAAATGACAGTTACAAGGAACAGTTGAAAGGACAGGGAACTGTGACAGTAATAGTGACACTCAACTAAAAGTTACAGAACAGGCCCCCAGCAGTCCTTTACTTCCGATTGCTCACCCTAGAGCAGCAGAGCAAGTAAATTTTGAAATTGAAGTTTACATATTCTCAAAAATCACAACACAATAACAAACAATTAATAATGTACTGGGTCCATTGCAAAGGCGGTTGGGACTGCTCGTGACATAGCTGAAGGACAGTTATGGCCGAAGATCTGCGGCACCTGTAGAAAGTTCAACCACCTTGACTACACACCATTTGTTATCAGGCCTCACCCAACAAAAACATTGGCAATTTCATATTTGATCTTTGATCAGTGAAAAAATTCCCCTCTCGTCCTACTTGTGAATGATTGATAACAGTACGTGTGTAATGGCGGACATTGGCTTCACACGATTCTACTTTGAAAAAGCCTTTCGCCTCCACAACTTGTTCCTACTTCCTTTCTGTAGTCCTTTCTGCGCACCACCGGTACAAAACTCTTCACATCATTCAACTGCCCAGTGCCCATAGTTGTCAGGTGCTCCGTGAAAGAAATTGTGGCTTCGGGTCTACCAAGAGGCACCAAAACCGCACAAAATGGTCCAGTGCAGACCAGGGCGTCCCCAAGAGCTATCTATAACAGTATAACGGCTGCCATTTAGTGGGAGGAGACGTAAAAACTACAATGAAGTTGACCGAAAGCTGAGTCTTGGCGATGCAATGGCTCTCTTAGGAGGCAAAACAGTCTAAGCACTGGACAGAGCGTTCCAGAAGCTGCGGGTTGCATCCCACAACCGGTCGGTGTTCCACGCAAACACGCTCTGTCCCTCTAGGCGTCAAATGTAAGCTGGAAGAATTTGACAGAGCCAACCTCTCGGAATTGAGGTCTTTTGATTAACCAAAGGAGGAAAAATTGTTTTTATGGAGAGCCGAATCCGTAAAATTGTATTTTATTGAGACAAATAACCCGCAAAATTGGTATTTTGAGTATGCCAAGTTCCGCAAATTCTGTTGTTTGAAGATACTAACCCTCAAGATTGGTTTTTTGAACAATGAAAGCCCTTGAGATTGGTTTATTGAACCGCAAAACCTGTGAAGTTGGTTCTACTCAGAGTCAATCCTCGAAATAACAGGTTTCAGGAGTTAAACCCGTGAAATTGATTTTTGGAAATCCGGATCCTCAAAGTTTGTGTTTTTTATGTAAACCAGGCTCATGACTTTTTTTTCTACAGATCCAAACCCCCAAGATTGTTTTTTTCAACGATTAAACCTCACGAAATCGGTTTCTTGAAGACCCATTCTCGTGAAGTTGGTTCTCTCCGGAACATACCCCCCCCCCCATCTTTGATCGTATCTACATCATATTGGCTTAATTACTTCAAATCTAGCCCACAGAGACTACGAAACTGCTGATTTCTGTCCCGAGAAACATTCCCACGCCGGTCTGTTTATTCTGAAAAAAGCGAATTTGTTAAACAGGTCCTTCCCAGGTAAATCGAATACGATGTTTGGGAGACAATTCCCCCGAGAACCCTGAAAGTTTCACCTACCCTAAGCCCGATGATTTCCGATTGAGATGAGTAGCCCGATACTTGAATTTTTTGATAGTGCGGGGTGGGCATCAACCATGACCACCGTTCCGAGCATCAAAATGTCACGCTACGCCCCTGGGCCCTGTCAGGGAAGTGAAAACTTGATTGTTTCTGTACTCTTGATTCTCCTGAATAGGGAGGATCGTCTCCCTAAAAGCCAATTTTGCGGGACTGGCTCATGAAATAATCCAATCTCGTAATTGGTTTGGGTTGTGACCGTCAAAAATAAAATTATCGCGAGTCTTAAATAAAATATCGCTGGAAAACGTACACGAAATAATAATTCGAAACGAAGTTTATAAAAGTAATAATCCTTGGCTCACAAGCTCTACGTACACATTTTGTGGGCTATTCAGCCCAAAAATGCTTCACATTTAAAAGGAAGAAATTTGCAGCACGTTCACATCCGATCCAAAAGTGGGGGTAACAACGGTATTGCCACTAACAGGCTAGTAGAGCAAGTCAAATCGCTGAAAACTGATGTGGGCAAGGTGGATATGATTAGGTGTTATTCTGTGGGAGGGTTTTCGATACCCCCCCCCCCCCTTTGAAAGGTCTCCGATCCGCCCTTTGATGTTTGGGTAGGTCACGGTTTTCCATTTAAACAAACTCGAGACATTAGAAGCACGCAGTTCCAGCACGAAACGAATTCACATAAAAATTTCCTGGTTTTCTCTATACGCCATTTAAGGACCGAATTTTTTCGGTCCTCTCAAGAAGACCGGACCAGACCAGAATTATTTACAGCCCGGACCGAGGACCCGGTTTCACCCTTACCTGTTTCACAGCTAAAATCTCGAGGATTTGACACTTACTGAATATAATTTCAACCAAGGTTTTGGCTAATTGAAGGACTAATAATTTCGCTCCCTAGAAAAAAAACAATCTTTTGGATTGGCTTTGCCAAAATCCAAATTTCACGAATCACAATCATGCTCGTCAGGAATCACTATTTTGCGTGGTTGGCTCCCTAAAAGGAGGCCGTCTTATGGATTTCACACGTTTAAATTCAAATTTGTAGGGGTGTAGGCTAATTTTAAAGAGCTATTACGCCGATCCGGCTATCTTAAAATACTTGACCGTTTTTAAAAGACAGACCGCTCTCCCATGGATACATAAGAAACCTCAAATTTGTTTCAAGTGTTACTTCCAGAGTTATAGTTTTTCTGTCCAAGGTTTGCCCCAAAGGTCTGCCTGGACCAGGAGCCCCCTGGGAAGAGAGGAAGTGGAAGACATTTTCAAATGCACCTGAACTCATCGAATTCCTTGTTGAAGGAGCTGGAGAATTATTTTTTCTTTCTCCTGTACAGGTGTATGTACCCAGAAGGAAATAAACTTTTATGAGGAGGACGTCGTATTAACCGAAGCCAATCGGTAGGGATTGCGCTAAAAACCAGTCAATACTTATCAGGCCTCAACCACAGAATGATTCAAAAGTCACCGACTTCGAATTTCAGCGAGCAACTCATATAATTTGTAAACGTCCGCCCATGGAAGCAGGAACTGTCCCCTTTTCTAGCCAAGGCTTCTTAGAATAAATACTCTTCTGAAGATAGGGAAACACATTTCTGGTTATTTCAAAGAAACATTGATTTACTTCTAATTAAGCAAGTTGGAAATGTTCGGAGGAAACCCGCACGAATTTCGACACTTCTTTCCCGATCCTCAATTTTATTTTCCCCGGTTTTGCCATAATTTTGTCAGGAGGAAAACAAAGGAAAGAAACTCTGGAGGTCCGCTCGTTATTTGGACATTCAGGGACACAACACATCCCACGAAGTGGGTTTTTGGGGGCTCCCTCCAAGAGTGAATAATTGTGGTCCACTTCCTCTCCCGCCAACAGTCGTTTAATCTACAAATTAATTACATAAATTGAGAACTTAGCTAAATTACCATGCCAAACCGGGTGCCAAACTATTGCCTTATCAACTGTTTATATGCCCTTCAGACGACATTTTAAACGATCGTACCGCTCTCTATAATTCGTTTGAGTTACCAATTACGCTCCGATGGTTGTGGGGAGGGGATCTCGTACTGAAGATCGTAGTGAAGATGACATGCTTACTCTGACAAGGCTATCACTCCATTGCAATCACTTTAATTGCGGAAATTAGTGGTTTGTTCAAGTGCATTCAATATTCCACCATTATTCACTTTCATAGTAACTGGCGTTGCCTAAAAACTTATGTTTTGCGGCCCCCACGAAAGAACCACTTTACTTCAATGAAACGACCAGACATTTTTTATGAATATTGTATGATCATGATTTAAAAGTCCTTCATTTTCTTGAAATATCAAACTCCTAATTTCTTAATTCCTAGTTAACTAACATCGAAAACACCAGATAACCTTTGAAGATGGGTGAACAAGGAAATTCGGGAAGGTAAATTGGAATTTTATTTATCGAAATCTTCCAGTCTACGCGTCTCGAAATTATATTATATCCCATTACGTCATTGCGCTCGTTAAAACGATCTTCTTCGAGGAACGGACCATGCCACATAAAGCCATTATACTCCTAAATATTTTTATTTTCGTGGATCTTGTTTTTATAATGAAATGTTAATAAATAAACAAACTTGATAACAAAAATAAACCAGTTTTGGATATACACAGTACATATTATTAATAAACAGGCATCCTTTCTGCCTTTAAAAATTTCGATCGTCGCATACTTTTTGTACTAATCGTGACCTTTACACACGGCGAAATTGTATGCCGCACTCCTACAGTATTTCAGCAACCATTAGCCCCTTTTTATCAAGCGATAATTCGGGTAAAAATCAGAATTATAACGCGTTTGCCAACCGTTTCATTCATGAGAGATTGACGATCGTGTGAAGAAAGTTTTAATGACCGAGCGCGACTAGAGTAAAAGGTCTTTAGAACGAGATTTTTCTCTGAGAATATATAGTAGAATTGTAAATAACTGGCGTAATATTGACGGAATGACCTTCCGTGTGTTGCATAATTTTAGTTTAAAACAATAAATTTTCATCCATGAGCGGGGGAATTGAACTCGCATTCAAGAAGAAAATAGAATTTCTGTCTTTGTTATCGCTTCCTGGTTAATTAAACAAATGACACGAACCTGAGGATTTATCCACCCCGAATCTGCAACTTTTATTGCTCAAGTAAGCATTGCAAGACCTAAGATCAAGACGATCATCCCATTTCTTATAACTGTCTCGAAATGCTGGGAATGTTCACTGTGACATTCTTGTTCCCCGCACCAACTTCGTAGAAGTTCCCCTTAACTAAATCTGAGGGTCGAAAGTTGAACATGTCTCTATGGTCATTCTATGCTTCCCTCTCCACCTCTTTATGATGTAACTAAAAGATGACCGAAAGAACCCGTTCTAAAAAGGACGGAAGCAGGTTCACTGGTTCATTGGGTCGTACCTCCTTTTGGTCCTTGTTAAAGCAAGTTTCGACTTTTCCTCGCGGGTTAGGGAATTGCCTTTTATTTGCCCCCCTCCCCCCAAACTTTCTCGTTTTAGTCCGCCTCTATTTTGAGAGCGGTGATTTACGAGTCTAGACTTATGGAGTAACTGGTTTCTTGAGCTAAGTAAAGGCTTGGAAAGCATGTGCCCCTATTATTTCATATTTTATTCGATATACTATTTTAGTCGAAATACTCTTCCCAGATTAAAATTTAAATTTTGAGTTGTCTCCTGGATTCATGTTTCCCAGTCCAATTCACATCAAATCGATAAAAAAAGAGAAAAAATGTTGATCTTCCGTATTAGCAAATATTTAACTCAAAAGATCGAGCTGTTAACCGCTTGCTTCATGCGTTTTACAGTCTACCTTGCACAATAATAATTATCGTGCTCCCGTTTAGGAAATCTAAATCTATAGCATCCGCTTGGATACGTGTATAGCGAGGGGGTAAACAGCAGGATGAGGAAAGAATAGATTTTTTTTTATTTTTTTTATCGCCATTGATTTCTTTTTAAACGAAATTAGAGGCTTACGAAGTAATTGCCTATCTCCCTTTCATGATTTTTTGCTACTTTTATTTCTTTAAGGGCGCTGTAACTCAGTACCTGTGTCACTATTGTACGTCCACATCTTGGAACGGTATTCACATCAACTAAAAGGATTACTGTACAATGAAATACTCATGGCGTTTTCCATTTACATAAAATTCCACTCTGGAGCCGAGCATTTCCAGCCGTCTTCTCCGTTGCCGTGTGATATAATTCTGAGAAGACGGGTGGAAATGTTCCCCTTCAGAGCACAATTTTATGGAAATGGAAAACGCTATCATAGACCAGTCAATAAAGACAAAAAAATCTGGGTAAATCGCAAACATACATGTAATTAATTTTTAATTCGCGTGTTGTTAGGACCAATGAGAGCAGTTATTACTCAAGTTTGCAACCCTCAAAACCTTGTGCTCAACTCGTGGCACTCGAAAAACCAAGAAATTTCATCACTTTTTTCTCTTTTTTTAACAAAACTACCAGAAGAAAGCGCTTTTCGAGCATGACCACAGTATACATTGTTAAAGCCAACTAAATTTGCTACAATTAAAGCCCGGCCCGAGCATCCTGGGTCTGTTAGTTCAGGAAATACAACCAGTCAACAAAATACTTAATCTCGCCAAAAAGCGAGATTTTATTGGTAGGGTAACTTTTCAAGACCCGTAGCACTCAAATACCGGTGATTCGTACTTGGTTAAAAAAAAATGAGAGGGGAGGTTGTACGTCTTTTCTCATAGATTAGCGTAGTAAAAGTGAATTAAGCTGAAAAAAAAAGTTTTAGGAATGGCTCTTGATCTTCTTGTAGGCCCTCAAAATGGGCTTAATTGCCTCATTTTCTGGTATAACAATGGATTTTTCTCAAAACATTGGGAAGGAAAAGAGTAAAATAAGCATGAAGTATTAAACTAAGTTACTTCACTCAGTTTTAGAGGAATTTGCCCGGCGCTGGGAGCACCATGGCTAATGTAGTCTAGCTTTGAACAGTTGTCAAAAACTGACATTTTTTAAAATATCCTGATATTTTCCCAGTTTACTCAAAGAATCTTTCACTATCATTGGACAAAATGTCTTTACTCACACACACTGGGAGAAAAAACAGCTCAAAACTCGGTTGAATTTAACTGAGCTTACTTGGTTAATAATTTGCACCCGAGTAAGTTCGGTCGTTTTAACCTGGTACCATTTTCCGGTTAAACACAATTTCTAACCGAGTTTGATTTTAACCAAGTATGTTGGCAGATTCAACCTAGTAGATGTGCTCGGTTAAATCAAGTTGATTACTCGGTCAAAAATTTGCACCCGAGTCATTTCATCATCAACCAAGTAGCTTGGTAAAAAGTATTCAACCAAATCATAACATTATTAACCGAGTTACTCTGTCATATTATACCGAGTACACACGGTTAATTTTATCCGACTCACTCGGTTGTTTTAACAGAAATGACCTAGCCAAGCTTGGTAAAAAATAACCAATCTTACTAGGTTTCTTGTCATTTTCTTGCTCGGTTGTTGCAATGAATTAACCGTACCTGCTCTATAATGAAGGTATTAAAGCGAACAAGGAATTGCATTATTAACCAGCAATAATTTCGTTTGCAGAAGTTGCTAAATATGTTCACATTTATTCAGGTAACTTTGATGAAACACA